>OX453286.1:19303809-19311309 GCA_949710005.1 Ricordea florida | reverse complement strand
GCATCTTTGAACTATTTGTGGTACCTCTGCTTATTTCTCCTCGCCATGATAGCGTTCCTAAAGTGTATTTGAGTTGCTACTGGTAGCCATTTAAGCTCTTTTAGAACTGGTGTGATGTGATCATATTAATTTGCGTGTCCAGGTCACGATTCGAGCAGCGAAGTTCTGAATACTTTGTAATTTACTTACATTACGCTTCGATGTGTTCTTCCATACGTTTGAACAATAAAAAATTTTAATAAAAAGTGAAGCATTTGTCATGGTTAGTAAAGTGCGTTTGTCAAAAACGTGCCTTAATTGTGCGGCTTATTTGATTGAGACAAGACATACAGGAGGAGACAGTTTTGGTAATGTGTTCGTCATAGGTCAAGTTTGTGCCCAAAATACTAAAATCACCCCAAGGTCTTGAGCGGTGTGTTCATGTACGAGTTCTTTTCCCATAAAGGTGAGGCGTGGAGTGACCAATTTAGAGTGCATTTGCCTGCTGCCAAAAACCATTAGTTTAGTTTTGCTGGGGTTCAACAATAAAAAGGTTGTTGGAACACCATTGACCTATTCTATGCAAGTCATCTCTAAGTCGGCAATGCATGGCTTCCAAACTATCTTTCATTTTGAAGGAGATAACTAGCTTAGTATCGTCTACATTGCTCTGAACGCTACATTTCTGTGGTGCTGAAGGAAGATCATTAGCGTATACACTAAACAAAGGTGGTCCTAGTATACTCAACTGTGGAACGCTTAGAGAAACAACACTTTCCGCAACAGGTGGGCAGTTCCGAGAATGGCCGAAAACTGTATACTTCCAAAGATGTCACGGTAGATCTAGTTTCCCATGCCAGGCCTTTGCGTTTTTTGAGATACCACGAAGTGCACCAATTACGATTGGTATTACTGTCACTTTCGAGGCTCCACGAATCCTTCCCATTTCGAATGCTAGATCCTGATACCTTTCCACCGTTTCCTCCTCAGTTGTGATGATGTTCTGGTCCGCTGGCACAGCTGTGTCAAGCGTCCATTTCTGTGTCTTTATGCACTAGAGTAATATCTGGCTGATTGAGCTTCAGTTTCTGATCTGTGTAAAAAGTCGTCCCAGATAATTCTCACTTTTTCATTCTCTGCGACCTGTTATTATTATTATTATTATTATTATTGTTATTATTACCTCCGCCAACGGAGTTGGAGGGAGGTTATGTTTTCACCGGTGTTTGTTTGTTTGTCTGTTAGCAGCCTAGCGTCCACATCGCTCAACCAATCATCACCAAACTTGGTCAAAACATTGGCTATGGTCAAACTTAGGACTGATTTAATTTTGGGGTATCTAGGTGTAACTAGTCTCCTTCGCAGCCGTTATTAGGGTCGTCACGCAACGCTCCTCCCCAGTGGAGGAGGAGCGTTGCGTGACGACCCTAATAACGGCTGCGAAGGAGACTAGGTGTAACGGACTTTTGCACGTTTTTTGTTGAGTTAATTGTTATGTTTCAAAATAATTGATCCTGTGTGACGTAAGCGTAACCCGAGAAGTTAGTAGAAAAAGCATATGGTTTAAAGGGTTCAAAAGGATACGTGTGTTAATATTGCAGAATATTGCGTTCGATTTCTCTCCTTAATGCCGGGATCGAGGTACGTAAAACTCTCTATTTTTGTAGTTAATGGTAATTGTCGTAGATGTTTACTCATGTAAAGCCGTGATCAATTCTGTTTCAATCGTATCGTCAGTCAGACGCGAAGCTCTTTATGAATCTTAACGGTGGCATTATTTGTCTTTTCCAGTTTTTACGTGCCGATTACGAATAAATTTATGATATGATATGGCTCAGTAAAGACCGCTCCTTCGCTCAGTATCGTTTGAGGGAAATCCTTTATAGTAAAAATTCGTCCAAGAATCCAAGGACTGCGAAGAAAATCAAAGATTTTATGCTTGTGTCGTGGTGAGCTATGGCCATGAAAAGATCTTTATCAAATCCTGAATTGAACATTGTTCACGCGGCTTCTGATTACAAAGAGAACGTAGAACCCGTGGGGGAGGGGGTTCGAGTGTCAGAGCGCGCTGAAACATTGACCGAGAAACGGAAAAGCTACCAGCTTCAAACTCTAGACAAGAAGCTTGCGAAGGCGGTTCGCGCGTGGTGTAGCGAAATAATTGAAGTCGAATCGGCCCTTGCTGATGCTCAGAAAGGTCACAGTCTTACAGGAGCGACGCAAAGCGCTATCGCCACGCATGACCGAAATAACAAATATTTACCTTCAGATTGAAACCACCGCAAATGAAGAAGAACTTACAACCTTCACCGAGCGTTACGATAGCTGGTTCCATGAAAATACTCTTCTAATATCAAGGATAAACGTTCGAATCACTGAGCTGCGCGAAGAACTTGTAGACGGTATTTCTTCCCATTCCAAGAAATCCACCGCCAGTAAGATCTCTCGCAAAAACTCAGTAGCCTCGTCGTCCCGCGAGAAAACGAAACGAAATGGCCACTAAGGCGGCACGACTTAATACAGAGCTCAAGTTCCTCGCGGTTGAAAACGCAAAGGAAGCCGAATTGAAACGTATTGGCATCATGAAGGAACTCGCGGCAACAAAGGCCGAAATGGAAGCAGTGTTAGGTCTGGAGTGCGAACGATTTACGAACGGCGATGGTCCCGATATCGAGCACCCACAGATCAAGGATAGCTCCGATCAACTTTGGCAGGATTACTTGAGAACACAGTTAGAGTCAGTTTCCAGCGGCGGTATTTCGCACAGTTTTATGCCTATTACAAGGAACGAATTGCCATCAAGTACAACACGTAAAATGGCACCTAACCCTCCAGATCCTCTGAAAAATAAACTAAATCCCTTCGCGCCCCCTTTCGCCCTTACCTCTAACGGAACGCGATTAATAAGGAAGCCCGTTCCACCTGCCTCGAAGTCTCAAAGCCCACGAACGCGCGACCTCCAAACAAACGTGGACGAGTGTACGACTAAGGCTTGTTCAAAGCTTCAATCGGCACAGCCTCACAGTATCGAATTTGGTCCGCAGCCAAATCCTAACACAGATTTATGCGGTCAGGAACAAACGAGTGACCCACACCTAACCAACGAAGTATCAGTAACTTCGGCACCAACTGATGATATACTGACCAAGCTTGCAGACCTTTTGACGGAAAGAAGCACTCGAGACAGACTCCCACTTCCTGAACCCGATGTTTTAAGGGTGACCTACTGCAATTTCCGAATTGGCTGAGAGCTTTCGAAACAATTGTTGAAGGTCAAACCACCTCTCCTGGGCAACGCCTCTATTACCTTGGCAGGTTTACAGCGGGTGAGGCGAAGGAAGCCATAAACGGTTTCATCACTCAGAACACAACAGTGGCTTACAAAGAGGCGAAAAGCCTGCTAACTGGTCACTATGGAAACCCCTACCTAATTGCTGACGCGTTCCGCACTAAAATACACAACTGGCCCAAGATCAGCCCAAACGACGGCCTTGAACTCCGGAAGTTCTCAGACTTTCTTAACCAAGCCAGGTCTGCAATGACTACTAGCGCTTATCTAAAGGTCTTAAATGATCCCGAAGAAAATCAGCGAATGGTTCGGAAGTTGCCCAACTATCTTATAAGCCAATGGTGCCGAGAAGTCGATAAGTCGATGTCTGAATTTCAGCACGCCCAAGAGGATGAGATGGGGACACAAAGCAGAGGTGACTACCCTCCGTTTTCTGAATTCTGCCGATTCCTAAAAAAGGAGGCTAGAATCGCATGCAATCCGATCATGTCTGCCAAAGTAACAAAGCCCGAAGGTGAAAGAGGCCACCGAAATGACAGAGACAATGAACAGGGCAAACGGTGGGGCACTCGTAAAGGATATAACGTCGTAGCCTACGCGACGGGTGTCAAGGAAGATAAAGGCACAGACAAGGTTAAGCCCAACAAGCTCTAGTGTGTTTACTGCAAAGAAGAACACGAACTCGACAATTGCCGCAAGTTTCTATAGCTTCCCATTCCAGACAAGAGAGCATTTATCATGTCTAAACGTCTGTGCTGGGGATGTCTTACAACACGTCAACAGTAAATGCCGTCGAAAAATAACCTGTCAAGTGTGCAGTGAGACACATCCTACCGCCCTACATGGAACAGCCTCTCGTAAATCACACCCCATTACGTCGACTTCACGCAAATAGGACAACGCATCAATCGCAGAAGGTGCACTCCAGCATAGCGCATCGGTGTCCAACTACTGTATTGAGGTTAACACCACAAAGAGTTTCATTGAACCGTGTACACATTCACTAATAGTACCAGTTTGGCTTCACCACGAGAGCAACCCCGACGATAAGGTGCTGGTGTACGCGCTCCTCGATGAACAATCTGACGCCTGCTTTGTGAAGGAATCAGTGCTAGAGAGACTCAACATCAGCGGACCTGAGATAGAGCTGGACCTTTCAACTGTCCTTGCAAGGCAGACCATAGGAGGATAACCGGCCTCGTAGTACGTGGTGTCCATGAAACGGCGGAAATTCCACTCCCTAAGACGTACACAAGAGATATAATCCCACCTAGAAGATCTCAGATACCAAGACCCGAAACAGCGCGAAGATGGCATCATCTGGCAACCATTGCAGAGTATCTGATCTTATTTTTTTCTCAGTTCGTGAGCGGGCGGTATTCTACAAATCCTGCAATCTGATTGGTTCCGGGAGCGGGCGGTATTCTCCCATCCGGCCCGCTCACAGCGGGCGGTATCCGTTGCGTGATGAGACGTCGATACATCGCTTGCTTCGTTGCAATGTTTTTACAAACTATTAATTAAGATACTTATCATGTAAAGCCTAAACTTTTTTTAATGGCAAGTACTAATTTCGACATGGATTCAGACGTGAGCTATCACAGCGAAAGCGAATATTACTACCCCGACGAGATGGAAAATGATAAAGAAAACATCGGTTTACAAGGCTTAATTGTTCGGGTTTTTTTTGCAAGCATTTCGTTAGGTTTTAGGAAAAAATAAAAACGTTATTCACCAGCCTAGGTCGGTCCGTATTGGGAAAAACTGTGCCCTCGGTCTTCGAACCGCCCGAGGCCTGCGGCCTCGGGCGGTATCCAAGACCTCGGGCACAGTTTTTCCTAATACGGACCTCCCGGCTGGTGAATAACCTATATTACCCAAAGGAGGACATCGATGTTGGTTTACTGATTGGCGCTAACTGCATTCGAACAATCAAGCCTCGCGAAATTATTCCAGGAGGAGATGACGACCCTTATGCAAAGAAAACAGCCCTCGGATGGGGAATAGTAGGCAGGGTCACGAGTAACAACTTAGAGGTGGACAGTGACATTTGTGTCAACCGTACTGTCACACGCGAAGTCTTTCTTCGGGAAACCATTCAAAAGGTCTTCCTGGTTCATACTTCAAAATATTATGTATAGCTGTAATCTCCAATCCATGCTTAAGATACCATTGTATTAGTTCAGTATATAAAAGTATCTTTTTTGCTTTTGTAACCCCTAGTAATTTTTTATTATCTTTTAGGTGTTTTCTCCCTGTAGCTTTTTGATATTCTTTCATATGTTCAGGTACCAAATCTTCAGGAACACTATCTACAACAAATAGTGGTGAAAACTCTTCAAACTTTTCTTTTAGGTTTTCAGGTACATTTATATCAACTTGACAAAACCCAAAAAGTTTACCATCAATAATATCTTTACAAATTTTCTTAATAAATTCAGGATCTGTTGGGTTTTCGACCTCAATACATTCCCCTTTACCACATGGCATTTTTTGACCCGCTGCGAAAAGATATAACCCATTTGCATCATAACCAACAATTCGTACGCAATTTTTTGCAAATTTAAATTTATGGGATCTAATCTTTGTTTTACCCAACTCTGCATATCGCATGAACACAATACTAGGACCACCAACCATACCCGTTTTCAATAGTTTATAAATCTTATTTTTGTCGCATGTTTTACAATTGTTCATTATCTGGTGGCATTTTTTACAAAACACTTTATTACAAATTTTACTGCATCTATGAACACAGTATTTCCCAGGAGCAAATAATTCAGGATCACCTTTCTTTTTCATTTTTTGGTATTTATTTAGAACGTACCTCATTGATACACCGGGGATGGATACTGCATCTTTTAATATATCTATTTTGTCGGGATAATACATTGCACGTGTTTTTTCTAACGCTTCTTTGAAAGGAATAACATCATTTAGGTTATATTCTCTCAACCAATCCTTCTGGGTGACACAACCCCTCTTTTTGTATTCCATCTTATATTCTTCATATTGTTCAAAGGATATTGTCATTTTCTGATTTAATATTGAATAAAATTTTTCATATTCCACAGGGCCTACGTGAGAAAGTTTTTCATAACTATCCAAATTGTCATAATCAAGAACAAGTTTTTGCTCTTCACAGTTGTTTGCTTTACACCACTTATCGAAAGAAAGTCCGGGTGCCAAGTAAGACATTACATCCAAGAATTTGAATTTTGGTGTTGATAAAAACACATGCTTATTACCATTTCTTGCAACAAAAATATCTTTGGTTTTATCGGTCATGTTTTTTACAAAATATCTTTTAATCAAATTCATATCATACTTTCCGCTATTGAAACCTAAAACAGGGACTTGGTTGCACCATTCTTCATACTCCTCTAAAACTTTCTTTGGTATAGAATCTTGGTCAGGTAGTGGATATTCTTTTTTAACTTTTTCAACAATCTTTTTTCTTCTCTTTTCTAAATTTTCAACAAATTCTTTTACAAGCTCATCAGGGTTTTCATTTATAATAAATGTTGGTTCTTTTTCATAAGTATCATGAATTCCAACGCTAGCTGGTATATGTGTTTGGTTAAAAGATAAATCATCAGTAATCTGTTGGTGTTCTTTTTGTAATATTGACTCAAAATCATAAAGAATAAAATCTGGGTACGGGATAAATTTCTTTTCTAATTTCTTAATAAAAGATTCTGTATATTGATTAAATTTTAGTCCTTTTTCTTCACACTCCCAAACTGATACAACATTATACCCCAAATCTTTCATTATCTTTTCTCTTTTGATAGTTTCATTATATTTATTTTCATCATCACTTAAACATGGGCAACCGTGCCATTTACACCCATGAAACTCAAAAACAGTATTGGTCTCAGGTTCGTATCCATCCACCAAAAAAAGCTCCTCCCCACTTTTATCCTTAACACATCTTTCACCTCCATGGCCACAGAGAGCGTGATGAATGTGTTTACCTATTTTTAAAGCCTGTAGTTCAATCCATATACACCCCAAATAACTATATTGTGTATTACCACCATAAAAAATTTTTTCACCGCTGTTGGGAATGTGATTTATCTTTTTACCGGTACATATTACTTCTGTTTTTCCTCCTTTACAGCTGTTATTTTTTACATGATCATGATAATTACCATGCCTGTTAAATATTTGTTTGCATCCTGAACATTCCCATTTTTTTGTAAGCAACTCTATATCCTTTATGAAAAAAC
>OX453286.1:19123809-19298809 GCA_949710005.1 Ricordea florida | reverse complement strand
TTAAAGGATCTATAAAATCCTTGACCAGTTTACGTTTCATGTTAAATTTAAAAGCAGATACCGATTTAAGAGTTCTAAGATATAGCTATCCATGGAGTTCCAGATACTAACTATTCTATAATAAAAGGTCCTCTGTCCACTAGCAGTCTTAAAAAGCGGAATATTCAGCATCTTTGAACTATTTGTGGTACCTCTGCTTATTTCTCCTCGCCATGATAGCGTTCCTAAAGTGTATTTGAGTTGCTACTGGTAGCCATTTAAGCTCTTTTAGAACTGGTGTGATGTGATCATATTAATTTGCGTGTCCAGGTCACGATTCGAGCAGCGAAGTTCTGAATACTTTGTAATTTACTTACATTACGCTTCGATGTGTTCTTCCATACGTTTGAACAATAAAAAATTTTAATAAAAAGTGAAGCATTTGTCATGGTTAGTAAAGTGCGTTTGTCAAAAACGTGCCTTAATTGTGCGGCTTATTTGATTGAGACAAGACATACAGGAGGAGACAGTTTTGGTAATGTGTTCGTCATAGGTCAAGTTTGTGCCCAAAATACTAAAATCACCCCAAGGTCTTGAGCGGTGTGTTCATGTACGAGTTCTTTTCCCATAAAGGTGAGGCGTGGAGTGACCAATTTAGAGTGCATTTGCCTGCTGCCAAAAACCATTAGTTTAGTTTTGCTGGGGTTCAACAATAAAAAGGTTGTTGGAACACCATTGACCTATTCTATGCAAGTCATCTCTAAGTCGGCAATGCATGGCTTCCAAACTATCTTTCATTTTGAAGGAGATAACTAGCTTAGTATCGTCTACATTGCTCTGAACGCTACATTTCTGTGGTGCTGAAGGAAGATCATTAGCGTATACACTAAACAAAGGTGGTCCTAGTATACTCAACTGTGGAACGCTTAGAGAAACAACACTTTCCGCAACAGGTGGGCAGTTCCGAGAATGGCCGAAAACTGTATACTTCCAAAGATGTCACGGTAGATCTAGTTTCCCATGCCAGGCCTTTGCGTTTTTTGAGATACCACGAAGTGCACCAATTACGATTGGTATTACTGTCACTTTCGAGGCTCCACGAATCCTTCCCATTTCGAATGCTAGATCCTGATACCTTTCCACCGTTTCCTCCTCAGTTGTGATGATGTTCTGGTCCGCTGGCACAGCTGTGTCAAGCGTCCATTTCTGTGTCTTTATGCACTAGAGTAATATCTGGCTGATTGAGCTTCAGTTTCTGATCTGTGTAAAAAGTCGTCCCAGATAATTCTCACTTTTTCATTCTCTGCGACCTGTTATTATTATTATTATTATTATTATTGTTATTATTACCTCCGCCAACGGAGTTGGAGGGAGGTTATGTTTTCACCGGTGTTTGTTTGTTTGTCTGTTAGCAGCCTAGCGTCCACATCGCTCAACCAATCATCACCAAACTTGGTCAAAACATTGGCTATGGTCAAACTTAGGACTGATTTAATTTTGGGGTATCTAGGTGTAACTAGTCTCCTTCGCAGCCGTTATTAGGGTCGTCACGCAACGCTCCTCCCCAGTGGAGGAGGAGCGTTGCGTGACGACCCTAATAACGGCTGCGAAGGAGACTAGGTGTAACGGACTTTTGCACGTTTTTTGTTGAGTTAATTGTTATGTTTCAAAATAATTGATCCTGTGTGACGTAAGCGTAACCCGAGAAGTTAGTAGAAAAAGCATATGGTTTAAAGGGTTCAAAAGGATACGTGTGTTAATATTGCAGAATATTGCGTTCGATTTCTCTCCTTAATGCCGGGATCGAGGTACGTAAAACTCTCTATTTTTGTAGTTAATGGTAATTGTCGTAGATGTTTACTCATGTAAAGCCGTGATCAATTCTGTTTCAATCGTATCGTCAGTCAGACGCGAAGCTCTTTATGAATCTTAACGGTGGCATTATTTGTCTTTTCCAGTTTTTACGTGCCGATTACGAATAAATTTATGATATGATATGGCTCAGTAAAGACCGCTCCTTCGCTCAGTATCGTTTGAGGGAAATCCTTTATAGTAAAAATTCGTCCAAGAATCCAAGGACTGCGAAGAAAATCAAAGATTTTATGCTTGTGTCGTGGTGAGCTATGGCCATGAAAAGATCTTTATCAAATCCTGAATTGAACATTGTTCACGCGGCTTCTGATTACAAAGAGAACGTAGAACCCGTGGGGGAGGGGGTTCGAGTGTCAGAGCGCGCTGAAACATTGACCGAGAAACGGAAAAGCTACCAGCTTCAAACTCTAGACAAGAAGCTTGCGAAGGCGGTTCGCGCGTGGTGTAGCGAAATAATTGAAGTCGAATCGGCCCTTGCTGATGCTCAGAAAGGTCACAGTCTTACAGGAGCGACGCAAAGCGCTATCGCCACGCATGACCGAAATAACAAATATTTACCTTCAGATTGAAACCACCGCAAATGAAGAAGAACTTACAACCTTCACCGAGCGTTACGATAGCTGGTTCCATGAAAATACTCTTCTAATATCAAGGATAAACGTTCGAATCACTGAGCTGCGCGAAGAACTTGTAGACGGTATTTCTTCCCATTCCAAGAAATCCACCGCCAGTAAGATCTCTCGCAAAAACTCAGTAGCCTCGTCGTCCCGCGAGAAAACGAAACGAAATGGCCACTAAGGCGGCACGACTTAATACAGAGCTCAAGTTCCTCGCGGTTGAAAACGCAAAGGAAGCCGAATTGAAACGTATTGGCATCATGAAGGAACTCGCGGCAACAAAGGCCGAAATGGAAGCAGTGTTAGGTCTGGAGTGCGAACGATTTACGAACGGCGATGGTCCCGATATCGAGCACCCACAGATCAAGGATAGCTCCGATCAACTTTGGCAGGATTACTTGAGAACACAGTTAGAGTCAGTTTCCAGCGGCGGTATTTCGCACAGTTTTATGCCTATTACAAGGAACGAATTGCCATCAAGTACAACACGTAAAATGGCACCTAACCCTCCAGATCCTCTGAAAAATAAACTAAATCCCTTCGCGCCCCCTTTCGCCCTTACCTCTAACGGAACGCGATTAATAAGGAAGCCCGTTCCACCTGCCTCGAAGTCTCAAAGCCCACGAACGCGCGACCTCCAAACAAACGTGGACGAGTGTACGACTAAGGCTTGTTCAAAGCTTCAATCGGCACAGCCTCACAGTATCGAATTTGGTCCGCAGCCAAATCCTAACACAGATTTATGCGGTCAGGAACAAACGAGTGACCCACACCTAACCAACGAAGTATCAGTAACTTCGGCACCAACTGATGATATACTGACCAAGCTTGCAGACCTTTTGACGGAAAGAAGCACTCGAGACAGACTCCCACTTCCTGAACCCGATGTTTTAAGGGTGACCTACTGCAATTTCCGAATTGGCTGAGAGCTTTCGAAACAATTGTTGAAGGTCAAACCACCTCTCCTGGGCAACGCCTCTATTACCTTGGCAGGTTTACAGCGGGTGAGGCGAAGGAAGCCATAAACGGTTTCATCACTCAGAACACAACAGTGGCTTACAAAGAGGCGAAAAGCCTGCTAACTGGTCACTATGGAAACCCCTACCTAATTGCTGACGCGTTCCGCACTAAAATACACAACTGGCCCAAGATCAGCCCAAACGACGGCCTTGAACTCCGGAAGTTCTCAGACTTTCTTAACCAAGCCAGGTCTGCAATGACTACTAGCGCTTATCTAAAGGTCTTAAATGATCCCGAAGAAAATCAGCGAATGGTTCGGAAGTTGCCCAACTATCTTATAAGCCAATGGTGCCGAGAAGTCGATAAGTCGATGTCTGAATTTCAGCACGCCCAAGAGGATGAGATGGGGACACAAAGCAGAGGTGACTACCCTCCGTTTTCTGAATTCTGCCGATTCCTAAAAAAGGAGGCTAGAATCGCATGCAATCCGATCATGTCTGCCAAAGTAACAAAGCCCGAAGGTGAAAGAGGCCACCGAAATGACAGAGACAATGAACAGGGCAAACGGTGGGGCACTCGTAAAGGATATAACGTCGTAGCCTACGCGACGGGTGTCAAGGAAGATAAAGGCACAGACAAGGTTAAGCCCAACAAGCTCTAGTGTGTTTACTGCAAAGAAGAACACGAACTCGACAATTGCCGCAAGTTTCTATAGCTTCCCATTCCAGACAAGAGAGCATTTATCATGTCTAAACGTCTGTGCTGGGGATGTCTTACAACACGTCAACAGTAAATGCCGTCGAAAAATAACCTGTCAAGTGTGCAGTGAGACACATCCTACCGCCCTACATGGAACAGCCTCTCGTAAATCACACCCCATTACGTCGACTTCACGCAAATAGGACAACGCATCAATCGCAGAAGGTGCACTCCAGCATAGCGCATCGGTGTCCAACTACTGTATTGAGGTTAACACCACAAAGAGTTTCATTGAACCGTGTACACATTCACTAATAGTACCAGTTTGGCTTCACCACGAGAGCAACCCCGACGATAAGGTGCTGGTGTACGCGCTCCTCGATGAACAATCTGACGCCTGCTTTGTGAAGGAATCAGTGCTAGAGAGACTCAACATCAGCGGACCTGAGATAGAGCTGGACCTTTCAACTGTCCTTGCAAGGCAGACCATAGGAGGATAACCGGCCTCGTAGTACGTGGTGTCCATGAAACGGCGGAAATTCCACTCCCTAAGACGTACACAAGAGATATAATCCCACCTAGAAGATCTCAGATACCAAGACCCGAAACAGCGCGAAGATGGCATCATCTGGCAACCATTGCAGAGTATCTGATCTTATTTTTTCCTCAGTTCGTGAGCGGGCGGTATTCTACAAATCCTGCAATCTGATTGGTTCCGGGAGCGGGCGGTATTCTCCCATCCGGCCCGCTCACAGCGGGCGGTATCCGTTGCGTGATGAGACGTCGATACATCGCTTGCTTCGTTGCAATGTTTTTACAAACTATTAATTAAGATACTTATCATGTAAAGCCTAAACTTTTTTTAATGGCAAGTACTAATTTCGACATGGATTCAGACGTGAGCTATCACAGCGAAAGCGAATATTACTACCCCGACGAGATGGAAAATGATAAAGAAAACATCGGTTTACAAGGCTTAATTGTTCGGGTTTTTTTTGCAAGCATTTCGTTAGGTTTTAGGAAAAAATAAAAACGTTATTCACCAGCCTAGGTCGGTCCGTATTGGGAAAAACTGTGCCCTCGGTCTTCGAACCGCCCGAGGCCTGCGGCCTCGGGCGGTATCCAAGACCTCGGGCACAGTTTTTCCTAATACGGACCTCCCGGCTGGTGAATAACCTATATTACCCAAAGGAGGACATCGATGTTGGTTTACTGATTGGCGCTAACTGCATTCGAACAATCAAGCCTCGCGAAATTATTCCAGGAGGAGATGACGACCCTTATGCAAAGAAAACAGCCCTCGGATGGGGAATAGTAGGCAGGGTCACGAGTAACAACTTAGAGGTGGACAGTGACATTTGTGTCAACCGTACTGTCACACGCGAAGTCTTTCCTGCTGAAAGTCTGACGCAATGCAATTTTGTCTTACGGACACAGATTAAGGAAGTTCTGAACCCGGTGCAAATAAATAGAATGTTTGAGCTCGACTTTAACGAAAAGGAGGAGGGGCGAGCCCTTTCTCACGACGACCGATTCTTTATGCAGAAAGTCAACGAAGGAATTCGTCAGCGTCCCAACGGTCATTACGAGATACCGTTACCGCTAAGAGACGAAAACGTGAGGTTTTCCAACAACAAGGATCTGGCGCTAAGTCGCTTAAACAAGTTAAAACGGCGTTTGCAGAACGATGGAAAGTACAGCAAAGACTATACTAGTTTCATGAAGGGTTTACTCGAAAATAACCACGCCGAACGCGTCCCTCAAGAGGAACGGCTTCTAGACAACGGCCGAGTGTGGTACATTCCTCATCACGGCGTATACCACCCTAGAAAGCCCGAAAAAATACGTGTTGTTTTTGACTGCAGTGCAGAGTACAAGGGAGGATGCGTGAATCGGCATCTACTCCAGGGACCCGACCTTATTAACAACCTGGTAGGAGTTCTCTGCAGATTCAGAAAGGAGCAAACCGCAGTGATGTGCGACATCGAGGGGATGTTTCACCAAGTGTATGTAAACATCAACCACCACAACCTCCTCCGTTTTCTGTGGTGGGAAAATGGAGATTTCGACAGTGACCCAGTAGAATTTAGAATGACCGTTCACCTTTTCGGCGCTACGTCTTCCCCAGGATGCGCGAATTTTGCGTTGAAAACTACAGCAAACGATTACGAGCACGAATGCGGAAGCAGTGCCGCCAACTTTGTGAGACAACACTTTTACGTTGATGACGGTTTGAAGTCCGTTCCCACAGCTCAAGATGCCATTAAACTAATAGAAGACGTCAAGACCTTGTGCAAAAGAGGAGGTTTCCGACTACACAAATTTCTCTCCAACGACAGAGAAGTCATCGAAGCGATTCCTTCAGAAGATTTAGCAAGCAACATAAAGAATATAGACCTAGGGAGAGACGACCTACCAATTGAGAGAGCGCTTGGAGTTCAGTGGTGCGTAGAATCCGATAAGCTACGATTCAGAATAAATCGGTCCAACCGTCCGCCCACTAGAAGAAGCATTTTATCCACCGTAAGCTCTGTTTTCTACCCTTTAGGACCTCTCTCACCTTTGGTTCTGGTTGGCGAAGGCATCCTCCAGGACCTTTGCAGCTGTGGCATTCACTGCGACGACGAAATCCCAAACGAGCTTCGAGCAAGGTGGGAGAGGTGGTGTCGCTATCTTCATCTCCTCGAACACCTGAGAATCCCCCGGTGTTACAAACCATTCGACTTCTCCAAGGTCAAGATGGTAGAATTACATAGTTTCTCCGACGCCAGTAGGAGTGGGTACGGGCAGTGCTCGTATTTAAGGCAGATCGACAACCAAAATCGAATCCACTTGTCTCTGGTTATGGCAAAGTCACGTGTCACTCCTTTAAAGCCAGTAACAACTCCACGACTAGAGTTGACCGCAACACTTCTTTCAACCAAAGTGGGCGACCTCTTAAGAAGAGAGCTGGCATATGACAACATCAGGCAGGTCTTTTGGACTGACAGTGAGGTTGTGTTAGAGACATCTCTAATAATGCTCGCCGCTTTCACGTGTTTGTTGCGAACCGCGTGCAGCAAATACGAGACCTTAATACCCCAACACAGTGGAGACACATTGACACCAAAGTCAACCCAGCCGACTACACATCCCGCGGTCTGTACGCTGACGAACTAATCAACAAATCAAAGAAAATGGGTAAATCAAACGAGTTGATTAAGTAAGTTATACCACCGTAAGGTAAAAAGGAGGTGCTGACGTTTCGAGCGTTAGCCCTTCGTAGCTCCGACGAAGGGCTAACGCTCGAAACGTCAGCACCTCCTTTTTAACTTACGGTGGTATAACTTACTTAATCAACTCGTTTGATTTACCCATTTTCTTGTGTTTCAACTTCCCACCGACGCAGCACCAGTTTCTTTAGAAACTATCCCCACAATACTTGTAATCAACAAATCAGACTGGTGGAATGGTCCAGATTTGCTATGGGCCCCACTCGACGATCACCAAGGCGTAATTGAGGGCGTCGCCACACTTGCTGACGACGACCCTGAGGTGAAAAGAGTGATGGCTCTAGCTTCGAATGCGCTAGAACGAGACGACCTGGAAGAAAGGTTGCAATATTTCTCCAGCTGGCACAAAGGAAAAAGGGTGGTAGCCGTCTGTATGCGACTAAAGCGAATTTTATTGAATCGTGTCAAGACCAAGAAACTAGCTCCGTCACAACCACAACACATTCAAGGTTCAGGCCAGAGAGCAATCGATTCAGAGACTAGACCCGTTTAAACAGTTACATATAGACCCATTGATGTAGACGAGATGCAAGGAGCTGGACGAGAGATAATCAAACACATTCAGAAGCAAGCCTTTGGGCAGGAAATTGCCATACTCAAATCTTGCAACAGCAATTTCGACACCATTGACCGCAAGAGCGCAAAAGAAAGAAATGCGGCTATGAAAAAATCAAGCTCTCTATATAGACTGGACCCCTTTTTGGACGAAAACGGTCTGCTTCGGGTGGGTAGTCGTATCCGACGAGCTAATATTCCAGACGAGCTTAAGCATCCTTATATTTTACCAAAGAACGGTCACTTGACGAAGTTGATTATCTGCCATCACCATTGGCGTATCGGGCACCAGGGACGCGGAATGACCCACAACGAGATACGTTCGTCGGGAATTTGGATTATTGGTGGACGTTCAGCCGTGTCAAGCTACATTTCAAAGTGTGTCAGATGCCGAAAACTGAGAGCAGGCCCGCAACGTCAAAAAATGGCAGATCTCCCTGTAGATCGACTGGAGCCTAGCCCACCCTTCACGTACAGCGCTGTAGATTTCTTCGGCCCTTGGCTAGTGGAAGAGGGCAGACGAGAAGTGAAGCGGTATGGAGTCCTATTTACATGTATGGCTTCTCGAGCAATCCATGTGGAAACGGCCAACACTTTAGACACAAGCTCGTTCATCAACGCCTACCATCGCTTTGTCAGCCGTAGAGGTCCTGTACGTCAATTAAGATCGGACCGTGGAACGAATTTTGTGGGCTGCAAGAACGAACTGCAAGCAGCTCTCAGTGAGATGGATCAAGAAAGAATCCGATCGTACCTGCTGGAATATAACTGCGACTGGATGAACTTCCAAATGAATGTGCCGCACGCAAGCCATATGGGGGGCGTCTGGGAACGGCAAATCCGGTCAGTTAAAAAAACTTTCTTGACGTGCTGTTGGACAATCATGGGTCTCAACTTGACGACGAGTCGCTGCGTACACTGCTAATCGAAGCAGGAGCTATAGTGAATAGTCGCCCGTTAGCGCCGGAAAGCTCTGACACACTCGAACCCCTAACGCCTAGTCTATTGCTCACTCAAAAGAGCCGCGTACTTCTACCTCCACCCGGGAAGTTTTCTTCAGCTGACCTGTACTCACGAAGACGTTGGCGCAGGGTACAGCACCTTGCAAACGAGTTTTGGGATCGCTGGAGAAAGGAATTTCTCCAAGTACTCTAGACACTCCAAAAATGGATAAAACCTTCAAGGAATTTGCGCATCGGAGATATTGTTCTCCTCAAAGAAGACGACGCACAACGCAACTGTTGGAGCCCGTGTGGATGCAACCTACCCGAGTCTTGACGGACTGGTACGCAAGGTAAGGATCGCCATCTCCGACCCCGCACTGGACGACAAGGGCAGACGCAGTAAGCCGTTTTCGTACCTGGACTGACCAGTACAGAAACTGGTCCTTCTCCTGTCCTGTCACCCTCGGAAGACGAGAACCGGGGCATCCCAGCCGGAGAGCCTTAAATAACTGCCTCATTGAACTGGTGTAGCATTATGCCATTAGAGACATTTCCTTTTGATAATTAATGTTTAAATTGTTTTCACAATTTAGGGGAGCCATGTAACGGACTCTTGCACGTTTTTTGTTGAGTTAACAATTGTTATGTTTCAAAATAATTGATCCTGTGTGACGTAAGCGTAACCCGAGAAGATAGTAGAAAAAGCGTATGGTTTAAAGGGTTCAAAAGGATACGTGTGTTAATATTGCGTTCGATTTCTCTCCTTAATGCCGGGATCGAGGTATGTAAAACTCTCTATTTTTGTAGTTAATGGTAATTGTCGTAGATGTTTACTCATGTAAAGCCGTGATCAATTCTGTTTTAACGATGGCATTATTTGTCTTTTCCAGTTTTTACGTGCCGATTACGAATAAATTTATGATATGATATGGCTCAGTAAAGACCGCTCCTTCGCTCAGTATCGTTTGAGGGAAATCCTTTTTTATACTAGGTCAAAGTTTAAGGTCACGGAAAAACGATTTTCTTTGCCCTTGGTTGTAGTCACTCAACCGGAACAGAGCTGTTTCCATGAGCCCTAGCTACTCACTGCCCCTTAAGTATAATCACACAACCGGATTATTCTCCGGTAGTATGCTGTAGCGCTTTCAAAATGGTGGGCTCTGGTGGAGGTCTGCGCTGTCGGAGTGCTCTTGTTATTATTATTATTGTTATTGTTAGTGTTATTATTATTACTATTATTATTATTATTATTATTATTTTATTATGCGCTAATACTCTCAGATGAAAGGTGTTAAATCTGGTTTTCATTGGCTCCGGGCAACAACTAGTTGCCTGGGCGGTAACCAAGAAGCATCCTTCATTTTTCTTTCCTTTTCTATCTACATCTCCGGCACTTTTCTGAGAATGGTCCTCTCCCATTGCTGAGATTGATTATTTCTCAACATATCTTGGCAATGAATTCATCTTCTCCGGGTTTGGGTCAGTTGTTGTGCTTGATTCTCCTGCTTCAGTGATCTCTCGGTCATCTGCGGAGTTGATAACTGCGTTTACAAGTTTGAAGTGACTGATATCTCTGCAGATTGTTCTTTCCTCAGTAGCTCGTCGTATGGCGTACTCCATTTGTTTCTTTTCTCTTGCTTGACCAACACATAGTCACCTAGCGTAAGTCTTGCTTGTTCTGTGTTTCTGCCTTATCTGTTCTGTTTGATTTTCTGTTTGTACACTGCATCTCTGTCATCTATGATGTTGTCCTTCTCAGATCTCTGCACTTTTGGCTGAATGTGATCCAACTTGGTCCTTACGGTTGTTCCTCTCATTGCGTCATAAGGGGTGGTTCCTGTGGCTGGATGTGGGGTTGATCTGTATGTAGTCAGCATGTCGTGTATTGAATTCTGTCTCTGTAGGCGGTCTTTTCCTGGTAGGTGTGCAATCTGTTCGGTCTTGTTTAGCATTTGCATGAATCGCTCGAGTTCCCCATTTTCTCTAGGGTGCATTGGCGTAATATTGAGGTGTTCAAATCCTTCTTCAAGCGCAAATTCTTGGAATTCTTTCGAATTGAATGGTGGTCCGTTGTCGCTCTCTATCCTCTTTGTTGTTCCATAGATTGCGAATATATGCTTCAGTCTCTCTTTGTTGACTTTGAAATTGGTTGAGGGCAGGTCATGGGTTCCTGTTGAGGGGTACTGCCTCTACTACTGGGAATCTGGGTCTCTTGCCATCTGGGTGTGGTCCACCATGGTTGATGGATACTGTATCCCAAGGGTGGCTGGGGATGTTTGCACCTGGATGGGTTCTCCTCTCTTCTCCTTTGTATAGCTACTTGACATTTGTAACACTGGTTGAAGGCTGCATCAATCATACTGTTCATCAGGGGGAACCAGTATTTCTTTCTCAATAGCTGTTTGGTCTTCCTCAAGTGTCCAAGGTTGTGTCCTAGCTTGACTGCTTTCTTCTGTAAAGTTGCTGGTAACACTATACGTTGTTCTCTTAAAATTAGTCCTTCTGCGATTGACAAGTCTTGCTTCGTGGGGAGGTATGTTTCCAGGTCTTTGTCTCTCCTGTGCTTCTCCCAGTCTCCCTTCGCGATTCTTTTCGCTAGTTTTTGCATCATTTTATCTTTCAGGGTTTCTACTCTAATTCTTTATATGACTACAGCGTGTTCTGTGTTCACGGTCCATGTAATGATCTTTTCAGTGCTGTCATCCGCCTGTTTCAGGCAGTAGGTGCCTGGAAAGGAAGTCTAGGGTGTCCGGTTCGTCTTTCCCAGGCTCGTACATTAGCTCATACTCAACATCCTACATTTCCATTACTCATTTTTCGATTCTGGGTGGCATTGTAGCTTTCACTTTATTGAATAAGGGTAACTGTGGTTTGTGTGCTGTGACAATAAGGAATATCGGGGCTCCAGGGGAGTAAACTCGCAGTTGTTCCTTGGCCTAATTGATGGCTAGCGCATCTTTCTCGGTCTGGCTATATTTTTTCTCGGTTTCTGTCTCATTGTGCGACTGATAAACTGCACTGGCTGTATACCCTTCTTAGTCTTTTGCAGTAGGGCTGCTGATAAGCCTTGGTTGTAGCTTGCTTCTGTGCGCAGGATTATAGGTCTGGATGGGTCAAAGAATGCCATTGTCTTGTCATCTGAGATGCTGTCTTGTATCTTCCTGAATGCACTTTCTTCTTCTTTCTCCCATTTGAATTTTGTGTCTTTCCGGGTTAGTTGATAAAGTGGTGCTGCTATGGCTGCATAGTTGCTGATCTAGTTGTCCAGGTAGCCTGCCATTCCGAGAAAACTCCGTTCTTGGTGAAGATATGTCCAAAGAACTCAATCTGCTACTCCCCGAATTGGCATTTCTCTTTGTTAAATGTTACTCCATGATCTCTTGCTCGCTGGAGGACGGTCTTCAGTACCTCTTTGTGTTCTGCTTCATCTCTTCCCCGAGGAGTATGTCGTCTCTTTGGTTCATGCAATGGGGTGTGTCTTCGAAGGCTCTGAACATTGCTTCACAAAAAACATCTTGTGAGGATTTAGCTCCGAATACCAGTCTCTTTGGTCTGTAATTTCCCCACGGTGTGCTGAATGTTGACACCTGTCTCGTGGAAGGGTCTAGTGTCAGTTGGTGATAGCCTTGTCTCAAGCCCAATTTCGTGAAGATCTTGCAGTCACGCAAGCGGTAAATAAAATCTTCAACTCTTGGTGACTGGACACACCTGCTACGTTTCATGGCTTCGTTGGGTATTCGCATGTCAATGCTTGCTCTGATCATCTGAGATTTTAATTCTTCATTCTTAATATCAGTGTACTTGGGTTTAGGCTGCACAACTAGGGGTGAGCCCCATGTGATGGTTTCTCCATCTGGAACTTTTTCGAATATGTTTTCCTTTACTCCCTGCTCAAGCCACTCTTTGAGAGGTTTTTGCAGATGATATGGGACTGGGCGTGGTTTCTGAGCTACTGGAATAGCTTCTGGATCAATCTCTAGCTTGACTTCTATTTCTTCGCCTGTACTCTTGTCTCGGAAGCATCCTATCCCTTGAAAAATGTCATTGTATTCACTGAGTAATGCTTCAATGTCATCTGGCAGCTTCACTGACTTGATTCTAAGCTCATTGGTCTTTTTAAGTGTTCCTCCAGGTCCAATCTTGATCATTCCCAGTTCAACTAGTGTGTTCTTGCTTAGGAGTGGAAGGGAGTCCATTTTCCCCTCGATCACTAAGAACTTGCTTTTGGCTCAAATAGTTGTATGAAACTCACCTTTAACTACCTGATCAGATTGGAGAGTCTTCAATGTGTCTTTGCTTGGATCTGGTTGTCTGATTTCCTTTGATCTGTGTTTTAGGGCTTTGAATAGCTACTCGTCCATCACGTTCATACTTGCTCCACTGTCGGATTCTACGTGTGCGTCAATGTCTCTTATTCTGATAACAACAGTGTCCTATGTTCTTCCCGATCTCAGTTTCTTTGCTCGATATCAGACGCGTAGCATTGTCTGCTGAAGGTATTCCCAATCTGATTCGCTGCTTGCGTCGGTGCCTGCCTCGGTGGATTTTTTGCTGTGGGGATTTCTTGTTCGGTAAGCTTGGGTATCTTGCACCTCCTCTAGCATTTCTCTGAGATTTTCTCCATTGATGTTTCACCTTGGAGATTTTGTAATCTTCTTTCATGTCTTGCTTGCTGTTGATGTCTTCTTTTGGCTGTCCACCTCTTCTGTATGATTTTCTTGATAAGGTCGTTATTCTTCATTGTTCGTATCAGCTGTTCAAGGATCCTCGGTGCTTCTCCAGGTACCGGTACAGATGACGTAAAACAAGGCCATACAATAAAAAATATGTTACTGAATAATTTACACACAATGGTGAAACAATGCGCTACGTCATCTGTGCCGGTACCTGGAGAAGGAGCTAGGATCCTATAATCAGTCTGGTTGCCGAATTCACAATCTTTCGCCTTCTCGCGTAGCCCACGGTTTTCTTTACGGTTTTAAGAAGCCGGAGTTTTTTGAAATGTAGACGGTTGTGGGTCCGAAGGACCCATACGATGGGCTTTAGCCCATCGTCTCTAGGGGGGTCCGGAGGCATTTTATATGTTTTCAGAAAAGATAGGCACTGCAAATTTTTATTTTTATTGAGCGTAAGTAGTTTAGATCTGATAAACATCATCTCCTCGACATATCTTGACTCTTCAAGCAATGAAAGTAGCCGGCAAAACCTGACAGAGAAGCCGGCGAACTTCGCCGGCTGCCGGCTCTTATATACAACCCTGGTACTAGCCGCGCTGTGTAGTTTACGATATTTTCTCCCGTTTCTTGTCGTTGTTTGCTGAACGTCATATCTCGCATGCTGTTTGTTTTTCTTCGATAGGAAAAGATTGTTGAGTTTCCGGATTAGCTTTTTGTAGTCGTTGTCTTCTTCAATAGGAGCAGTATCTGGAAGGTTTCGGGCGAGTTTCTTGATTTCTTGTCCGGCCGCCGTAGATTTTGAGGGCGCTTACTTTGTCTTTCACGGCCTTGATTTCAAAATATTTCGTTTCTTCTTCGAATTCTTTGAGCCATTCCTGCCACTCTCGGCCAGTTTCTAAGGGGTTGTCTGGAATCTTAAACGAGTTTATTCTAAGTGATTTTCCGAAGGTTAATTGAGACTCGAATTTCTGTTGGGTTGCTTGTGCTGCTAGTTCCTGGGTTTGACATATTTTTTTTTTCTAACACGAGTTCTACAATGTCTGATGCCTTGATAATGTCTTCTTTCTTTTTCGTTTCTAATCTCGCTAGTATTCTCTTGGTTTGCTTTCTCTTTTCTTTTGCTCTTGTTTTTATTTGATCGTCTGCCGATTTTTCTTTTTTGGCAGCGTGTTCTCGTCTTTCTCGTCACCAATGTAATGAGGCCCTGTTAGGGTAAATTCCGACAGGCGACATGGCTCTGAAACGGCGACACGAAGGAGCTGAAATGACGACGAACGACGAGCCGCTCGCGCGAAATTACGACAGCGAACTGCGAACCTTCCGAAATTGCGACGTGAAAAGGTTTGAAACTCTGACGGGCTACATAAAGAACCCCCCCTAACAGGGCCTCTGTAATATGAGGCCCTGTTAGGGGGTTCTATCAATGTAGATAATGTAGACAATGACACTATCAGTGTCATTGTCAGTGTCACTGTCATTGTCTTTGTCACGGTCACTGTCACTGTCATTGTCACTGTCATTGTCATTATCACTATCATTATCATTATCACTGTCACTATCATTGTCACTGTCAGTGTCGCTGTCACTGTCACTGTCATTGTCATTGTCACTGTCACTGTTAATATCACTGTCACTGTCACTGTCACCGTCACTGTCATTGTCACAGTCACTGTCATTGTCATTGTCACTGTCACTGTCACTGTCACTGTCACTGTCATTATCATTGTCACTGTCACTGTCACTATCACTGTCACTGTCACTGTCACTGTCAGTGTCACTGTCACTGTCACTGTGACTATCACTGTCACTATCACTGTCACTGCCATCGTCATCGTTATCGTCACTGTCAGTGTCACTGTCCCTGTCACTGTCATTGTCACTGTCACTGTCACCATCACCATCACCATCACCATTGTTATCGTCATCGTTATGGTTATCCTTATCATCATTATTTTTACGCGGGCTACTACCACAGGTAGCCCGAGTCTAGGTTTACCTTTTCGGTCTATCAGTCTATCGACAACGTCGCAAATCGGACTACCAGCAGAGGCCTTTGGGTATTGCTATTATTAAAACTTGGCTGCCCACGGAGTCATTAAGTTATTGCACCATTGATGTTGGATGGGAAAGATGTGTATTCTGTTTATGTTCGGGTTTCTCCTAGGAATACTCACATCGCTTATAAGCGCACACGCCGTTCGCGGTAGACCTACCCAAAACTACAACAGTGAGCACTTTTCGGCCACGTCGTTCCGCGAACTCAAAGAGAACTCGATGAAAGCAAAGTATGAAGCTGTGACAAACTGAACTATCTTTGAAAGCCATTGTTATGCATGTGAATACTACTAACTCCTGTATTGTTAGCTACTGTTGTCATTGGGATCCAAAAATTGAATTAAATACAGGAATTTTGTACAGCGACAAGACAGACAAGTCGGTGGATGTACAGGCCCGCAAATGATCCCGGCCCGCAAATGATCCCGGGACCGCAAATGATCCCCGAACTGGACCGCAAATGATCCCAGGACCGGAAATGGTTATTGCAAGTGATAGCGCAGAAAAATAGAATGGCTCGGACTTGGACAGTACATGCAACTAAACGATATAGCACAGTCGGAATAAATTGTAAAAACCTTAAACCCTATATTACATTAAAGCTTATTGAGCTGGCTTTCAATCTATAAAAAACATTTTGTAGTAGAATGAAATGTAAATCTTTTAGGAACCTGGAAACACGAGCGCCTAAGTTAAGTCGGCTTTTGAAGGCTACATACAAATCAAAGTGAGCGAATTTATTATTTCGCTAATTTTATTTGTTCTTTGGTTTCCGGACCACAAACGCTAAAAAATGGTGTCGGCGTTTTGTCATATTCAATTGCAATAAGAAGATAGAAGACATTTTGCTCGTGATAATTTACACGAAAACCGTCTCGGCTGAGTGCATTCACGTCATATGGGTGTCAATGAAAAGAAGGATTTTTACCTCCGGTCAAAGATGAAGTAAAAAACGGTAACGCAAGTGGACGCAAGTAGTCGCAAGTTGAACTTGCGTATAGACTTGCGTTGGGTGGCCAAACGGACTCGCAAGTGCACGCAGGTTGTCAAAAAAGTCATTTAAATGCTATTTCGCGCGCTGTAATTCAGCACTTGAAGTAAACAACTGACAAGACTTTTGTTGGGTAGCGGAAAGCCATTTCCATAGCCTTCAACAGTGGACGTAAAGAAAGCAGATGTTGTCGATGAATTGAAACTAAAGTACGGCAAGGGGCAAATTACCGAAGACGAAACTTGCCCAAAATGTGGAAAAAAATTTCGCAACTATTCAAAATATTTGAGGGAGAGAATGGCCGTTTGCAGGTCTATGCCGACGACTCTGTGCTTTGTGAGGATTGCTTAGCAGAGTCCGATTATTTGAGCTGAAAGTCAAACCATGAAAACAAAACTGATGAACATATTAGGCACTGAACACATTGCACCGTTAAAACGTTTGTTGGACTGTTAAAACTTTATTTCTCGTTTAAAATCAGTGCATATTGAGGAGCTATAGTAACACTAGTAAGAAAAAAATATGTTACGGTTCTATTGTAATCCCTGACGTTGGATGGAATTTAGGTTCAAATCGTTTAAATACTGTTTAATATTTTGTAATTTTGCTCATTTTGCTTGCCTTACCTTTAATAACTGTTGTGTTTTAAGGGAAGGACCAATAGAAATTACGGGGGGAGGGGGGGGGAGGGAAGGTAACCAATTTTTGGTGCAGGCATTTTTTTACGTCCTACTTGTGTCCATGGATTTTTTTCTCCGTTGTACGAATATTATTTAGGCACAACCGCTTGTAGGAAATTTCTAAGACAAGTTTCCCTTGCAGGAATTTCTCTTGGGGAAAAGTCCCCCCCCCCTCCGGATATTTCTAATGGTCCGCCTCAAAGAAAATAAAATGGATTATGTCAATTTCAATCCACTCTCCAAATTCGTGAGTCCCCACTTTTCCCTCTATTATGGGGAGGCCATAATTTCCGGTCCGGTGATCATTTGCAGAACAATCTGGGGATCATTTACGGTCCAGGGATCATTTGCGGGCCGGGATCATTTGCGGGCCTGTACAGTGGATGCCTCGAGTCAACAATATGTTCAAGACAACATTACGCGAATAAAGGAGGTTATAAGGGTTTTTTCATCTAATTTAAATTTTGGTAGCATTTTTGGATGAAGTTTTCTCAATTACGGTCTGTCTCATGCGTGGTCGCGTGGAAAGTAGTTGCAAGACAGAGTTGACAACAAAAGCGTGATAACGCTCAAAGTTTGATTACGCTTGCAGGTCAAACGGTTGACGTTACAAAGGATTGCTAGACATAGTGATATTTAAGACTGTTTCTACTTTTCTACAATCTATTTAACTTGTTGTTTTTTATAATAAAGTTATTGGTTATTATGACCGCAAAACGGCTAACAAAGCTATTGACTTGGAGACTATGTTTGTCAGCCCAAATTCCCTCGGGCCTCTTTTCAAAGCCATGTCTGGATTCTTTTCTTATTCAAACTCAAGTTTTTTTCCTGCGTGGTCGCGTGGAAAGAGATTAGCGGGAAAAGGGCCAAAAAGGCTAAATCGGAAGAATAGTATATCCGATTGAGGAGTAATATTGTTGTTTTTCCCACATATCGCTTATTCACCTTGGATAACTTGAGTAGGGGTAATTTACCGATTCTGGCCCAAAATAAAAAAATTTAAAATAAAAAATCAATTTTATTTTATCTGCTAGATTCTGGCCCAAAATAAAAAAATTTAAAATAAAAAATCAATTTTATTTTATCTGCTAGATTCTGGCCCAAAATAAAAAATTAATTATGGTTTAAAGAATTGTGCTAGAATTAACAATTAATATGGATGGTCAATTAAAGAGTAAAAATCTTTTGGAACTTATAAAAAAAGCCATAAACGAAAATGGTAAAAGTTTGAGAAGGCTAATAGTAAAACAACTAAAAATTATTGAAGAAGAAGGAAAAAAAGTGCCAGAAAAGAAATTATTAAAATTTTTGCGCAAAATTCCAGAAATTGCCGCAGCTTTTGATAATATAACAAATAAATCACAAAGAATAATTATGGACGAGCTAATACCAGGACTTAATATTCCAGAAATTGTTGGAGATGCCACTAATGTCGCAAACAAACCACAAGGAATAATTATGGATGGGCCAATACCGGAAATTAATATTACCGTTCTTAAACCTTCTAAACCTATTTCTCAACCAGCAAGAAAAGTTCACAAATCGATAACTAAAGAAATTAACAAGTTGGAAGATTGGATACAATCTTATATATCCGAACCAGACAAAAAGATTGTGGATAAAAGATTTGATGGTTTGAAGAAAAAGGTTAACCGAGTATTTAAGATAAAGAATGAGAAATCACTTTCCGATCTAATCAATAAAAACATATCTGAACTTACTAATAATAAACCAATAAAACCAAAAAGAAAGGCAAATATTTCTGATAGTGTGAGAGATGAATTGAATGAAAGGGTTACTCGATTTATTCCAAGACAAAATCAAACAGCATTGAAGGGATACCTGAAAACATATAGGATAGATGGGCGAAAAAGGCAGGGACCATATACATTTATTAATAAAATAAAACCAAAAGTTTTAGATCTTATTAATAAGCAAAAGAAGCCCATCAAAATAAAGTTCATCTTTACCTGTAAATTCATAAAAAGAGATTCTGATGAAGATAGTGTTTCTTATATTGAACAATTAGGGTACTTTCATTCAAAAAATATGGAAATAATAACAGAAGCAACTGATTTTTCTGAATTATACGATACAATGACAAATTACTTACTCGGCCAGGTTGAAGGGTTTCAAAAATTAGGTTCTGGATGGGAATTTGACCGGGTGGAATACTTTGATACTTACATAGATCCTTATGAACCTTTATCTGGAAGCTCCTATATTCAATTACCACGAATATTGGAATTAAAGAAAGCAATTATAAACGTTAAAAATGAGAATGACCATGAATGTTTTAAGTGGGCAATAACCTCTGCTGTATTTCCAAAAAAGAAAAATCCGCAAAGACTAGATAAACAAATGAGAGAAGATTCTAAGAATTTTAACTTCAAAGGAATTGAGTTCCCCGTTAAATTGAAAGATATTGATAAGTTTGAAAAACAAAATCCCTACTATACAATTAATGTGCACGGATTTGATAAAGATACAAAAAAAGTATATCCTTTGAGAATAAGCAAGAAACAAAACGGATTTTTGATTGAATTACTTCTAATAACGAGTGAAGAAGGAAATAGCCATTATTGTTTGATAAAGAATTTTAGCAGGCTTGTTTCGAAGCAAAAAAATAATAACCAACACGAGCTTAAATTTTGCAAAAGATGTTATAATTCATTTGAAACAGTAAAATCATTAGAAAAACATCTCGAATATTGTTCAAAAAATGAAGAAGTTGAGATTAATATGCCAAAAGATGAAGATGGCAATCCAAAGTATATTAATTTCTATAATTATTGCAGAAAAATGAGAGTGCCGTTTGCTGTATATGCTGATTTTGAGAGCTTTTTAAAGAAAATACATACCTGCTCGCCAAATGAAAGTAAGAGTTTTACTAATCAATACCAGAAACATAAAGCATCAGGCTTCTGTTATCTCATAAAGTCTTTTGATGATGAATTAATTCCACCCAAACTTGTTCAATATACGGCCAAATCCGAAGATGATGATATTGCACAGATATTTGTTAATAATTTAGAGCAGGATATTAAGAAAATTTATAATAATACAAAATACCGCAAAAAAGTGGAGAATATGACAGAAATGGATAAAAAAGAATATGAAAATGCTACTCACTGCCATATATGCGAAGAAAAACTAGGAGAAGATAAGGTCATAGATCACTGTCATCTTACAGGAAAGTACAGAGGAGCGGCTCATAACGAATGCAACTTAAATTACAAGATTCCAAAGTTCTTTCCTGTAATATTTCACAACCTATCTGGATATGATGCCCATCTTTTTATTAAAAACCTTGGCGTAACAGAAGGTAAAATAAATTGTATACCTAATAATGAAGAAAAGTATATTTCTTTTACAAAACAGATTGTGGTTGATAAATTTACAAATAAAAAAGGCGAACAAATTGAGGTGAAGAGAGATATTAGGTTCATTGATTCATTTAGATTTATGCCAAGCGGCCTTGGTAATTTAGTTGTTAATCTTACAAAATGCGGAAAATGCGAGGCATGCAAACCAGGCTATTGTATTAAGAGATACAAAGAAAATGAAAAGATTGTTCATTACAAAGGCATTGGCGATTGCAAAAAATGCAAGAATTGTTTATTATCGAAAAGTGAATGCCTTTCACCAAAGGATAAAAACATGCGCGAAACTAAAAAGTTTTTTAAAGGTGAAGAATTAGAGTTATTGATGAGAAAGGGCGTATTTCCTTATGAATGTTTTGACAAATTTACAAAACTCAGCGAAACCAAGCTTCCGCCAAAAGATGAATTCTACTCTAAACTAAACGACGAAGAAATAAAAGAAGACGATTACCTGCACGCACAAAATGTATGGAAAACCTTCAAAATGAAAACAATGAGAGAATACCACGATTTGTATCTCAAGACTGATGTGTTACTTTTAGCAGATGTATTTGAGAACTTTAGAGATGTTTGCCAAAAGAATTATGGTTTAGACCCCGCCCATTATTATACTGCGCCGGGGCTGGCTTGGGACGCTGCATTAAAGTACACAAAAGTAAAGTTAGAGTTACTAACCGATGTTGAAATGCTGCTTATGATTGAGAAAGGCATACGAGGCGGCGTCTCTATGATCTCTACCAGATATGGGAAAGCAAATAACTCATACATGGGAAAATATGATCCAAATATGCCTAAAATTTTTATCCAATATCTAGACGCAAATAATTTGTATGGTGGGGGAATGAGTAGGCCTTTGCCCACCCACGGTTTTAGATGGATGACTGATAAAGAATTCGAAAACTGGGAAAATACCCCCTGCATACTAGAGGTTGATTTAGAATATCCGGTACGTCTTCATGATTTGCATAATGATTATCCTCTAGCCCCGGAGAGGCTTGTAGTTAATAAAGTGGAGAAATTAATCCCAAATCTAAACAATAAGGCAAAGTATGTTGCCCATCGCGAAACACTAAAACTTTACCAATCCTTGGGATTGAAAGTTACAAAAATCCATAGGGGAATTACATTTGAAGAGTCTGAATGGTTAAAACCTTACATTAAATTAAATACTGACTTAAGAGCAAAAGGAAATAACGATTTTGAGAAAGATTTTTTCAAGTTAATGAATAATTCTGTGTTTGGTAAAACAATGGAAAACATTAGAAAAAGGGTTGATATTAAATTAGTAACAAATCAAAAAGACGCAAAAAAATTAATAACAAAACCTAATTATCAACATCGTACTATCTTTTGTGAAAATCTTGTGGCCATTCATATGAAGAAAACAAAGTTAGTATTCAATAAACCTGTTTACTTAGGCATGTGCATTCTAGATTTAAGTAAAACAATAATGTTCGACTTTCATTATAATTATATAAAACCAAAGTATGGGGAAAAGTCTAAATTGCTTTTTACAGATACGGATAGTCTTGCATATTTAATAGAAACGGAAGATTTCTACAAGGACATTGCTGCAGATGTGGAGGAAAGGTTTGACACTTCTAATTTCCCCGCAAACCATCGATCAGGTATTAAGACAGATAAAAACAAAAAAGTTATCAATATGTTCAAAGATGAGGCGGGCGGAAAACAAATATCGGAATTTGTCGGCCTAAGAGCCAAGCTTTACTCATACAGGATGGATGAAGGTGAAGAGATAAAAAAGGGTAAAGGGGTAAAAACACCAGTATTAAAAAAGACAATAAGCTTTGATGATTACAAAAATTGTCTTTTCAATAAACAACGACAAATGAGAAAGATGAATGTATTTAGAAGTCGTTTGCATGATGTTTATACCGAAACTATTAACAAAGTTGCACTTTCTTTTGATGATGATAAGAGAATAATTTGTGAAGATGGAATAAATACTTTTGCCTATGGGCATTATCGCTGCAAAACAGAATCTGGCGGCAACTTAGTATCATAAGGTATAACTTGAAGTTCTTCCCTTACAAAACCGCGACTTGGCCCATTCAATAAATAATATAAAACAGGTTGATTAGGCGAAACGATGCTTCGCGCAATATCATAAACTTTGATACTCCAAATAGGATCTGTTGCTCGTCTTTTTTCACCCCCCTCAAGTTCACCTGGGGATAATAAATATCTAACTTTAACACCCGGCGGCAATCTAACCTCATCAAGACCCACCACACGTTTGTAATTTTTGGGTTCAATATCAACATCTTTCATTTTTGTGGCCTCATCTGGCTCTTTACCGGTTATTCTGTTTTTCGTATTATTCAAAGTTTTTAGAATGGCTGGTAATCTTTTCACCCAAACCCTTGATCGGGCAGAGCCCTCCCCGCCTTTGGCGGATCGATCATCACTAATCATTTCTTGCGCATATTGATGACTAAATAATTTTTCTCCTAATATTCTGTTTGCATTTTCCACAAATGCTTGTGCTCTATGATTACCAGCTTCACTTCTTTGTGTTCTCACCCTATGGTAATTCATGAGTTTACTAACTTCTCCCATAAATTCTTTCCCAGGATCAACCATTAATGTTTTTGGGTATTTCAATCTTCTAGAATATATTTTCTTAAAAGCTTCTGATATCTCTCGACTTTCTTTTGAGGCTAATGGCTCCGCATCTTTATATCTCGAGGCGATATCAACCACAACTAACGCATATTTATATGTTTTTCTTACAAATTTATCATGCGGTAAAAATAATAAATCTGCTTGGTGAATCTGATTAGGTTTATCCACAGTCCAGTGCGGTCTAGGTATATATTTAGGAGCAGGTAGATAGATTTGCCATATTGCCTGTTTCTCCAACCATTGTTTTGCTTCATTTTCACTTACTTTCGCTTTCTCAGCTAATTTAGGAATTGCGGAATATCCTTTCCAATATCCTTCAGCCGAATAATATATTTTTGTCATCATTTAAAAATAAAAAAGTATCTTATAAATCAAAATGGTGCCGGAGGAAGAAAAAATAAAATTTACCGAATACCAAATCAACATTATGAAAAAAATTATTAGAAAAAAAATTTTATATATGCAAGATGGCGACCAAATTTTTAATGTTTTAATTTTAATTCCTGAGGCGAGAGAAGGTTTATTAAAACATATCGACAGGTTAGAAAATAGAACAACACAGGTTTAAAGGTTACCCAAAGTATCTTATAAATTACAATGACGTCTGAAAAAATTAATCCAAATAGAATTCCGAAGGAACCCTTTGGTTTAAAAGCAGAATCAACATTGAATCGAATTACTCTAAATCCATCCACAGCCAGCCCAGGAGAAACATTATACATAAATATTCCAAAATTAGCAGAGAATTTGGTGATTGTGCCGGGAAGTGTATCTCTTCTTTTTGATTTGGATGTCGAGGGTCATGCTAATAACACAGTTGTGAATAATTTGGGCTGCAATCTTGTAACCAGACTAAAAGTTCTTTTTGGAGGAGAAACATTGCAAGATACTCAAAGATATGATTTATTTCAAACCTATCATGATTTATTCTTAACCGAAGAAGAGCGCGAAGATAGATTAAAAAAAGGTATTTCTTCGTTAAATATCAGAAAACTTAGAACAAAAGCCGGAGATGCGAAAACGCAAGATGTAAAAGAAGTTGCCCTCGCTAATGTTCACGGTTCAAAGTACAGAATACCAATAAATCATCCTATTCTAAATGATCATGGGGTTTTTTACCCAAAAGCATTGGAAAATCATCTTATATTTGAGCTTACACTTGCACCGGTCGTTAATATTCTTATTTATTCTGATACAACTAAAGCACCATCATATTCAATCAAAAACTTAGAGTTAGAATATTCTTCAATTTCTAGCGAATACTTAGCTCGTGAGGCTCAAGCAGCCTATCAAGTCGGCAAAGGATTCTTTTATGAAAATATTACTCTACACAAAACTTTTACATTTTCCATTGGCGGTGATGGTGTTATTAATCAGCATATTAATTTACCGAGAAGATCAATGACAGGAATATTGTTTTTGTTTTTAATACCTCAAGCTGCAGGAGCAAGGGATTCTGAAAATTTTTATAATCCGGGGATATCTTCCGTTGAAATTGATGTTGATGGCGTTCCAAATAGAATATACTCTAGAGGAATGATTCCGTCCGATCTTTGGGAATCCGTGAAAAAAAGATTTCACCGGGATGATGGTTTACAAATTTCATTGAAAGAAAAAGAATTTTACGCGGATAAGTTTGCTCTTTGGGTTGATACTAGAACTCACCCGGATAATGGTATTCATGGCGGTGGACTTGCTCTAAATAATACGCACGATGGCGTAAAAATAGAAATTAAACGAAAACAAAGCGGATCCGGAACAATAACTTGTCATATGTTTGTCGTAGCCGATGCAATGATGGAGATTATGAATTCAAGTTTGAGATCAATTAAGTACTGATCGGACCGAGAATCTAAAAACATAATGTTATGATACAAAAAATCATGGAAGATTTGCAAGATAAAATACCATTCCATTGTATTATAACAGGACCCACAAATTGCGGAAAAACAAAGTACTTAATTGAACAGCTCCGTGGTCCATTCCGGAAAGTTTTTGAATATATTGTGTTAATTTGCCCAACCTATTCTAAAAATAAAACCTATAATAATTTTGCTCGAGGAGATAAACATTTTTATGTATTATCACCAGATGCAAGTAATTCAGATGAGATCAATGAATTGTTAAATGATTGCCAAACTTTGTTTTCCGGAACAAATACATTAATAGTTTTGGATGATTGCGCTGTATCCTCCGATCTGAAGAAAAGATCGAATAAGTTTATAGATTTAGCATTCTCCGGAAGGCACCACGGATTATCAATGTGGGTTCTAACTCAGCAATTAACTTCGATAGCAAAACCATTCCGAGAAAATGTTGCTTGCGTTGTTACTTTTCATAATCCTTCCCAGAAAGGTATGAAAATGTTTTTCGAGGATTACGGTGGAGATTTGGATTATGAATTAGGTAAAAAGTTTGTACAACTCCTGAAAACAGAAAAATATTCTAGGTTGTGTTTGAGTTTGCGTTACCCATTTAATTGCTATTTAGAGATTCCCGAAGTGATTTAACAAATATGACAAACGTAGATCGAGCGAAGCCGGAAGATTATATTAAAGAAAATACCGACCAACCTAATGGAGAAACGGTAAAAGATAATGAGGATCTTGAAATAAAACAAGAATCACTTGCCATTCTAGCGGCCTTGGGAACAACAAAAGAATATTTGGGGGCTGAAATGAGTTTGGGCGATATAAAGAAATTATCAGCAAAAGATGTTGAAAAGTATTTTAATAGGTATCAGGCAGTAATGGGTAAGAAAATTAACGGAGGATTAGTAGATTCGTCCCTTCAATTAGTTTCAAAACTTATTTCTTATTTAGTTCCTGTGGATGATATAGAATCTCTTTGCAAAGATCTGAAGAATGATGATTTGGTAAATCGAGAATTAACAAACGTTGTTGGGCTCTTGGCTTTAAAAGCAGGAAGATTGGCAGCACTTGCTAGCGGATTATTTCAAGTAGCTAAACACGTTAAATTCAACAAAAATCAGCAATTTTCAAGAGAAGAACCAGTAAATAGTAGCACAACTGATCAGGAAACTAAGCAATCTACTGAAGGTGTTGATACAGTATATTAAACAGATCTAAAAACTTATGTGTAGCATCTAAATAACAATGTCTGAACAATCTGAAGTAGATCGGGCGGAGCCCTCCCCAGCGAAGCTGGAGCAAATTACTGCTGATCCAACACCTGAAAATAAAGATACTAAAAAGAGGGAGAAAGATCCTAAAAAAGTCGCAGCTGGTAAGAAATTAGCTGAATATAATAAAAAAGCAAAAGAAGCATTAGCTAGGGAAATGAAACGAGAAGAAAACCTGCAGGCTACCGAGCAAAATGATGAATTAAATCACAGAGAAGCGAAATCATGGCTTCCAGAGTTATCTTTTACTACTGTTTTATCCGTTGTTGGATTGGGGTTTACAGCATTTGATCTTTTTATGAGATATCGGGAAAAAGCTAGAGATGAATATTCCAGTAGGATAGCTGATTTATCGCAAGTACCGCAATTACAGCAACCCACAAAAATTCCATTGTCCTCAAAATCTTTAGGAATGGAATAATTATAAATTATTTTTTACTACATAAAGTTATTTAAAAGTTTCTCAATGATACAGTAAAAATTATGTCAACTGAAAACAAACTTGTGAAAACTGTAACTGATTCAGCTGTACTTATCGGATTGGGGGCTGGGGTTGGATATGTAGCTAAAAAGGTAATGAAAGAATCATTTTTGAGCGACCCATCCTCAAGTATTACAAATTACGCAAAATGGGTTGCAGTATTATCCGGAAGCATGTATCTTAAAACATATTTAGAGGAACAAAAGATTTTACCAAAATAAAATGGCATTATTATCATTAGGAATGATGGGGATAGGGGCAATATTGAATGCGACAGCATTTACCGGAGGAAATATTCTTGCAAAATATTTATCCGGACGCAATGTGGATACTGAAAAAATACGACACGACAAAGCAATGGAAAAATATCAAAGAGATTACGAAGTATATCAGGAAAAAAGACAAAAAATGCTTGATTGGAAAATGAAGAAAAAGGATGAAAAATTTCAAGCTTCAAAAAATATTTCTACTACAAATCAAGCTTTTGAATTGTACGGGCAAATGACTGAACCCAAATTCTCTGATTATTACAAACCAAACGATGGCCAAAAGACTGGGGAAATGGTATATGTCGGGGCAGGAATGTTAGGGTTAGGTTACGCGGTAAGTAAAATATTATAATGTTATGTAACCATTAATTGGGTTATATAACACAAGTATATTCATTTTGGTTTACATGAGACTCCCATCATCAGAATCTTCATCTTCAGATTTTTCCATTTCTTCAGCCGCAGATTTACTATCAGAACATCTAACTTTAGTTAATCTTTTCATTTCTCTTTTTGGTTCTATAACCGCCTCATAAAGTTTTACTTGAAGTGCAATACAATGTCCAATAAATATTGATTCGATTTTTATTACACCTTCCTCAACTCGGCAACCTTTATTTAATAATTTCAATGGATTAATTACCTTATCATTTTTTGAGTTATAAAACCTAGTTTCAATTTCGTCTTCTCTTTTATCCCAAATTAATTTTGCATACAAGGTAGGGCCTCTATCTGGTACTCTAACCATAGAAGATTTTTCCAACTTCCAATAAAGAGGATTTAAACCTCCTTTTTGTTTTTCAAGCTCATTTCTTTCCAACTCAAATTTCCCAATTTTGTGTTTATTATTAACCAAATGATCAATGCAATTATCGACAATTTCATTGAATAAATCAATCCATTTTTCTTCTTCTGGGGTTGGGCTGCTTCCGCTCCATAAACATAATGGAAACACATATCCTGTAATTGCGCCTGTTTCTTGACTTGTATTTGTGGAAACACCAAAAGAATATAAATTTTCGGCTTTAATTACAAGGTCTCCTTCTGTTCCATCATCATTTTTCGTAAAGATTTTAATTCTTTTGAATTCAACCTTGGGTTTACTTCCAGGAATTTGGCCAATAATTGGTTTGGAAAATACCATTCTTTCTTGGGGATTATAAGTATTAATATCTATTAATTGGGTAGTTTCGTTCATCATTTTAATTTCTGTATTTTGTGTTTTTTATTTTAAAATCAATTTTGATTTTATTTCGGGCTCTTGGTAATCTAAAGATTTATTACTGATGAGTAAAAATCATGTCAGAAGAAATACCAATGGAAGATTTTTCAAGAGATAATGATGATGCTGCTGATAATGATAATTATGATTGGGATGATACATTTTATCAAACCGCAAACACATCAACAACCCTTGAACAAGATTATCCTGGTTATGATGATTATAACCAATCAAGAGACAGGGCTCAATGGGAAAAACCGCCAGAAAGAATGAGCCTGGGAGAAAGAGATGAGGGATATGATAGAATGATAGAAGCTAAGCAAGAACTAAAACGATATTACCCAGATTACGAGCCAAATGAAAGCCCATTTAATGTGCGTTTCGGAGAAAATAATAGCATAGAAGGAATATTAAGTACTGCAAGAAATAATGTGTGGCATACATTAGTTGATGAAAATGGGGTTCTTAATATAGAAAATTTACCAAAAACATTTAGAAAAGCTCTGGGTGCTGATTATGAAAGCATGTTGGAAAAATATAATAATACTCAGTTAGAATTGAGGAAATCTATTGAAGCAAATAATGAATTAGATAATGCATTGCAAGGATTGAAAGCAACGGCAGAAGTATATCCTCTGGAGATTGAACGATATGCGGAAAGAGAAAAAGAACTTAGGGAATTCATTGAGAGGCAACAAGTGCAAAAAGCAGAAAATAAAAGTCTTTTCGATCAAACCGTTAAACAGAATGTAGAATTAAAAATACAAGCGGAAAAACTTTTGGAAGAGGTAAAATTATACAAAGAAGAAATAGACAAATATAAGAAGGGTAAATCAAATGAATCAAAATTAAAACAAAGCAATGAACGATTAAAATCTGAGGTAGATAAATTAAAAGAACGACTTAGTAATAAAACAATTTCGAGCGAAGAACAATTATCAGATATTGAGTCTCGAAAAGATGAAATAATTAAAAATTTACCGTTACGGGAGCGACTAAAGTATATCTTCAAAAAGTATGGTTTTACGGTTTTTGCTGTTCTAAGTGCTGTGGGGGTAATCATTGGGGTAATAGTTTCTAATCTTTCAAAAGGTTTATCTGCTTTGGGAAGGGGAGTTGGAAATGGTTTGAAAACTCTTGGTAAAAAACTAGGTGAAATATTACCAGGAATGGTTGGCGCAATAGTTAGCTTTCTTTTCAAAACGGCTGGTGAAGTTATTGGATTTTTGGGGAAGAATGCTTGGCTTTTGATAATGGCTGTAGTTCTATATTTTATGGAACAAATGAAGAAGAGAAAGTAACAATTTAAAGATATAATACCGTTCAGTAAAATACAATATGGGTGAATACAATGGAATTTATCCTCAAATACCTAATAATAATTTCCAAACACAAAGCGGAGATAGTACAATTAATTTCAGACTACAAAAATCTAGTGAGGTATTGCAAAATCTCGAAAAGGAAATTAAACATTACGAAGAAGTGAGGAAAAAATATAATAGAGCAAGAGGAATATGTACAAAAATTAGTGTTTCTAGCGGATTTATTTCAGTTCTTCTATCAGCAAGCGGATTAGGAACTTCTCTCACGGGTTTAGGTGCTATTGTTGGTGTGCCTTTGGGTGTGGTTGGTGGTATTTTTGGTGGATTTTCGATTGGATTTGGTTTTGCCTCTAAAAGTCTTTCTGGTAAAGTTAGTAAACACGAACAAACCGTTGCAATTGCAAAATCAAAATTAAACACCATTAACGATTTAGTCTCAAAAGCTCTGAAAGATAATGTTATATCCGATCAAGAATTTTCCATAATTTTAGCAGAATTGGAAAAGTTTCAAAAACTGAAACAAGAAATACGACAAAAATTTAGAAAAGATTCAGAAAAAAACTTCGACATGAGTATAATAAGGAAGAAAGTTCGAGAAGATCTATTAAAAGAACTTACCGGAGGGAAAGGACATTAAAACTGGTATATGAGAAAACTGATGTGGGGTGTAATTGTTTTGCCGGGGTTAATTGAATTTACATCTTATTCTTAAAAGATCTAAAGATCAGATAAATTGGGAAACAAAGAATAAGATGTTATTGGACGATTTCAAAACTAGGTATCCAAAAGCTAACTTGGAAAAATTTACATTTGTTAATGATTCATTCGGGGGATATATTGAATGGAAAGTTAATGGAACAACAATTATGTCAAATGACGATCCTTCTGGAAAAACCTGGACTGAAAATCTTTCTAATAATTTGAAAACATTATTATGGGAAGATTTGGGGGTTGAAAATAAAGTAAAAGTAAGTTCATTTCCAAAAAGTTTAAAATTTACAAACCAAAAATATCCAATACCAGGAGTTAAATTCAATGAGTTTGCTAATGATGTGACAATGATGTTAACTAATTTGAGTATATATGTTTCAGAAAAAGATTATTTCACTGCGGCAATGAAAAATGTTTTTAAAAATCAGACTGTAGAACTTAATAGCGGAAAAGAAGCTAGAGCTTGGTTGAGTAAACCAAATATCAAACACTGGCCACAACAGTTAAATATGGCGGTTTGGTGCGCAACATCTGGTTGCGGTGTTAGTTTAAGTGATATTTTTAGTTACCCAAAAGTTATTAAAAGTTTTTTTATATTTCACGTATATTTTACAATAAGAAGAATATTACAGGAATTAAAGGTGCCATTACCCGACGAACAAACTTTTTCTTCGAAAAATAATTCATACGATAAAAATGTTTATAATAGATTGTGCGCAGAATTTGGGTTAAGCAATAATCAAGATTTTAAAGGATGGAAAAAACCTTTAGCCGATTTCAGATTTAAGGGCGGAGCAAACCATGGAGTTGGAGATGTATTCATAGATTATGGAAAAGGATACATACCCCCTGGAAAAAGTAGTTCTCAAGCAATAGGCGGTGGAAAACAAAATGTCAGAATTGTAAGAAATTACGATCCTGATGCAAATATTTGGCCAAGCAATTCAGCTAAATTTTCAGATTATGGCGGAAAAAAAAATAGATGGAAATTTAATATCTATGCTTCGAAATGATCATTTTGTAGATTTTCAATATGCGTGGTTTATACCAGAATCTGGTTATGGATTAACTAAAGCTGGATTGGGAAGAATAAATAGATCAGTTGAGGCTTTTGTTTATTGCATATTAGGAGCCCAAGTTAATACCAGAAATTCTATTGTGGGTAATGGAGGAGGAGCAATCGAAACGCAAAATGAATTCAAAACATTATTCGAAAGTAGTGTGGTAGAAAATGATATTTCTAAATCCATTCAAAATTACCAAAAATCTGTACAGGAAACCAAATTAAGGCTTGATTTAGCGGTAGCTCCTGGTGTTTGGTTGATCCCAAGTAATTTAATTATAAATACAGAAAGTGTGGTTGGGTACAATAATAATCTGAAAATAGCTACAGAAGATATGAAATTTGGGGTAAATAATTCAATAAATGTCGAAACAAAAACCGTTGGAATACCTAATAGTTTAGGAACATCAAAGGTTTTATTAAATACCAATCCTCAACCAATGAAACCTAAATTAAATGAAAACGATAAATCGGACAATGAAGAAGAAGTTAGTAATATAGAAACATCTTCTCATCAAAATAATCTTATTGTTTTAATTCTTGCCGGAGGATTATTATCCTGGTTTTTATTTCGTTAATGTTTTGATTACACAAAAATCTAAAGACTAATCAAAACATAATATTTTAAGCTAAAAACCCAATACATTTGAATTCACCTTCATCAAATCTAACTGCTTTTATCTCCACTTTAATTTTATCTCCCATTCCAATTCTGTTATTATTATTTTCATATTTATTATTATTTTCGTCAAAAGAATAATCTTTTATATAAATATTCGGAATTAAAATTTTCACTTTTTCAAAAACATTAACAAAAATACCTTCCTTAAAAATCCCACATACTAAACCATCAACTTTTTGCTTAATTTTTGGTTTATATGTTTTCGCCTCAATTTCTAAAACAAAAGTAGTATTTTCATTATGTAAAATTTTTACTATTTGATTAGCTGAAATAATGTAACCATAATCTTTATCAATTTCCCCAATCATTTTCCTTTCAATTGTTCTCAAGAGATGGCTCATAATATTTTTATCTAGGTATTTAGGTTCAAGATATATTCTACTTTTAATTATATTAGTTTCCATTTTCCTGGTCTAAAAACTAATATAATTTAATCAAAAATATGTTCAGCATTACGATGTATGATTCAGAAACCAGAATTTATTTAGATCCGCCTCTGAAAAATCTTCGAGAGATTCAGCTCCTGGATTGTAATATGCAAACCAAAAGATTGATTAATTTCAAGGATCAACAGGCGTTAACTGATGAAAAACAAGGGTTCGTTTTAAGGATGCCGCCGGGCACATATTCGTTGGTTGAAATTCAATCAATTTTTCATAATTATACAGATAATCTAAAGTTAACAATAAATGGGAATAATAATGTCGGGTATCTTTTTTCAAATAAGAATTATAACATTAAACTTAGTAGAGATTTACAAATTTATTTGGGCTTGCCAGAAATTATAAATCCCCGTAAAATATATCCCATAAATATAAATATTAAAGAGCCATTGAGACTTATTTGCAGTATAGTGGATAATAAGTATTCATATTTGAGCAAAACCAAAAATGCTGAACTTGTAAAACTCTCACCATCACACCTACTCGCGAACATACCCTCAAAGGATTACCCGACAATTCCAGTTCAAAAATATGAGAGCCCCATAAACCAATTTGATTTAACTATCTTAGACAATGAATGGAAAAAACTTGATCTTAGGGGTTCCCCCATAACTTTTAGTTTAAGATTTAGATAAATTTTTGTTATGTAACCATTTGTTGGGTTATATAACATAATTATTTTTTAAACTAATCTACGCTCCATCTCTTTTTCAAATCTCTCAACTCTTGAAAATCAACGCACCAATCTAAAACTCTAATTGGATTCCATGCTTCAGCTACTAAATCATTATGCAAATCATTATAAAATTTCTTTTTGTGTAATGCCTTGTGCAAATCTTTAAATAATGTGATTTTAATTGAATTAATAATAAAATCATTCGTGTTATTTGAATATTCATCTTCATCTTCTTCGTCTGATTCTACATATTCATCTTCTTCATATCCATTTTCGAGATGATAAACTCGTATAAGATATTTTTGTTTTTGGTAATTATTATAATAAATTTCATTCGCATTTTCCATTAATATCTCGGAAATTTCGTCAACAGGTAATATAAAACCCTCATCAAAATCTATTTCGCCATCTTCACCGCAATAATATTCGAAAATTTCCCCATCATTCTTTCCAGAGTATATAATTTCAATACCGTGCCAACTATCTTTATCTAAAAACCCATAATTTTTTGATATTACTTTTAACAAATCCTTGTTCATTGAATCAATGAAATCGCCGATTTCCAGATCTTTTTCATTAGAATAGGCAATAGTAATAATCCCATTTTCAATATATTCTTGACTTGTCAAACCTTCCATTTTTGATTGGCAATTTTTTTCTTCCTTTTAAATCTAATTTCATTTTTTAATTGTTATTAAACCAAAATGAAGGTTTCATAACATAATATTCAACATTCTTTGCAATGATGCTTTTGTTTATTATGTTCGCATATTTGTGATCCGCCGCATTCTTTACAAAAACTTTTTTGTTTGCCGTGTTTGCATATCCTCGATCCGCTACATTCTTTACACTGATACTTATATTTAATGTGCGAACATATTTGAGACCCTTTGCATTCTTTGCAGGTATGCTTATTTTTATTATGAATACATATTTGCGGCCCGCCGCATTTTTTACAAAAATATTTACAAATTTCATGAACACAAACATAATTATTATTAATGATAACTTTTTGTTTTATCTCATTAATCTCTTCTTCTGAAAATTTTCCTATCTCTTCAATCAATTCTGCTTTATTCATTCCATATAATCTTTTAATTTTAAACCCTGCTGCAATTTTTTTCAATTGCGGTAAATATAATTTTTGTAGTTTTTGTTCCATAATTAATTTAATGGTGCATCACCAATTCTTTAAACCATAATTAATTTTTTATTTTGGGCCAGAATCTAGCAGATAAAATAAAATTGATTTTTTATTTTAAATTTTTTTATTTTAAATTTTTTTATTTTGGGCCAGAATCGGTAAATTACCCCTACTACTTGAAATCACGATGAATGGCATCAGGTTTCACAATTGTTTTTCTTCCGTGGGAACCAAGAAAGCTGATTGCTCAACATCAATCGGATTAGTAAACAAACACAACTATCACTGAAATTTCTGTAAAACCTTAGACATCTTTCCGATAAAATCGCTCAGGTTAAACACGACTCCGACAAGAATTGCGGTGCGATATACAGTCTGGTAAGTTTTTTGCAGTCATGGACCTGCAGCCATATAGTATACAACATATACAAACCTTAGGCGTAAACTGACATTCACGTTTATTCGAAGCCGTATTATAAAGTGTAGCCCGAGTGAACGCTCCCGAAAGCGTCTAGTTACTCGGGCTACTACCACAGGTAGCCCGAGTCTATGGGGTGCCACACGGGACATTATTGTATAGCAATATATATTTATTGCTAATGTAATATATACGAGATATAAAGCGTAAATATATGATATTGTTTCATATTTTAGAGCTCATTGCATATATATCTGCCCAATGACACAAACATGTAAAGTATAGTGTAAATACCTATGTCATAAATGTTTTTATTCCAACCTAAGACACATACACATTTATAAAGGGTATTGGGTAAATTATATATATGGTATTGCTCACAAATATATACAGCTATTGTGCCCGCCATTATTTTGGCCAGTGGTGATGCCCATTCAATGGACCGCCATGAGAGAAAATGGCGGAAAGAGATTTTGAGGAATTTTTCCAAGTTTCAATCCCTTCACTCTTTCATCAAGCTCGTCGAAATCTCCATACTGAAAACATCAACGTTTTGGAGTATTTTGAACGCCGGTTAGATGATCACGCGTATGTTGTTAGATCCTTTGTCTTGCAGTGCGAAGATCACAACGCTAGCGACGACTTCCTTCAGCTACTTTACCTTCTGCACGAAAATATTATTGGTTTAAATGGTCAGTTTCAAGATCTTTGTTTCTTGCGTAGAGACTATGCTTCGGAAATGGGATTTTCGTGCCCAAGAGAACGTTCAAGAAGACCTCGTCGCCCAAGGTTTCAAATCCTCGAAGAAGTAATAAGAGGACTGCATGATATTCATGATCCATGGAAAGAAGTAGCTAAAGAGGCTGGTGTATCATATAAAACAGTTCTACGAAGATACTGCGAAGACGACAGCAAGACGACAAGACAAAGGATCTAACCTGAACTTACGCGTGATCATGACTAACCGGCATTCAAAATACTCCAAAACGTTGATGTTTTCAGTATGGAGATTTCGACGAGCTTGATGAAAGAGTGAAGGGATCGAAACTTGGAAAAATTCCTCATAATCTCTTTCCGCCATTTTCTCTCATGGCGGTCAATTGAATGGGCATTACCACTGGCCAAAATAATGGCGGGCACAATAGCTGTATATATTTGTGTGCAATACCATATATATAATTGCCAACGAGGCAGCCGAGCCAAGAGGCGAGGCTGGCCGAGGCGGCAGAATCATAATGCCGCGCGTATAGCAGAAAAAATCTCAACTTCTGCGTAAGGGACTTTTTTTTTACCATATTTGGGTGTAAGTAAACACCCCATATTTGGGCAGTGAAGTCACAACACAGAAGTCACACCCCTTATTTGGGCAGTGACGTCACGTTGGTTATCTCGTGCTTCGTCCGTGTCTTGCTAGGATTTGCTCTGATTTGCTCCTCGTCCGAACGTGAAGTTGCTTCGTCCGTGTCTTGGTAGAATTTGCCCTGTTGTGTGCTAGAATTCTGAAGAGTTTGCTCCTCGTCCGAACGTCACGTTGCTTATTTCTCGAGCCGTTGTGTGCAAGAAATCGAAAGAGTTTGCTCCTCGTGGTTCGAGGCTCGTTGATGTGAGAAAACTGTCAGATTCTTTCTTCAGTTTGAAAAGGCTTTTAGCCACGTTATCTTATTGGAGTTGTAAGTAGCAGCTGATCAAGGAATAGGGCTATACGCACAAATTTTGGTTAGAACCAGCGTGTCCTTCGCTACATGAACTGAACCAGCGTGTCCTTCGCTATATGAACTGAACCAGCGTGTTCTTCCCAATTCAGAACCAGCGTATTCTTTCGTCGATTGACACATCCTTAATAGACTTGAATCACTAGTCAATTTCGAACCAGTGCGTTTTTCGTCGATTGCGACGTCCTTGATAGTCTTGAAATCAAAGAAACAGAGATTGCTGTACACATCTTGTAGCACAGAAATTATCCTTGAACGCCAGCATTGCGTTATCTAAAACCACTGACGAGGCAAAAAACAATAACCTTATTCCTTGATCACTGCGTTCAGCACAGTTTTTTATAACTGTTTATATCGGCGGTGTAGGCTAACAAATACGTACAGGGCTCGAAAGGTTAACAAAAAAAATTCCTTTTCAGGCTTCATTCAATGTTTCATGCAGTGTTGTGGTCACCAGTGTTGTCATTCGCCTTAATCACAGTCCGCCATGATGGGATGCAACGTCATCATTTTCGCACGAAAGTGAGGCCACGCGTGTTAAAACAATCATGGCTGACTCGACGAGTACTCCGATTTCTTCAGAGTTTTGGCACCGCAATCTGGTGGACATAACGTCATTCACAAACGCCTTTATTGAAAAAATGGCCAGTGAAAACCTTCCAGTGAAGGACAACTTAGTTAAGTAGACAAAGCTCTGGAAACCTTGCACATCCAGTGCCAGATTTTGACTTGCCAGATTTGGGGCACCAGCCAACTGTCCTTGCTGAGAAAGAGCTGCTACACTTCAATTCCCTTCAAGTATCTTTAGATCAAGCTCTTGAATATGAGCGAATCACAAGAGAGCAATCAATGTCACGGGACTGGCATCGGTTAAGAAAGTACCGCTTGACTGCGTCAAATTTTAAAGCAGTCTGTTCACGAAGGAAAGATCTGGAAAGCCTTTCAGCGCGTCTGCTGCGAGGAAAAGTAGTGCAAACAGCTGCCATGAGATATGGCATTCAACATGAGGATGAGGCAGCAAATCAATATGCAAGTCACTTTGGAAGGGATGTTTATCCGGTTGGTTTTGTTATCAACCCTTCCTTACCCCACCTTGGTTGTAGTCCTGACAGAAGGGTTTATGACCCTTCTGAAAATGAGCCATGGGGATTATTAGAAATTAAATCCTCACCATCAGACTTTTTGTCTGATTTAAGTTACTTAAAACACAATGGCAGGACTGGTGCATACAGTCTAAGAAGGACTCATGGGTATTATTATCAAACCATGGGCTGTATCGGTTTGACGGGTAGTGCTTGGGAGGATTTTTTTGTCTCTTGCCGCAGTGAGTTCCACTGTGAAAGAGTTTATTTTAATCCTACCTTTTTCTCAGAGATGCTTGAAAAGCTTAATCAGTTCTATTTTGACATCCATCTTAATGCTTGTGTTCAATGAATGTATGCTTTTGAGGCAATTTAATGACAAAAGGATGGTTTTGTATTGTATCAAAGAAATTCACATAGTATGTTTACTGTGAACAATTTTCAAGACTTTATTGTGTCATATCATAGTCTCAATGAGCATTCCTCATCTTGTGAGCCTTGTTAGACAGTTATTTTCATTAAGACTCCTGTACCTTTTACACAAAAAGCTTTTGAAATTATCAATAACAATTACATATAAAATTACTATAATTTTCTGTATCTGTGCCTTAGACCTTGCTTACTTGATTGCAATAACAAAGCGAAAGAATATGACTCAACTCTAATGGTAATTTTAACATATACATGTTATTATAGACTGTGAAATTCTACATTTTGACCTCTTGCTCCCTCCAAGATGAGCAGCTACAGGTGAGAAAAAGGAATGTAACAAATGATAACATTTTTGAACATGTGTGCTTAGGCACCTACCCTTAAAATCAAGTAAGCAAGGATTTGTGGTGTATTTATCATGCATTAGTTTAGGAAGTCATTCATAAAATAAAGGTCCCTGAAAGTTTGTAATAAGACATGACACTGTCCATATCTGATTGATGCTGCCAGCCATGGTTAGTGGGATGACCCTATCAAAAAAATGAAACTCCTTGACTCTTCTAATGGCCCTTTCAACATGCACTCGAAGGTTGTGAATTTTTTTGCTCTCCTGGAGTTCACCTTTCGAAAACTGTTGCTTGCTGCTTAAAAATGATGGCATCACTACACTGCAACCAAGAGGTGTGAGTAGATCCTGTATTACAAAGCCCTTATCAGCCATAATCTGATCTCCAGGCTGGAACACTGGCAAGAGACCAGATTGCTTGACCAGCTCTTTATCTGATATTGACCCCTCAAACAAAGAACTTATGTGAATTATTTCCCCTGATGGTGAAATAACAACATTACCCTTGTAGGTGGTGTGGCTTTTGTAGGATGAATACATTTCACTATTTAACACTAAACTTGATGGTGCCTGCACCTTTATCTCGGATGCATCAATAATACCCCTGCAGTCTGGGTACAGAGACTTGAAACAACTAGGCATGTACTTCTGGATTTTTGCCCGAGATGGCCAGATACAAATACTCCCAAGCATGAAATAAAGAAAATTTATCCAAGAAATAAAAACCCTACTTACAGTTGTTTGGGAAATATTAAAATTATCAGCTAATACTTGGTTTAAAGTACCAACCCTCAACTTTTGAAGAACTAAATAGAACTGGTCAAATAAACTTAGTTTGCAGCCTCGCATAGTTTGCCTTAGGCCTTCAACATCCCTAATCCCTTTATTTCTAAGGCGCTGCATTTGGGACCAAGAATACATATTCTGTGCAGTGGGACTCAGAGCTCTAAACGTTGCAACAAGAACATCAAAGGAAGGAAAACCTGTGTAAAACTTAATACTGCTGTTGGATTTCATTTTTAGTTGTACATATATTGTTTGCTTCTCCAGTGCTGCCTCCAGCTCCCCAATTCTCTGATGAGCTGCTTCAAGCAGCTCCTCTGTGGTCTTGGGAGGCTCACCAGAAAAAATGTAATCGTGGCAGTTCAAGGTAGGTGTGTATATGGGCTCGGGGGAGTCGACAAGAACAGAAGAGGATGCACAGTGTGACAGTTCCGGTTGGCCCTCCATTGGAATTTCCACATCAGAAACTTGGTCGCTGGAAGTTGATGCTATGGATTAAAATGAAAACATATAAGTACCATTTTAACCAATAAATGTTTAAAACAATAATGACAACATGAATTTACCTGTGGCAGTGGCAGTAGCAGGCGATGACACGCTTACATCGAATAATCGCACTCGTGCACGCGGTGCTTCTCGCTTCTTTGGAGATTTTCTTTTTCTGGGTGAATTTGACCAGCAAAATACACTCGGAACTGCATGCTTCTCCAGAAGACGCTTCCCTGTTAAAGTGGTCTTAAAATCCCCTTCCTTAAAGTGTACAGAGCAGACTCTTGTGCTGTTGGTTATCTGGAGATGGGCCAGATAATATGTAAGCTTAAATACATGTGCGCAAAAATGACATCGATAACGTCACCAACTTACCTTGAAGCTTTTGCCCACGTCTCGCCGTATTTTGACAACCCACTGCTTTCGAAGGGATTGATCACTCGGAAATTGGTGAAAGGTAAGACCTGGAATAATTTTTGAGCGATTATTTTGACATTGCGGCACGCAACAGTGATCTCTGTTCGGCATGATGGCAAATCTTCGATCGCCGGAAGTTGACCTTTACACGCGTGGCCTCGCATTGGTGACAAAAATACATGACGTCAATCCAAGATGGCTGCTGTACGATAAAGGCGAATTGCCAGCCGCTTGTCAAGATTTAAGACACGTTCTAATCACTACACGTAATTACCGAAACTTTGTCAAGATTAAGCTTAAGTCTATAACTAAAGGACACGTTCACCGTACTATTTTGCCATGTTTTACGTTTACTATACCATGCTTATTCTGTCAATTTCCCTTTATGGAACCAGTTGGTCAATAATCAAACCTTCGTGTTCTCGTATTACAGCAGATTCACAGCTAGGACAATTTAGATCGTGCAATCTATGCTTATTTACGTCCGCCTTTCGTCGCCGTGAATTATACATTTTTCATTACAAACGAAAATATATGTTTAGAAGAATTCCTCATGCTTCAAATGGCAGTTTCAATCCTTATATAATTACAAATAAGGAAGCCCATATGGTTAATGGAAATCCAGCAGGATCAAAGGAATCCAACGGCCATAAAACTTCACCAAACAAACCACAATTTCAGAAATATTTTACTAAAGAATTATCGGAACCATTGTGTTCTTCAAACCTCCCAGCAATGCAAATGCATTTCAAGAATTACTGCTTAGATGTTCCAGGAAAGTTCTCCTGTGCAGTAGTAGCAAAAGGCGGTTTCTGAGACAAAATCAAAATCAAAAAATAAAGTCTCTGATTAAGTTTATAAATTGTTCTGTGACATGGTCTGAGACAAAATCAAAAATCAAAAAATAAAGTCTCTGATTAAGTTTATAAATTGTTCTGTGACATGGGAATTAGTATGGGTAATCCTTTGTTAAGTTTTAATTGCCGTCGGACTGAGACAAAAATAAAAAAAAAAAATCAAAAAAAGTTTCTGATTAAGTTTATAAATTGTTCTGCGACATTTGAATTAGTATGGGTAATCCTTTCTTAAGTTTTAATTGTCGACGGACCGGGACTAGGATAAAAATAAAAAATGATAAATATATGTGATTTAAAAAGAAGAATAATGAAATATAAAATGGAGAATTTAGAAAGATTGAATGTTCTACAATTGAAAGAACTTGCCAAAGAGCGGGGTATACCGAGATATTATTGGTTGCGTCGAGCTGAACTTATTGATGCACTTAATATTGAAAATCCCCAAAACCAATTACAAAGATTAAATGTGCTACAATTGAAAGAACTTGCCAGAGATCGTGGTATTCCTGGTTATTATAGGCTGCGTAAAGCTGAACTTATTGTTGCTCTTAATAATATTGAAAATCCACCAAACCAACAACAAAGACCCGCTACTACACCTAGAAATAATATACCAAACCAACCGCAAAGACCTGAGATTAATGTTCCAATTCCACCACCCCCCAAACCACAAAAGCCATCAAACAAAACTTTTAATTGGGGAAATTATTCATTTAAGGTTATGGATAAAGATGAGTTTTCAAAAAAGCTTGCAGATTTAACCAATGAAAATATTATAAAACTTACTAATAACAAACAAACAAAACCCAAGCCTAGAAAAAATGTAAATATATCTGATAGTGTGAGAGATGAATTGGATGAAAAAGAATTCAATATAGAAGAACAACAAACAGCATTGAGGGGATATCTGAAAACTTATAGGATAAATGGAAAGAAAGGTTATGGGTCAAAAGCGTTTTTAAATAATATCAAACCAAAAGTTCTTGATCTAATTAACCAGAAAAAGAAACCGATCAAGGTGAAATTTATATTTACGTGTAAGTTTATAAAAAAGAATCCCGCCACAAGACAGATTGATGTAAACTTAGGATACTTTCATTCAAAAGTAGAAACGATTACTTTATCAACTGATTTATCTGAATTATTCGATACTATGGTAAATAGTTTACTTGAATTGGTTGCAAAGTTTCAAAATCAAGGTTCTGGTTGGCAATTCGATCAAGTTGAATACTTTGATATAAACATTGACCCCTTCGAGCCGCTTGTTGGAAGTTCATATATTGAATTACCACAAATATTAGCAAAAAAGAAGGCTATTATAAATGTTAAGAATGAAAATGATCATGAGTGTTTTAAGTGGGCCGTAACCTCTGCAGTTTACATACAAAAAATTCATCCAGAAAGACTAAACAAACAAATGATGGAAAACTCAAAGAACTTTGACTGGTCGGGAATGGAGTTTCCTACCTCACTAAAACAAATTAACAAGTTTGAAAAACAAAACCCCTGCTACACTATTAATGTTTACGGATATGATAAAGGTGATGTTTGTCCACTAAGAATAAGTAAAAAACAAAAAGGTTATCTAATCAACCTACTTCTAATATCAGAAGGTGAAAATAATCACTACTGCTGGATAAAGAATATTAGTAGATTGTTAGCCTCAAAAGTTAGTAAACATAAATCAAAGATGTACTTTTGTCCTAGATGTCTAAACGCATTCCAGTCAGAAACTTCATTGGAAAAACATCTTGAATATTGCGAAACAAATGAAGAAGTAAAGATTGTTATGCCCAAGGATAAAGATGGAAATCCTAAGTTTATTAATTTTAAGAACTTCAATAGAAAAATGCGAGTACCATTTGTTGTATATGCAGACTTTGAGTGCTATCCAGAGAAAATATACACCTGCTCACCAGATGAAAGAGAAAGTTTTACTAATAAATACCAGAAACATAAAGCATCAGGATTCAGTTATCTCATAAAATCTTTTGATGATAAAATATTTCCGCCCGAGCTTGCACAATACACCGCCGAATCCCCAGATGATGATATCCCACAGATATTTGTAGATAATTTAGAGCAGGATATTAAAAAAATTTACAATAAGACAAAATACAATAAGAAGGTGAGAAATATGACAGAAATGGATAAAAAAGAATATGAAAACGCCACCCACTGCCACATCTGTGAGAAAGAATTGGGAGAAGATAAGGTATTAGATCATTGCCATCTTACAGGAAATTATAGAGGAGCAGCTCATAATGAATGCAACTTAAATTACACGATTCCAAAATTCTTTCCCGTAATATTTCACAACCTATCTGGATATGACGCTCATCTTTTTATAAAGAATCTTGGTAAAACAAAAGGCAATATAAACTGCATACCTAATAATGAAGAAAAGTATATTTCTTTTACAAAACAGATTGTGGTTGATACATTTACAAATAAAGAAGGCAAGCGTGTTGAGGTGAAACGTGATATTAGATTCATAGATTCATTTAAATTTATGGCATCAAGTCTTGATAAATTAGTAACTAATCTGCCAAATGAATCTTTCAAAAACCTAAAGAATTGTTATAAAGGTGATAAATTAAAGTTATTGTTGAGAAAAGGAGTTTTTCCATATGATTGGTTTGATAGCTTTGATAAACTCAACGCAACTCAACTTCCGCCTAAAGAAGCGTTCTACTCAAAACTCAACGATGAAGATATAACAGAAGATAACTACCAGCACGCTAAAAAGGTGTGGGAAACCTTCAATATGAAAACAATGAGGGAATATCACAACCTATATCTTGAGTCAGATGTATTACTTTTAGCGGATGTATTTGAGAACTTTAGAGATGTTTGTAGTAAAAACTATGGATTGGATCCCGCCTGGTATTATACAGCACCAGGACTAGCTTGGGATGCAACATTAAAGATAACAAAGGTTAATTTAGAGTTGCTGGTCGACATTGACATGCTACTTATGATTGAAAAAGGTGTGCGGGGAGGGGTATCCATGATATCTACTAGATATGGGAAAGCTAACAACCCCTACATGAACGAATATGATTCAAAACTACCTACAAAGTATATTTCATATCTCGACGCAAACAATCTATATGGTGGGGGAATGAGTGAAAAACTACCTACACACGGTTTTAGATGGATGAGTGAAGAAGATCTTAAAAACTGGAAAAATATCTCCTGTATAATAGAGGTTGATTTGGAATACCCAACTAACCTTCATGATTTACATAATGATTACCCTCTCGCTCCAGAGAGACTTACCATTAATAAGGTTGAGAAATTGATTCCAAATCTAAACAATAAGGTAAAGTATGTTGTTCATCATGAAACACTAAAACTTTACGAAAGTCTTGGATTAAAAGTTACAAAAATTCATAGAGGCATTACATTCAAAGAGTCGGCTTGGTTAAAACCATACATTGACTTGAATACAAACCTAAGAGCTAAAGGAAATAACGATTTTGAGAAAGATTTCTTCAAACTTATGAATAACTCCGTATTTGGTAAAACAATGGAAAACATTAGAAAAAGGGTGGATGTGCGATTAGTTACGAATGAAAAAGATTCGAAAAAATTAATATCAAAACCTAACTATCAACATCGTACTATCTTTTGCGAAAATCTTGTGGCCATTCACATGAAGAAAACAAAGCTAGTATTCAATAAACCTGTTTACTTGGGTATGAGCATTTTAGATCTAAGTAAAACAATAATGTACAAATTTCACTATAATTATATTAAACCTAAATATGGAGAAAAAGCAAAATTGTTGTTTACAGATACGGACAGCCTTGCATATGAAATAGAAACAGAAGATTTCTATAAAGATATTAGCCCTGATGTGAGAAAAATGTTTGATACCAGCAATTTTCCTAAAGACCACCCGTCCGGTATTGAGACTGGTGTGAATAAGAAAGTTGTTAATATGTTTAAAGATGAGACCGGTGGTAGGCAGATAACTGAATTTGTAGGACTACGAGCAAAGCTTTACTCCTACAAGATGGATGAAGGTGAAGAAGAAAAGAAATGTAAGGGAGTAAAGAAGGCAATCGTGAAAAATACCATAAGATTTAATGATTATAAGGATTGCCTTTTCAATAAAGAACCACAGATGAGACGGATGAATGTATTAAGAAGCCACAAGCATGACGTTTTTTCAGAAACAATTAATAAAGTTGCACTGTCTTGTGATGATGATAAGAGAGAAATTTGTAAAGATAATATACATACTTTTGCATACGGCCATTATCTTTGCAAAACAGAATTAGGAGGTAACTCAGTATCATGAGGTATAACCTGTAATTCTTCTCTAACAAACCCGCGTCTTGGCCCACCCACCAAATAATATAAAACTGGCTGATTAGGCGAAACGACGCTGCGCGTAATATCATAAACTTTGATACTCCAAATAGGATCTGTAGCTCGTCTTTTTTCACCACCCTCGAGTTCACCAGGAGATAATAAATATCTAACTTTAACACTAAGAGGTAATCTAACCTCATCAAGACCCACAACTCGTTGATAATTTTTAGGACTAATATCAACCTCTTTCATTTTTATAGCTTTATCAGGTTCTTTACCAGTTATTCTCGTTGGCGTATTATTCAAAGTTTTCAAAATATCTGGTAATCGTTTCACCCATACTCTGGATCGATCATCGCTTATCATTTCTTGCGCATATTGATGACTAAATAATTTTTCACTTAATGTCCTATTTGCTCTTTCCACAAACGCTTGAGCTCTATGGTTTCCGGCTTCGCTTCTTTGTATTCTCACATTATGGTAATTCATAAGTTTTGCCACATCACCCATAAATTCTCTTCCAGGATCGACCATTAATGTTTTAGGATATTTTAACTTTCTGGAATATATTTTTTCAAAAGCTTTGGATATCTCATGACTTTCTTTTGTGGTTAATGCTTCAGCATCTTTGTATCTACTTGCTACATCAACCACAACTAATGCATATCGATATGTTTTTCTTCCAACTCTATCATGCGGTAAAAATAATAAATCTGCTTGATGAATCTGATTAGGTTTATCCTCTGTCCAGTGAGGTCTAGGTATATATTTTGGAGATGGAAGATATATTTGCCATATTGCTTGTTTCTGAAGCCATTGTTTTGCTTCATCTTCACTAACCTTCACTTCGTGGGAGGGCTTTGCCTGATTTGCCTTTTCAGCTAATTTAGGAATTGCAGAATATCCTTTCCAATATCCTTCAGTTGAATAATATATCCGCTCGAAGAGCGAGCCCGGCTTCACCGATATTTTTGATATCTTTTCGTTACTCATTTAAGGATTAACCAAAGCATCTTATAAATTAAAATGGTGGAAGAAAAAATAAAATTTAGCGAATATCAAATTAATATGATGAAAAAAATTATAATTTCAAAAATTCACAATATGGAAGATGGTGATGAACTTTTTAATGTAATGCTTGTAATTGAAGGAGTAAGAGAAAGTTTAGTAAAATATATTGAAGAATTAGAGAATAAAAAAAAAATACCAATTCAGCTGCCCAAGAGGTTTAAAGATTAGTCAAAGTATCTTATAAATTACAATGACGTCTGAAAAAATTAATCCAAACAGAATTCCACGAGAACCATTTGGGTTGAAAGCAGAATCAACTTTGAATAGAATTACATTAAATCCATCCTCGGCCAGCCCTGGAGAAACATTATATATAAATATCCCTAAACTTTCTGATAATTTAGTGATTGTACCTGGAAGTGTATCTCTACTTTTTGATTTGGAAGTTGATGGGCATGCTAATAACACTCTTGTGAATAATGTGGGCAGTAATCTTGTATCCAGATTAAGGGTTCTTTTTGGTGGTGAAACATTACAGGATACCCAAAGATACGATCTATTTCAAACATATCATGATTTATTTTTATCAGATGAGGATCGCGGGGATAAATTAAGACAAGGTATTTCTTCAGAAAACATGAGAAAACTAAGGACAAATGCCGGTGATAAGAAAACTCAAGATGTTAGGGAAGTAGCTCTCGCATCAGTACATAATACCAAGTATCATATTCCACTAAATCACCCTATTCTAAAAGATCACGGAGTTTTCTATCCAAAAGCTCTAGATCATCATCTAATCTTTGAGATTACGCTAGCCCCAGTTTATGATATTGTTGTTTTTTCTGATACTACAAAGACCCCCACATATTCAATCAAAAACCTAGAGTTAGAATATTCTTCCATTTCAAGCGAATACTTGGCTCGTGAGGCACAAGCAGCTTATCAGGTTGGAAAAGGATTCTTTTATGAAAATGTTACTCTACACAAAACTTTTACTTTTTCCATAGGTGGGGACACTGTTATTAACCAGCATATTAATCTACCTAGAAGGTCAATGACAGGAATATTATTTTTGTTTAAATTACCCAACGCTGCTGGAGCTCGAAACTCTGAAAGTTTTTACAATCCAGGGATCACCTCGATCAATATAGATGTTGATGGAGTACCAAATCGTTTATAATCTAAGGGAATGATACCTTCTGATATCTGGGAGTCAGTGAAGAAAAGATTTGGAAGAAATGACATGAAAGAAAAGGATTTTTATTATGAAAAGTTTGCATTATGGGTTGATTTGAGAACTCACCCTGATAATGATATTCATGGAGGAGGTTTGGTTTTAAACAATACAAGGGATGGGGTAAAACTAGAAATTAAAAGAAAACAAAGCGGATCTGGCACTGTAACCTGTTATATGTTTGTTGTAGCCGATGCAATGATGGAAATTATGAATTCAAACTTACATTCGATAAAGTACTGAGAATCTAAAATTTAAAACCTAATGTTATAATACAAAAAATATGGAAGAATTGAGAGATAAAATCCCTTTTCATTGTATTATAACTGGACCAACAAATTGTGGAAAAACAAAATACATCATAGATCAACTCCGAGGCCCCTTCAGAAAAGTTTTTGAATTCATTGTTTTAATATGTCCAACTTTTTCTAAAAATAAAACCTATCATAATTTTGCTCGCGGAGATAAGAGATTCTTTGTATTGTCACCCGATGCTAGTAATATAGACGAGATTAATGAATTATTAACTGATTGCCAAACTTTATTCTCTGGAACAAACACATTAATAATTTTAGACGATTGCGCTGTATCTAATGATCTGAAGAAAAGATCAAACAAGTTTACAGATTTAGCATTCTCCGGAAGGCATCATGGTTTATCAGTTTGGGTTCTCACTCAGCAATTGACATCAATTGCAAAACCTTTCCGAGAAAATGTGGCTTGTGTGGTCTCATTTCATAATCCGTCGCAGAAAGGTATGAAGATGTTTTTTGAAGATTATGGAGGCGATTTGGATTATGAATCATGTAAAAAATTTATGCAATTATTAAAAACTGAAAAATATTCTAGACTATGTTTATGTTTACGTTACCCATTCAATTGTTATTTGGAAATTCCAAACGGAGCGTAGCGAAGTGCGGAACTCGACCAAAGGTAGTAACCTGAGGTGATTTAAAAGAATCTTTGTATTATTAGAAAATTATAAGATGACAGAAGTTGAAGATTATATAGAAGAACAACCTGAGGTAAAAGACAATGTAAAATCTGATGATATTGAAATTAAACAAGAATCACTAGCTATTCTAGCATCTCTCGGAACTACAAAGGAATATTTAGGAGTTGATATGAGTCTGGGTGATGTAAAAAAATTATCAGTAAAAGATGTTGATAAATATTATAATCGGTATCAGGCGGTATTAGGTAAGAAAATTAGCGGTGGGTTGGTAGATTCATCTCTTCAATTAGTTTCACAAGTCATTTCTTATGTGGTTCCTGTAGATGATATAGAAGCTCTTTGTTTGGATTTGAAGAATGATGATTTGGTTAATCGTGAACTAACAAACATTGTAGGCCTCTTAGCATTGAAAGCAGGAAGACTAGCAGCACTTGCTAGCGGGCTGTTCCAGGTTGCTAAACACATAAAATTCAACAAAAATCAACAAGTTGCAAGTACAACTGAGTATAAAATACAAGAGGATACCAACAAAACTGAGCAGTCTACTAAGCAAGATGCTAACGGTACTGATACTGTTTACTAAGCATTATGTGATTGATTTAAAGATTTCTTAATGATATGTAAAATAATGTCTGAAGGAGATGTTGAGCAAATTACTAGAGAACCGCAAAAAGAAGAAGAGCAAAAATCAACAAAAAAGAAAGATCCTAAAAAAGTAGCTGCTGGTAAAAAATTAGCTGAATATAATAAAAAAGCAAAAGAAGCATTAGCTAGGGAGATGAAACGCGAGCAAAAAATTAAGCGGGAAGAAGAGCAAAATGAAAATACAGAAAGTGAGTCTAATCGGGCAAAGCCCTCCCGCGAAGCGAAAGCTTGGCTTCCAGAATTATCTTTTACTACTGTTTTATCCATAATTGGAATAGGGTTTACAGCATTTGATATGTTTATGAGATATTACAAAAATAGAATACCTGATTTATCTCAAGTTCCACAATTACCACAACCACAACCAACACAACCACAACCTATGGATCGACCAAAAATTGGAATGATGTAATTTAATCACGCCTCAAAAGGGATCTAAAGATTTCTTACTGATGTAGTAAAAAATCATGTCAAACGAAAATAAACTTGTGAAAACTGTTACTGATTCCGCAGTACTTATCGGTTTAGCGGCTGGAGTTGGTTATGTAGCTAAAAAGGCTATGAAAGAATCATTTATGAACGACCCCTCCTCAAGTATTACAAATTATGCAAAATGGGTAGCTGTTCTATCTGGTAGTATGTACTTAAAAACATATTTAGAGGAACAAAAGATTTTACCAAATTAAAACATGGCGTCAATATTAATGATGTTTGGAGGAGCAGTATTAAATGCATCAGCTTTCGTTGGAGGATCATATCTTGCAAAATATCTCTCAGGTGATAAAACAGATACAGAACGAATACGACACGATAAGGCATTAGAAAAATATCAAAGAGATTATGCAGAATATCAGGAAAAAAGACAAAAACTAATTGATTGGAAAATGAAGAAAAAAGATGAAAAATATCAAGCATCAAAAAATATTTCAAAAACAAATGAACAATTTGAATTATATGAACAAATGCAAGAACCTAAATTTTCTGATTATTATAGACCTAGTAACAATCAAAAGATGGGTGAAATGGTATATGTAGGCGGTGGTATGTTGGCATTGGGTTATATGGCTAGTAAATTATTTTAGGTTATCGTATATGCTTCAATTTAAAGATTTCTTACTGTTGAGTAAAAAATCATGGCAGAAGGAGGAGAAACAATACCATTATTAGATGTAACAAAAGGAGAAGATGATGATGATGATGTTACAGCCACATCCACATCTGCTGATAGAGATTATGATGGTGATGAATATAACCAATCTATGGGCCGGAGGGAATGGGATATACCATCTGAAAGAAGGAATCTGGGCGATGTTTTAAGAGAAAGAGAAGAGGGGTACGATAGAATGAGAGATTCAAGACAACAACTCAAACGTTATTTACCAAATTATGATACTAATGATGCTACATTTAATGTAAGATTTGGAGAAGATGGTAGTATAGAAGGAAAATTAAGTAGTAGGGAGGATAATGTGTGGCATACAATAATTGATAAAGATGGAGTTCTTAAGCTTAAAGATTTACCAAAAACAATGATAAAAGCTCTAGGTGCTGATTATGAAACAATGCTGGAAAAATATAATAATTCTGAGTCAGAATTGAGAAAATCTAATGAAAAAATTAGAGAATTAGATAATGCATTGGAAGAAGCTAATGAAAAAATTATAGATTTAGATAATGTATTGCAAGGATTGGACTCCGCCTCAAAAGTAAATCTAAAAGAAATTGCACAATATGAAGAAAAAGTAAGAAGACTTGCTTTAGTAATTGAAAGCCAAAAAGCAGAAAAAGAAAATATGGAAAGAGATGCTTCAGAAGGTAAAAGACTTTTTGATCAAACCGCTAAACAGAATATAGAGTTAAAAATACAACAAGAGAAAATTTTGAAAGAAATAAAATTATACAAAGAAGAAATAGATAAATATAAAAAGGATAAATTAAATGCAGCAAATCTAGAGCGAAGCAATGAAAGATTAAAATCTGAGGTTGATAAATTAAGAGAGAAAATTAGAAATAAAATAATTTCAAACGATGAACAAATATCAGAAATTCAAGCCAGAAAAGACGAAATAATTAAAAATTTACCATTGCGAGAGCGAATAAAGTATATCTTCAAAAAGTATGGGTTTACAGTATTTTCTGTTGTGATTGCTGTTGGTGTAATCATTGGGGTTATAGTTTCTAATCTTTCAAAAGGTATATCAAAATTAGGAAAAGGTGTTGGAAATGGATTGAAAGCTCTTGGTAAAAAACTGGGTGAAATATTACCAGGATTGGTTGGAGCCGTCGTGAGCTTTCTATTCAAAACAGCAGGTGAAGTTATTGGATTTTTAGGTAAGAATGCTTGGTTATTGATAATGGCTGTGGTTCTATATTTTGTGGAACGTATAAAAAAGAAGAGAAAGTAACAAATTTAAAGATATCATGCCGTTCAGTAAAATACAATATGGAAGAATACAATAGAATTTATCCTGGATTACCTAATAATTCAGATCCAGTCAATTTCAGACTACAAAAATCAAGTGAAGTATTACAAAATCTTGAGAAAGAAATTAAACATTATGAAGATGTAAGGAAAAAATATAATAGAGCAAGAGGAATATTTACAAAAATTAGTGTTTGTAGTGGCGTGCTTTCAGTTATTCTTTCTGCAAGCGGGTTGGGAACTTCTCTTACCGGTTTTGGTGCTATTATTGGTGTTCCGTTGGGTGTTGTCGGTGGAATTTGTGGTGGAGTATCTGTTGGATTTGGTGCTGCCTCAAAAAGACTTTCAAATAAAGTTAGCGAACACGAACAGACTGTTTCCATAGCAAAGTCAAAATTAAACACTATTAACGACTTGGTTTCAAAGGCTTTGAAAGATAATGTTATATCCGATCAAGAATTTTCTATAATTTTAGCAGAGTTGGAAAAGTTTCAAAACCTAAAACTGGAAGTTCGTCAAAAATTTAGGAGAGATACAGAAAAAAACTTAAACATGTCTCAAATAAGGAGAGAAGTTCGAGCAGATCTATTAAAAGAGTTAACCGGTCCCGCACATTAAAAATTTCATATGAAAGAACTGATGTAGGATGTAATTGTTTTGCGTTGATTAGAAAAGAGGTTATCTAGTCTAAAGACTTTTCATCTTATTCTAAAAGCAATAAAATGATACTATGGATGGATTTTAGAAATAGGTATCCAAATGTTGACCTTGATAAATTTACATTTGTGAATGATTCATATGGAGGATATATTAAGTGGAAAGTTAATGGAACAACAATCATGTCTAATGATGATCCTACTGGGAAAACATGGACTGAAAATCTTTCTAATAATTTGAAAACATTGTTATGGAAAGATTTAGGACTGAGTGAAGCGAAGAACTTGAGTTCATTCCCAAAGAGTTTAACCATGACTAATCAAAGCTATCCTATACCAGCTATTAACTTTGATGATTTTACAACCGATATAACAAAAATGCTAACCTCACTAGATATATATGTTTCAAATACAAAGAAATTCACAGCAAAGATGCGTGATGTTTTTACCAATCAAGTTGTGACTTTCAAGTTTGGTAAACAAAGTAGAAAATGGTTGAACGGGCCTGATATGAATTATTGGCCTCAGCAACTTAACTTTGCAGTTTGGTGTGCAACATCTGGTTGTGGTATAAGTCCTTTTGAAAGTCTAAATTACCCCAAAGTAGTGAATAGCTTCATTAAGTTTCATATATATTTCACAATAAGACGAATATTATATGAATTAAGCCTTCCCTTACCTGATGAACAACCCTTTGTAATAAACAATAATCCCTATAGTAAAGTAGCATATCAACGTTTGTGTGCAGAATTCAGCATATTAAAAAACACAGACTTTAGATGGAAAGGTGGTAGAAACGGAGGATTGGGGGATATATTTCTTGATTATGGTGCAGGATATCATGGGAAAGGAGGGGGATATCAAAATGTACATATTATAAGGAATTATGATAAAGAAGCAGATCAATGGCCCGGTGAAGGCGGTAAATTCGCCGATGAAGGTGGCAAGAAAGAAAATGGTAATCTAATATCATTTATCCGTAATGATGACTTTGCTGATTTCAAATATGCTTGGTTTATTCCTACAAATGGACATGGACTCACTAAAGCTGGACTCGGTAGATTGAATCGATCCGCTGAAGCTTTTGTTTACTGTATATTGGGGGCACAAGTTAACACTAGAAACTCGATTTATGGTAATGGCGGTGGAGCAATCGAGACACAACAAGAATTCTTAGCTTTATTTGAAAGTAGTGTGATTGAGAATGACATTTCTAGCTCTATCCAAAGATATCAATTAGCTGTACAAGAAGCGAAATTACGGCTCGATTTAGCTATTGCTCCTGGTGTATGGTTAATGCCAAGTAATATGATAATCAACACTGAAAGCGTGGTTGGATATAATAACAAACTTATGAAAGCGACTAATGATATGAAATTTGGGGCGAATAATTCCCTAAACACTGAATCAAAACCGGTTGGAATAAGGCATAACATGGGATCTTCAAAGTTAAAGTTACCTCATTCAATAGTTGAGACAAATCCAAAACCAAAAATCTCTCCAACGCAAAATGAAAAGTCAACCAAAGGTCAGGACGTGACTACGCAACATGAAACCAATGCACAAAGCGAGCATGAAGTGCGTATATTAACATTTATAATTATCAGTGGAGGGTTAGCGTGGTATCTATTTCGGTAGTTCATGGCCATTTCACGTGATTATCATTGTTTTTGGATTAGTGTTCACGTGTAGAACAATAGATTGCATACTTTTACGACATAGCAACAAGCAAAATGTAAAGTGGATTTGAAATCGAAAAGTAGATTTTATGTTTACTTCAAAAAGGTCGGTTTCTAACGTCGCTCAGGAATGTGATTACGTCAATGGAAATTTAAAGATGAATATGATGTAATCAAAACAAAATGTTGAGTATTACCATGTATGAGCCTGAAACAAGGATTTATTTAGATCCACCGCTGAAAAATCTTCGGGAGATACAGCTCCTGGATTGTAATATACAAACCAAAAGATTGATTAATTTCAAGGATCAACAGATATTATTCAATGATAAGAATCAACCTCTAATAATAATACAACCCAGTACATATTCGTTGCGTGATATTCAATCGATCTTTCTTAATGATACTGATAAGGCAAAGATAACAATAATTGAGACTGATACTGTTGACTATCTATATTCAAATAAGAACTTTAACATTAAACTTACGAGAGGGTTAGCGGTTGGTTTAGGTATACCCGAAGTTATAAATCCAGGTAAATTATACCCCATAAATATACAGATTAAGGAACCGTTGAGACTTATGTGTAGCATAGTGGATAATAAGTTGTCATATATGAATAACACTAAATATGGAGAACTTGTGAAACTCTCACCATCAAACCTACTTGCAAACATTCCCTCAAAGGATTATCCAACAATTCCAGTTCGAAAATATGAGACCCTAATAAATCACTTTGATTTATGCATCTTAGATGTTGAATGGAAAAAACTTGATCTGAAGGGTTCTCCCATAACTTTTAGTTTAAGATTCAGATAATTTTTTTTTGTTATGTAACCATTTTTGGGTTATATAACATAATTATATTCTATTATTCGTCAGGTAAAGAATTAAAAATTTCTTGCTCCTCAATATCATAACACCAATCCACAACTCTTTTGGGTTGCCATGCTACAACCAATAAATCATTATGTAAATCTTTGTAAAATTTATCTTTATGTTTTATTTGATAAGTATCCACTGGTATAATTACATTTAAATATTTAACAGTAAATTTTTCATTAAATTTATTAATACTACATTTTGAATTATAATACCCCGAATAATTTTTATTAATTTCTTTTTTATCTAAATACATTTCATTAGCACAATCTAATAATTCTTTTACAAACTTATTTGTGTCTATTCCCTTCAAACCAAATTTTTTACTTTTTCTAAAATTAATATCATAAAGATATTTACCTCTCCCGTAATAATCAACCTCAAAACAAATTTCACTAACCATAAAATCATATCTATTTTTAATAAAACCTCAATTTTTAGATAAATTTTTTAATAAATCTTCTTTAATTGACTCTATAAAATCACAAAAATCGCGGTTTTTACTATTAAAATATTTTAACCTAAGTCTTTTATTAACAAAATCTATTTCTTTTACCATTTCTTCCATCTTTTTTATATTTTATTTTATATCTTTAAATCATAATTCATTTTTTAATTTTATTCTACATTCCTTACAAGAAGCTTTTTGTTTACCATGTTCGCATATTTGTGATCCTCCACACTCTTTACATTGTTGTTTTTGTTTCCCGTGAGTGCATATTCCTTTACCTCCACATTCTTTACACCTATACTTTTGTTTCCCATGTTCGCATATTTGAGACCCGCCACATTCTTTACACCGATACTTATTTTTATTGTGTTTACATAATTGAGATCCTCCACATTCTTTACAAAAATACTTACACTTCCCATGAAAACAAATATATTTATCATTAATAATAACTTTTGAGATTATCTTAATACTCTCTTCATCCATAAATTTTCCAATCTCTTTGATTAAATTTTTTTTATTCATTATATAATATCCTTTAATCTTCAACTCTCTAGCAATATTTCTCAATTGCGGTACATATAATCTTTCTAAATTCTCCATTTTATATTTCATTATTCTTCTTTTTAAATCACATATATTTATCATTTTTTATTTTTATCCTAGTCCCGGTCCGTCGACAATTAAAACTTAAGAAAGGATTACCCATACTAATTCAAATGTCGCAGAACAATTTATAAACTTAATCAGAAACTTTTTTTGATTTTTTTTTTTTTATTTTTGTCTCAGTCCGACGGCAATTAAAACTTAACAAAGGATTACCCATACTAATTCCCATGTCACAGAACAATTTATAAACTTAATCAGAGACTTTATTTTTTGATTTTTGATTTTGTCTCAGACCATGTCACAGAACAATTTATAAACTTAATCAGAGACTTTATTTTTTGATTTTGATTTTGTCTCAGAAACCGCCTTTTGCTACTACTTGTGCAATTGACTGTTTTATGGAATTGAGCTGTTACTTTTTTAAAAATGCAATTGCCTACGTGGAACGTAATAAAGTTTTTGAAATGCTATATACCGCATGTGTGCACACAAAGAAATCAATATACCCTCTGTGTAATGTTCCAAAATCTAAAAAACACAAAACTAGCTTTCCACACATTCCATAGAAAGGAAATTATTTCACCTCGTTGGCACTTGCCGAGAGGTACATCTAGTTTACCCAATACCCTTTATAAATGTGTATGTGTCTTAGGTTGGAATAAAAATATTTATGTCAGGTATTTACACTATACTTTACATATTTGTGTCATTAGGCAGATATATATGCAATGAGCTCTAAAATATGAAACAATATCATATATTTACGCTTTATATCTCGCATATATTACATTACCAATAAATATATATTGCTATACAATAATGTCCCGTTGGCACCCCATACGAGTCTAGGGGTGCGTTCGATTGGGAAATCCGGATTTAGATTTTAAAAATCTAAACCCGGATTTCCCAATCGAACGCGAAATCTGAAGACAGATTTCACCTCCGAGAAATCCGTCCTCAGGGTGGATTTCAATTAGGAAATCGAAATCCGGATTTTTTGGATTTCTCTTTTTGTCGTTCGATTGTGAAATCCGAAAAAGGATTTGCTAAACTGTTCTCGTGAACAGCGGACTATATTGTGCAAATTATGCGTATGCGTTGGCGCACTCAGATAGTCCGCTGTTCACGAGAACAGTTTAGCAAATCCTTTTTCGGATTTCCCAATCGAGCGACAAAAAGGGAAACCCAAAAAATCCGGATTTGGATTTCTTAATTGAAATCCACCCTGAGGACGGATTTCTCGGAGGTAAAATCCGTTTTCGGATTTCGCGTTCGATTGGGAAATCCGGGTTTAGATTTTGAAAATCTTAATCCGGATTTCCCAATCGAACGCACCCTAGGTTTACCTTTTCGGTCTGTCAGTCTATCGACAACGTCGCTAATCGGACTACCCGCAGAGGCCCGGGTATTGCTATTGTGAAAACGAGGCTTCATCAAGTTATTGAACCATCGATTTTGGATGCGAAAGATCTGTACTCTGAACTATCTTTGAAAGCCAATGTTATGCACATGAATACTACTAACTCTTGTATTGTCAGCTACTGTCATTGGGATCCAAAAGCTGAAGTTAATACACGAATTTTGTACAGCGACACGACACGCGTCGTTGGATGCCTCGAGTCAACAATTTGTGCAAGACACAATACGCGAATAAAGGAGGTTATAAGGATTTTTTCATCTAATTTAAATTTTGGTAGCATTTTTGGATGAAGTTTTCTTAATTGCAGTCTGTCTCATGCGTGGTCGCGTAGAAAGTACTTGCAAGACAAAGACTTGACAACAAAAGCGTGATAAGGCTCAAAATTTGATTGCGCTTGCAGATGAAACGGTTGACGTTACCAAGGATTGCGAGAGACTGTTTCTAAAATCTATTGAACTTGTTGTTTGTTTATAATAAACAAACAGGGCCAATAAGGCTAAATCGGAAGAAAAGTATATTTGATTGAGGAGTAATATTGTTTTTCCCACATATCGCTTCTTCGCCTTCGATAACTTTGAATCAAATGAATGGCATCAACTGTTTTCTACCGTGGGAACCAAGAAAGCTGATTGGTCAACATTAATTCGATTAGTAAACAAACCCAATTATCACTGACATTTCTATAAAACCTTACAAAACTTTCTGATAAAATCGCTCTGTAGATATATACAAAACGTAGGCGTAAACTGACATTCACGTTTGTTCGAGGCCGTATTATCAAGTGTAGCCCGAGTGAACGCTCCCGAGAGTGTCTAGTCAACAATTAGACCCGTAGCCCGCAAGGGCTACGGGTCAATAGCCCATGAGGCGAAGCCGAATGGGCTATTGACCTGTAGCCCTTGAGGGCGAAGGGTCTAATTGTTTTAGTATCACCCAACTAGTCGGACAGAAGAAGCAATAACAACGTTAGCAAATGCAAGTTGAAGAAAGATTTATTTGGGAATAAAAGAAAAGGAAGCGCCACGAATTTCGCTACTCGAGGACTATTACTAATAGACCTCTAGTAGCGTAGCCAATCAGATTGCGGCATTTGCATTAGTCCACTAGTTGGGTGATACTAATTATTATTATTCTACATTGGTGTCACTATCCCACTTCTGATTGGCTAGAAGGACCAAATTAATTCTTGGTGATACTGTTTCGTTGCGTCATTCCTGAAGGCGATTGTTTTCAATTAACAACGAAATAAATGTTTACAAGAATATATATACCTCTTATTAATCGAGTTCGAGGTCCGTACTGTAAAATACGGACCGCTTCGCGCTTGGGCCATAAATCGACGGGAAAAAACCAGGATCCGTATTTTACAGTACGGACCGAGAATACGAGGTTAATAAGATATTTATTATATCTCTGGAGTCATTTTGGCGACCAAAACAAACTTTAGCGGGCCGTACAGTGAAGTACGGCCCGCTAAATTGACCAATCACAGCGCGCGTACAAACTGAGAGATATAATAAATACAATTAACGATGCTTTGAGAATACATATACAATCAATTTCCTTCTTCATCTTCTTCTTGTATTTTAGGCTTAACGCGGTTGAAATAATTTGAGCCTTCCTTTTGTGTTTGTGTATCGTCCATTACACTTGGCTGAGCAACCAATAACACTTCTTTGTTCTCCTTTCACTTCCGCCTCTGAATTTGGGAGACAAACAGACTGGGACATAAATATGACGATGTTGCGCCGGGATTCCCCGAAATCTAATTACATGTACTTCCGAGCCAGCCCTGGTGGAAAGTATGGCGGCTGCAGTCGACGACAGAACTTTGAGTCCTTACAGGAAGCTTCTCCTAAGGTTATCAAATCAGCTATTCAGAGACGAAGTAGAAAAGCTAAAGCTTCTCTCAGTAGATCATATACCAAGAAGAAAACTTGAGAACGTCGACAATGGCTTGCAATTCTTTGATGTCTTGGAACAAAACGGAATAATCAGTTGCGGAAATCTCGCGCTACTAGAGGACATGGTTAAAACGATTGGTAGAGAGGATATTCTGTCAATGATAGAAACGTATAAGCAGACTGACCTAGGTATGTACAAAGCAAGGCTTAACCTGATTTCTTTTCTTTAAATTCCGACTGCCTTACGTGCTTTGATTAAAAAACTAGACCTTTGCAATTAGCCTAACTTCAGCATGTTGCTTGATATTAACTCGTAATGGGCCTTAATTCCTGTTTTAAACCAGTTTCTACAAAGGATGCCGAAGATACCATGTTTTTGTCCCAAATCAACCCGTTTTGTTGAAAAACATGGAATGATTTCCGCACAGGTCCGTACTTCAAATTATGCATGCTGAAGCTGTCTTGTCTGGTGTAATGCACATGCAAATATTTCTTGTGTTCGATGAACGAAATAGTATAGTTACAGAATGCATATTGAAGTAGGGACCTGTGCAGCGATCTTACCAAAAACATTTCCAGTCTATGATCCAGTTTTTTTTTTTGAGGGAGTGGGAGTACTCTGGATTAAGAATAAGAACATGCAGCCCCACCGCAACTTATTAGCCCCCTGGGGGTGGGGGGTGGTAATATATATATGGGCTATGTTGGTATGTGCCGCTTTGAAGAATATGGTTTTGAAGCAGTTTAGTCTGGGATAGGGTACAGAAATCAGGGAGTTTACATCTAGAATAGGGTATCATATTCCATGAAACTGATCAATTGGTTGACCATTTTAGTCGACTAGGGAGACCAGAAATTTCTAGCCTGTGTACAGCTGCCCCTCCCCTCAAATTTCCACTAAAAAATGAAGTCAAATCTCAGTTTAATAGCAAAGAAAGCATCAACAATTGTTGCGTAGGCATATTTGGGCTGGATTGTGCTGTGGAAAACTGCTACTCTAGGATAGGGAGGGATTTTGGGAGTTAAGTATTGAATGAGGTAGTGAAATTCAGCTGAACTAGGTCTACTGTTGGTTAAGGGTTCCATGGTTCCTGCAGTGACAACCAGGGCATGACTTATTTTCAGTAGAACAAAACAAAGGGAGTAAAGGAAACACAATACTCACACACCAGGAGTACATGCAGTGCAGTTAAATTAAAAAAAAATGCTTGACCTGCATTTTATCAGCTATATCAAATATGACAAATCTTTGATTAATTCATTATTTGCTTGCTTTTGCTTTAACTCACTACATAAGTTATACTATGCTTGCAAGGTACCAGTAGCTTCAGAAATCCATAAGAGTTGAATTGTGTTGTGCGCATTCACAGATTTTCTAGATTTAATATTTCTCAAGTACCATGCACATTTGGAAACTGCCTGCTCCAGTCTTTGAGCTTGTTGACACTGTCCTACTTCCATGGCACTTCCAAATCAACTTGTATTTACAACAATGATGTGTTTGCCATGTTTTGAGCAGAGCTGCAATCCTGACAAAAAAATTTACGGGCCAAGACATGTACAACATGGCATTGCGAGAGTACGTTTTAGTTCTACGTATAGATCTATAACCAGTCTCCATAACATTAGTCAAGCTCTCATTACCATTTATAGAAAGTCCCCTTTCTTCCCAACCATGTTGATAGCAACTGTGATCCTTTGGACTGTACATAAACACAACAGCATAATTAACAACATTACTTGTTGGAGGGGGGAAGGAGGAGCAGAGAGAGAGTTTGTTTTATAAATGTACGAAATGGTCCCATTCTTTTTGACCAGGATTGTGGATCTGTCTCAGTAAGTACATCACACTACTCAAGCCGGTTTGATTGGTTGATTAGGTTTCCATTGTTTTTTAAATATGGTAGTTGGCGGATTAAATGTGCATGGACATTAGCTGTGGTTCAGGACATTCAGAGACAGTTGCACATTCCACATCTTGTGGGTTTCTGATAGCTATAGCTTTACATTTCATTTTACCCTAGAAAACTTGATTTGTGATGTGCACTTACCTAAAACAGCTAGTTTTGATGGTGTACCAGATGAAGCAGGGATACATCCATTATGTGGTAGTGACAATCCACAAGATGTTCTCACAAATAAGCCTACCCTCAAGAAAAAAACTCAAGGGACAGCCTTAGCTGAGCTGGACACAATCACAGATGGTACCGATCTTGTCACAGATGGAGGTGGGGATGACTCTCCCGTTGATGACTCTGGTGGAGGGAAAGGCGAAGATCCTAGTACTGGTAATTTTAAATTTTCCTTTATTAATTCTCTTTAAAAGTTTGACCCAACACGACTCTCAAAGTAGGGGTGATGAATTGTTTGCTGAGAGTTTGGAGTACTGTCACTTCTATGCTTTCAGTTGCCAGATTCAGACACTTGCAATTAAGACAAAACCTTCTGTACCCTTAGAAGTCACTACAATACTTGTTTACAAATTTCCCATTGCAAATCTTACAGAAATTAGCAAGGACCAAGAGTATTAAATTGAGGCCCTGTTTGGGGGGTTCTTTATGTCACCCGTCTGAGTTTCAAAACCTTTCACGTCGCAATTTCGGAAGGTTCGTAGGTCGCTGTTGTAATTTCGTGTGAGCGGCTCGTTGTTTGTCAACATTTCAGCTCTTTCGTGTCGCCTTTTCAAGGGATGTCGCTTGACGGAATTTACCCCTAACAGGGCCTCTTAAATTGATTCTGACTTCCAAATGCTGCAACCTGTATAGCACTTATTTCCCCCCTTATGTGCCACTCATTTTGAAGTAGTCTAGTCTGGGATAGTGTTTAGAAATCAGAAAGCTTGGGTCTGGAGTAAGGTATTATTTTCCAGGAAACTAATTGATAATAATTATTAGTTTGTACCACACAAGTGAATAGTGCATTTCATGTGTTCTGATTGTTTTATTTGGAGGTGATTAGCAACGTACTATTCACCTCAGAGCAGGCGAAGGGAAACAAAACATTTATTTAGCTTGTGTGGTACGTACTAAAACAATTATTCACCTCAGTGTTGGTGAAAGTGGTGGATATTTTCCACCACTTTAGTGAAGAATTGTTTTAATTTTTGGCTGAAGATTAAAGTTTGCACTTAGGAAACTGGTAACAGCCACTCAAAAAGTAAAATTTAAACTGACCCGCAATTCCATTTAATAGCAAAGAAAGCATCAACAGAGGGTTATCATAGGGAATGCTATTGACTATTGTTAGGGATTGGAAGTTACCTTAGTTAATACAAGGTAGCAAAATTTCCCTGAAAGTGTTATAGTAGGTCATGTATATACTAGAGGTTCTAGCCCCTCACCTCCCTCCCGCAGAACTTATTCCTTAATTACTATACTGATATTATAATGGATTTTAATGAAAAACGAGAGTAAGAGGTGCTTTGTGCCTGACATTTAGAGAATGGAAAACTTGATTCAGGGGTTTTGACAAATTACCCTTTGAATGTTTGCCTACAAAGGAAAAAGTTACCATGTGAACATTTCTCTGAATGCCTTCCCCTCTTTTGTGGTGCAGTTTTGTTTGGTATGCTGAGAATATTGCTGCAATGGAATGAAGAAACCAGCATTACAGAGGGTGGGGTGGGGGATAGGATGTTTTTTGTCTACGTATAAAAACACGTCCACTGTCCCAAGGATTTTGACTAAGATTGTAGATTTAAAGAAAAGTTACAGTGTATAGTCAGTTTATGCTTTTGTCCACTTTTGATTTGATTTGTGCTTTACAGTGTCCCCAATTAGTGCGTCAGTGCTAGATACAGTTGACACTCAAATAAAGTTCATTATTATTATTATTATTATTATGTTCTGCTCTCACTAAAATGGTTTTGTAAGAGATAATGGTATAGCGACGTTTTTAAACATATTATTATTAATTCCAGCTAGCTTACTGGTCTAAAGCATTCTGTCTTCTTTAAAACACACACATGGGTAAAAATCAGATACATGATGCATAGTACTGATGAGTGAATCAATGTAAGTTATTTGCTGGCACAATTTTTGAATAATAAAATACATTATTTTTTATAGCGATATCTACAAAACAAAGAGTAACACTTGTTAAAGGACCAAGTGCTGCTATGTTATACATGAATCCTAGCCCTGTTGCTCCAAGAGAAAGTATATCAGTACGTAGTGGTAAGTCATGGCATGTGGGAATATTCAGAAAGTGGAAACTCTTCAGTTAATCAAAATATTATTACTGGCAACTGTTTTTTATAATGATTTACTTAAAATGGTGATTGTACACTAACATTCTTATTTGAAGGTTCAAGGTTTAGTAAATCAAGAAGGTACTTTGTGTCTTTTCTTTGCACGTTGATTTAACCCTGTGATAGTCTAGCATCAAACTCCTCGGTACTTTACGGTACACTGAAGTCAGGACAGACCTTGGCAATTTGGGCCTCGTGACTTGTCTGCATCTCAAGCTAACCATATCTTCCCTAAACTCATGTATGTAAGAAATTGATTACCAAAAACTATCAAAACCTTTTTTCTGATGTGACCTGCATACACTTTGTCAAACACAGCTTATTTGGATGAAATCAGTTTAATATTTAGGAAGGGATCCAAAGTGCCACTCTCTGATTAGTGAAAATCTCTCCATTAGCAGATCAAGGGGAGAAAGCTGTTGCTGAAAATATTCCAGGAATGCATGAATCTACCAGTGTAAAAAGGGTCCAGTCTAAGTCAGTCCTGGAATCTCCTGCAGTGCGCTATGTGAATTTTCTGGAGCTTGAAGGTTATGTTGTGAAGATTATTGGTGGGAAACATTTCTCATCTCCTGATGGTGAATTTGTAGAGATGAAGAGTGGTGTTCAATACAAGATACTTGTGACAAATACACACCAAGAAGGTATTTGTGTGGACAGCATTGCACTGCATTAGGTCAATCTGTCCTGGCTTATAGTCTTTTCATACAAGGAATTAAATTTCATTCTATGTTTAAACTGTGCTAGGGTTTAACACTTGTGTCCAGAAATGCATGCTGCATTCTCCAAGAAACGCTTCATGTTTGTAGGAGTGATTTGGGAATTCCATATCACTTCATATAGGAGAGTGTTTTAGTGAGATAAGAGCAGTCAATTAAGACACATTTTGGTGTCTGATGTGAGCAGTACGAACCTCATTAATGTGCATTTCTGGACATATCTTGGGTTTAATGCTTTAAACCACTAACTGTGTTGCTGCAACTTTTAATCTCTTAACAGAATAATTTTTGACTTTTAGATCTTTCATTCCCATTTTCAAAACTTTGAGCTATATTGTGCTATATATTCTTTATAGTAATGATCGACATCTCAATTTCTATTCAGTCACTCCCAGAGCCAAACTTGTGTTACAATCATTTAGCCCCCGTCACGCTCAGAGTCACACCTTCAGTCACATAATGTGGTTATCTTTTCATCCTTTCCCTAGCTCCCAGACTCAGTCCTTGCATCACAAAATGGGGCTCTACCCTTCAACACTCACTCCCAGACTCAAACTTATTCAATAACCCTATCTAGCCTCTCCCAGAGTCACTCCTTGTAACTCATTATCCTGGGGGGGGGAGGGGGGAATTCCTGGGTGGGGATGTGCCGCTGGAACCCTGGAACCCTTAGCCTATACCAGAGCTGGTTCAGCTGAATTTTGCTACCCTATATCAGAGTAAATCCCCCAAATCACTCCTATCCTAGAGTAGCTGTTTTCCAGAAACTGAGATCACCAGCACAGTCTAACCAAAACAAAGCCTTACATCACAATCGTTTCTCTCTCAAAAAAAAGATATATTTATACTTGTTCACTTTTTTTTTCCATTAAGTCCTAAATTTCAGGTTAACCTGATTGAATGAAGAACCGTTGTTAGTGTTGCTGTTTAGGTACACCAACAAAAAACTCGACTTCCTAAGTAACCTATACGGGTACAACCTAAAATTTGAACCAATTTCATTTTTTTTTTATATTTTTGAGTGGCAATTCCTGGTTTCCTTATTCTAGATAAAATCTTCAACGAACTGGTCAGTTTCGTGACAAAAAATGATACCCCTAGACCCAAACGCTCTGATTTATATTCCCTATGCTAGAGTAAACTGTTTAGAAACCATACCCTACACAGCGGCACATAACTATAAAGCCCATATATGGCAGTATCTCCCCCCCTGGCTCATGGAGTTAAACCTTAAATCATCAGTCTAATATATATATATATATATATATATATATATGTATGTATGTATGTATGTATGTGTGTGTGTGTATGTGTGTGTGTGTGTGTGTGTGTGTATGCATGTATATATATATCCAATTACTTGAAGAGGAGTCTTGCTTGGCAAAAAGTGCTCGATGCTATAAAGCAGAGCTTTTCTACGGTGTAGTGAAGTCAAAAAGGAGGCATTGGTTTGCTGTAACTCTGAGTTTCACGCCTTGTGGCGATCATCAGACAGACTTTTATTACAACGAAGAGATATCTTTGGCCTTTTATACAGTTTGTTTATGCTAATTACGCTAATTACAGTACTTGCAGTTAAATGTGTTGATTAGGTGTGATCTGCTTTGAGGTTCATTAGATAAAACTTGTTCTCGTGGCGGCATTTGGAAACTAGTTCTAATCTCTTGTTTAGGAGCGTAGACTTCTCGCCTTTGATTATGAAGAACTTGACATTTTATTTTGTTTAAGCTACAACTTTATACAAGCCTCTTCGGAGACATTTCGCGTTTACGTATTTTTAACATTTTCTCAGCGTGTGCTTCCTTCCCACAGACGGGAAGCTTGTGTCCAAAAACCGCAGGTTGGCGTTGGAGAGGGGAAGGCTGAGAAATAACCTCCAAAATATTGCTGTAAGGATTAAAAGTACCTTTCATTTTACGTTTTATCCAGGCTAATTATTTCAAGAAGTATGTCGCGGAGAATGTTGTAAATACGATTTCCGAGACTCTAGATTTCAAAATTTTCTGGGGGAGACCCCCCTACCAACTCGCGCCTCTAAACAAAGATATCTTGAAGCAAGCTAACTCTATAATATATAAATTTGTTTGGAAAAACAAGGACAAAATTAAGCGCCTAGCCTTAATTAGCGATTACGAATATGGAGGCCTACGAATGCCTCATATAGAATCAATGATCGATACCCAACGTATCCTTTGTCTCAAAAAGTACGTTGATAAATACCCTAGCCCATGGAAACACTTTCTCACCTATATCTTAAAGAATCAGGGCGGAACATTCATCATGCATTGCAATTTTAGTGTGACGGACTTACCAAGGGACTTACCTAAATTTTATCTTGAATGCTTCGCTGCCTGGTGTAAGCTAGCACACAACAATATATTAACTGAGAAGCACGTTCTCAGCGAAATCACATGAAATAATCGTTTTTTGAGAATCAACAAAAAGACGGTCTTCAGTGAAATATTGGTTTCTAAAGGTATTCTTTGTATTGGCGATATCCTATCAGCGCAAGGTAAGCTTCAGCCATGGCTGTTTTTTAAAAATAAAGGGCTCGTGTTGAATGACTACTTACTATTGCTTGGCATTTATAATTCTTTCCCCGCCCCTTGGAAAAACATCTTAAAGTCTTCTGATTCCACTCTTACTTGGCAAAGGATCGACCCAAAAGATCTGGATTACAATATATACATAGATGGCGAAAATGAGAAACTGGAACAACTCACCACGAAAAAACTTTACTGGACACTGGTAACAAATATTCAAGTTCCCCCGTCTGCTCAACAAAAATTCAACAATTTATTTAATGGCCATGCCCTTGACTGGAAAAAATTTACATGGTTCCACACAAGGCAACCATAGACATAAAAACAAGAAGTTTTCAATATAAATTACTCAATCGCATTGTTTATACCAACAAATCTCTGTTTAAGATGAAATTAGTCGATTCTCCTATGTGTACTTTTTGCAATCTCTTAGAGGAATCCCTCGAGCATCTCTTTTGTAACTGCAATTGTAGCAAAGAATTTTGGATGTCTGTTGTTTCTTGGCTAAATGGTGTAGGAATAGGTTTAGATCTGTTAAATGATTGTGATATTCTTTTTGGTCTGTTCCATACAAGATCACACTGGCTTCTGCTTAATCACATTATTATTATGGGAAAACAAGTAATATATCAAAGTCGTCTCAAAAAATGTAAACCTTTACTAACTCATTTAAAAAACAAACTAAAGAGTATAGAAAGAATAAAATGCAACATCGCCATAAGAAACAATAGACAAGAAATACATAACAAAAAGTGGCACCCTCTAGAGAACATCAGTTTAATTTAAATCGAAAACAGAAGGAGAACATCAGAACGTCAATCTTCAGTTCACTTTTTTTTTCTTAATTACTTATTTATTAATCTTTCTATTTATTTATTTTATTTTATTTATTTATTCTTTTCATCACTTGGAATACAGTCTCCAACTTTGTGTAAATGTAAATGTAACGTAGTAGTTAACGTAGTAACGTCGATGTAAGTAAGTTTGTAAATGTAGTTGTATCTATGTAAAAAAAAAAAAAAACTCGCGCCTCCGGCACTCGTTTTCAGCCTCCCCACTTCAAAATACGCTCCGCCGTCCCTGTACATACATACATACACACACACACACACACATACATACATACATACATACATACATACATACATATATATATATATATATGGATATATATATGGCACTGCAACTGATGAAGGTCATTGACCGAAACGTCTATTTTTATTAAATTTTTAAACTTTTTTTAGATTTTTTACTGTATATATATATATATTTTTTTTTTTCGCTCGAAGTTGTCCGTCCTCGTTTTCCACAATTGCCTACAAATTTCATTACTCGAGGTTTGGACTACGAATCCTTTTGGATCCTTCTGGCGTGTGGCATCCCTGTTGGCTCGAAGCATCATAACTTTTTATATGGATATATATATATATATCCCGCAACATCTATATATATATATATATATATATATATATATATATATATAGATGTTGCGGGAGAAAAACACACAAACAAACTACACTTTAGATTGATAGATAGATCGATCGATCAATCGATCGATAGATAGATAGATAGATAGATAGATAGATCTTATTACAAAGCGTGAGAGCCGTACTGGGACAGTATCGGCCCGATGTCCAGACAGTGTGGCAAGGTCTGACTTTGAATTACGCGGATTCTTTCGGGACATTAGCCGGTTCAATACTGGTAAAATATTCGCACCCGCGGGACCACAAATCAAGGAATCTGATTGGTGTATTTTAGTTATTGGCCCTCTGATCTGTCTTAGTCGTGTGATAAAGTTTTTTGCGTTTACCTTTCTTACTTTTCCTACTTTGTTGCTATACCTTTTGACCCGTTGAGTCATAATGTGGTTCTGAGTGTTGATTCATTGTTTCGCGGTCAGGTCATTGGTTCACATATAAATGGTCGTTTCTATTTATTGCCTCTTTCATTCGCTGCCACCTTACAAGTTTTTGTTGTTGTGTTTGCTTAAGCTCTTTGTCCTCTTTGGCATTAAAAAGATTTGTCGGAAAATTGCCGAGATAGTAGTAGGTAGGAAATAGTTAGCAAGAATTTACGTAACAGTCTTGTTGTGTCGTTTGTTTTTCAAGGCTGCCATTTAGATGTTTCCATTGACGGCTATGATGTTGGTGGATGGGTTCTCAGCGGATTTGAGAAACTAACAATAGAACGACCAGCCAACGAAACCAAAAAATTCACGTTCTATCGCGTCAAAACCGCTCCGAAGGATAGTGGAATCGCGTCAGGACGTTCTGAAAATGGCCTTGTCCGCTGTGTTTTCACCCCGGAGGCGCATATTTGCGTTACAGTAGATGTGAGTGGTTTACAGCAGCCATTGCGGGTTGAAGTGCCGCCATTCGCTACTGTAGGAGATGTGAAACGTAAAGCACAGCAAGAGCTGAATATAAAGAACGACCCAAACCAGGTGATTGTTTTGGACAACAGGAAGCTGCAGAACGAGGAACTTGTAAGGTACGGGGACGGTAAGGGTACTGGCATGTGAAGGCTAAATAGGTATGTGCCGCTATAAAGGGTATGGTTTTCAAGCAGTTCAAGTCGTCAGGGATCGGGTTTTGATTGGATTCAGAGTTTGGGTCTAGAACAGGATACCATTTCCAGGAAACTGATTAATCGATCAACTGATCAAGATTGTAGTCTAGACTGTGGAAACCGGGAATTGCCATCCAAATAATACAATCGTCAAATTTAGATTTACTCGCGACTCAGTTTAGAGGTGCCAAGGAAAGTGTCGATAGATGGCTTTCATTAAAGATCGGGACTTTTGGAGAAGGGTAGTTTTTGGGAAGCTCTAGTCTAGTATAGCAAAATTAAGCTTAAGCATGCCTGGTATAGGGTTAAGGTTCCAGGGTAACATCCGTTCACACCCACCCAAAAATTACTGAGGTGGCCCTCCTCGGGCAGGCACGAAAGTGTCTGACACCCAATAATCTATCATTGACTTTCGAGAACCGCCCTTTCTGTTACTCTCCTTGAAAGAGGGAGTAAAGTCAACAAGGAGCAAAATTATATTTGATACTCAGAGTGAAAGGGTTGAAAGCTTAAACCTCAGTTTCTTATGCGGCTGCGCCTGCACACATTGACACAGTGAGTGAAAGGGATAAAGGTTAGGGACGGGTCATCAATTGAACACAGGGATGGGCTGGAGAAAAATTAAGCAATATTAAAAAGACATTTCCTGTCCCCCCCCCTCCCCCCTCCATGGACTGTAATGTTTTTCAAGGTGTTCCCCCTAATTTTCCTTACATATATTTCCGTGCCCCCCACCCCACCCCTACCTTCACCTTTTTGGAGCCCATCTTTGGAAATGAGAGATATGTTTTGCTTGCTTAGGGCTACATGCTTGTCTCTCATCTCTTCGGTAGGCGTTGGTTTCAATCCATGTCGCCGCCTTCCGTGAATCTGCGATTGCTTGCTGTTGAACAAGAGATTATGTTGAAGGTTTCATCAGGGGAAAGGCTTCCGCTTAAGATTCATCCCGGTGAATCAAAGGTTGTCCATGTAATGAAGCACATAGAAGAGGTCACTCAAGTTCCCATTTCGGACCAGAAATTGTACCATGGACGGCGTAGGTTGTCGGATTCTCCAACCCATCTATTACCAGATGATGTGATCTGCGATCCTAATCTAACTTTGTTGGTCATTGTTCCGGAGTATCTACATTTGAGTGTGAAAACGCAAGATGGCCAAACCAAACTCGTGAAAATAGACGGCAAGAAAACACTACGTGACCTCATGCAAGAAGTTCGACCTTTGCACTGCGAAGGTGAGGAGGTCGAAGTCGTTTTTGGCGAACAGTGCGTAGATCCTTACAGTGATCATAGAAGTTTGGAGGACTGCAATCTTAAATCAGGATCTGTTATTGAAGTTAAGGTGCATCGGAAAAGAGTGTTGTCTGTGAGAGTCCGTCTATCAACCATGAAATCTGTCAACATCATGATTCGCCCTGAAGAGACGTTCAAAGATTTGTTGGAAAAGCTGAGAGCAGAAGAACCTGATATCAAAATCAAGGGATTTAAGTTAACTGGGGAATCGAAAGTGTTTGACCCACACCAAGATACGAAAGCAATAGAAGGTAATGTCTGTTTACTACATACTATAGCTAAATACCTAATTATTGTGTCAGTACAGCGATGGGATTCGCGTCCCACCAAGGCGGTGTAACAATACACCAATCTGCTTCATGCTACTGAAATTGGGATGAACTCCGCCCAAGTGGGCCTCGCGGCCCGTGTGCGCCGTACTTCGACCCTACAATAGATTCAATTTTACAAACGGTTCCAATCCACCTTAGACACCATAACTCCGAGTGACGAGAAGTCGGCCTTAAAATCTGGTCTTCCCGGGTTCAACTCCCGCGCTGACCACTAGCTAGATCTGTAGCATGGTTATCCCGAGTTTCAAATCCTCGACCCGGCTTGTCAATAGCCACGTGACCCGTCTCCCACTAGTTAGAATTCTTAAGGAAGTTTATGTTCCATTTGCAATGTTTGTGTTTATATTTATAGTGCCCCGAACTGGCACAGCAGTGCTAAATACGTCGAGGCTTAATAGGGTGATTATTACATCGTTTAGTTTTTCGTTGCTAACCATAAAATGTTTTTGCAATAACTATGTCAGATTATGGAATCACGAATGATTCTTTACTTTGTGTGCTGGTTGGAGATTTGCAAGATGAATTTGATCTTTCAAAAGGGTTACAGACGTTACAGGAACGTTGGTAAGTTACCTGTTCTCTATTTAAAAAGCTTGCCCTTCATAGGAGTTTATTATCAGTTGAAGCTTGTTGATCTTGGCTGCTAACCGTCAGTTTAATTTGTGATTTTCTTTTCCTCATCAATCTCTGTGCCAAAAAAATTGCTTGCGAATGATGACTACGCATTTTGTTTTGTGCAACTGTATGTATTTTTAATTGTTTTCTTGTTTAAGTAGTAATTAATAATTTTGCAGTTCAAATAAACTTTGTTGTTGTTGTTGTTGTTGTTGTTGCTTGGTCTGGTTCGGCGGACACTTTCTATTGTCTATGTCTATTTTTTGAGGTTTCAGGATAAAAACAGGTTAAAAAGGATGTCTTAGCAGGGGCGAGGTGCAGAGAGTGCTCATCCCCCTCTTCCCGAGATGCCCTGCGGCTTTCTAATATAACTAGTATTAATAATAATAATAGTAATGATAATAATAATAATAATAATAATAATAATAAGAATAATAATAATAAGAATAATAATAATATTTATCCAGGGAGCTCACTCGCCTTGGCGGTCTTCATTGGGGCCCTGCAAATCATAAAAATCATTACCTGCTCAAAACGATAAAAAAAGAAAAATTGATATTACAATATAAAGCTAATTTTAAAATGATATACCAATTAGATAGGGCATTATTCACAAAATTTTAGGCTTTGTCCTAAAAACGGACAATGATTTGCTGTTTTCAATGTCATTGTCTAGGTTGATCCAGTCTTTAGAGGCTTGAAAAATGAAAGTTTGCTTGCCCCAATTGGTACGCACGGGAGGAAGGTGTAAATCATTGCTTCTGCGAGTTTGATAAGAATGAAAATTACTATTACATGTGATATCAAATTTAAAATCAATTTCCGCCGACAAATATTTAAGCATCATAAAACAGCGATGGACGTATCGTCCTTTTGAGAGGGTTCTAGTGCCTCGGTTGATGAATTTCTTGGTGGTAAATTAAGCAGGACCTTGGCTGCCTTGCAGCCGACCCATAAACGTGTCGTTATTTTTGTCACCCCACACTGTGTCTCAGATCACTCATAATCAAACAGTGGGATGATTAAGCAATTTTATAATGTTAATATATATAGTATAGTATATATATAATATAGTGTTTTATAGTTTGTAGTTTGTAGAGGCAAAAGATGTATTTCTTTATCATTCCAATCCGATAATTGAATTGACCTCGCTGGTGGTCGGACGTATTTCAAGGAGCTCTGCGTGTCCTAGAATTTTTCAGCCATTTATCCGATAGCAGTTTATATAATGAAGGTTACTGAACTTAGAAAAGTATTAGCAGAGTTGAATTTAAGAACTTCAGGATGTAAAACAGAGTTGGAACGCCGCCTATCTGACCATTTTAAAGACAGAACGTATAGTTCAATGAACAATGGCGGCCATCACTCATCGCCCGACGAAGTGAATCAGAAGAAGATAACGCCGACCGGGAAGATGACATCGTTCAGTCAGCCCGTGTGAACACGGCAGGGTCTACCGGTATTACCGAAGCGATACAGTGTGGTTGTGGTAGGCAGTATGAAGAATTCAAACAAGACTTCCTTGAACTTAAAACACCGAAAGTCGACTCGTTATGCTCCCCACGGGATCGTACACTGGATGATAATAAGTCGAAATGCTGTATGTATGAAGAAAAAACTCTACACCTCGAACAAGAAAAAGCTAATCTTCTCGAGGTTATAAAAATTCTTTCATCGGAACCATTAGCAAGAGAAGCACAATCCCAAACCTCAACCGAACGGTGGCAAACAGTTTCACGTAATAAGAATCAACCAGCTGAGCAAAGTTCGTCGAAGGTGTCAAACCAAAGTAAGAAGAAGAATAAAAAAAATGCACAAACTTCGCATTCTCATGTAAATGCTGAACGCACTCAATCTGAAGCCATTTCCTAACCATAACCGTCAAGTTCAAATTCCATCGTTAAGTTCAAATTCCATGGTTAAGAACGTTCAAGGCTGGAAGGTCTCCAACAGCCAAGAATTAAAACTATTGTCAAGGCTTTTCCTGGAGCTTCTGTTGAGGATATGTGTGACTACATCTAACCTAAAATCAAACGTCACCCCGAGTAAATTGTACTACATGTCGGAACGAATGACTTAACATCTCCAGAAATCTTGGACATTTGAGCCCGCGTACCGGTGCGCGGCTTTGCTTAAAAAAATACTACGCACGTACTGTGATCGTGAATTTTGTGCAGTATCTGGTGCTGTAGTTCTAGTATAATTACGGGAAATCATATCGGTTGTTTTCGTTTTATATCGTTTTCGAAGAAAACAAAGATTCATTAACAAAATGGTAAATTCCACTGACCGGAAGGCTTGGGTGTGGGCTCATGTTTTAGGGCACGCCGATGCTCATAATCAGTTGAGAAATACAGAAAGCATGCCCCTATAAAGGCTGCTGGCCAACGTGATCGATAGATATTTTAAAAATGGAAGAAAAAACCTTTCAAATGATGCCTTTTGAGCGAAATTTGAGGCAATTGTGGCCGAGATATCGCTTCTTGAACTCGGCATATTTTACGGATTTTACCGTCGGATTTCAATGGATTCTGCTCGACTGCATTTGTGGATGGTTTTCAATCAGAGCAAATACACATGAAAGGTAAACTACACAGCTTATAAACGGTTTTGTCAGCTAGGTTAAAGCATGTTTTTATTACGTCTGGTTGCACATTTCTCCCATCATGCTTACTTTTTCGGAAATCGCATTTTAAAAACTATGCTTCTTCCCGATTTCGTTGAAAATGTCATACAGATCCTGTTAAATTTAATGCACTCCACCTCGGAAAGAAAAATTTCGCAAATACACATCAATTTTGTTCACTTTGCCATTATTTTCTCAAAAATGTCTCATTATATATCAGCCTATTAGACCACACTTGCACATTTTTGCTATCTTTACTCCTTTGGAAAATATTCGCTGTTTAATTACGATTTCCATACAAATCCCTATAGAATTTTGCGAACATGATCCAGTCCGAAACACGAAATTTGATTACGCAATCGCTCGCGTGTCCAAGATTTCTGGAGATGAAGAACTCGGACTCCAGAAAACTACCACAACAAATTGTTGACATGGGGAATTTCTTTGAAGCCGAGTCTCCTGAAACGAAGGTAACGATCTCAAACTTGTTACCAAGAACGGATGATCCCGCTTTAAACTCAAAGACTGAGCAGGTCAATAATATTCTAAAAACATTTACAAACCAGAATAAATGGAATGTTATCTCTCATTCGAACATTACTAGCAGTCATTTGAACTCGAGCGGCCTTCATCTAAACTTAGCTGGGAACAAAGTTTTTTCTTCGAATTTTGTGAAACAGAAACAGGCGACCCCATGGCCGTTCCATGCAACTGTTTGTAGTGTTTACCGTTGTACTGAAAGTACGTCGACGTAAGGCAAAGGTTCAGTAAGTCCATGATGTCTTCTGTCGGTAACGGAAGTTTAACTGTAGATTGCTGTATAGCTGTCTCGGTACACTGTAATGCTAGTTGAAGTGGAATACTGGTGAACAGTGACTTCACATCAAAAGACAAAAGGCTGTAGTCGTCAGGTATCTGTGCTGTCTTAATAGCGTCAATAAAGTTCTCCGTAGATTGTAGTTTGGATCTTGATTTGTTAGTTAAGGGGTTGCAGTACGGTCGTCAAGTACTTGGACAGTTGATACGTGGGGGACCCACAGAATCGAAACCGACCAATGACCGGTAACAAACTTTAAACGAGTCTTTCAGCCAATACGATCATGGCTAACCTGACCAATCACGTTTAACAGACCAGACCAGACAAACAATAGACGGATCGAAACCGACCAATGACTGGTAACAGACTTTACACTAGTCTTTCAGCCAATACCATCATGGCTAAACTGACCAATCACGTTTAACAGACCAGTATTATAACATCATCGTCTGAAAAACACTATTCACTTGACTCTGAAGATGACTTCTGCTCAAGTTGTCGAAACGTCAATCACCAACAACAGTTCTTTTGTGAACTACCCTCACCCGGACGATGAAACTTTACGAACTCTTGATGTAACTATTGAAGACAATGAGATCAATATCCCGGTTTATATTATAGTTTGTCGAGGCAGAATTACAAGCGGTGGCGGCGGAGTATGCTTCTATGTGAAAAGCTCGATAAATTTCACTATGCTGAATGATTTAAGCATGAACAATCTTGAAAACATTTGTCTGGAAATTCGAAAACCTAGATGTAGGCCGTTCGTTGTTGTCACGTGGTATAGACCACCTGTTGGTATTTTTTCACTTTTCAAAACCTTGATTGGGAAACTTGATTCTGAAAATGTTGAATATTATCTTTGGGAGACTTAAATTGTAGTATGATTGATACTCGCTATTAAAATAGCTCGCCTAAACTAATGAGTATCAGTGATATATACGGTCTTCAACAGCTTATAACTAAGCCAACTAGAATAACTTCTACCTCTCCGACTTTAATTGACGTAATTTTTACTAACTATCCTGCAAAATTGTGTGCTCGGGAGTTCGTCATACTAGTATAAGCGATCATGGCTTAGTCTGCCTATTTAACAATTAGACCCGTAGCCCTTGATGGCGGAGGGTCTAATTATTTTAGTATCACCCAACTAGTCGGACAGAAAAAGCAATAATAAAGTTAGCAAATGAAAGTTTAAGAAAGATTTATTTGGGAATAAAACAAAAGAAAGCGCCACGAATTTCGCTACTCGAGGACTATTACTAATAGTCCTCTAGTAGCGTAGCCAATCAGATAGCGGCATTTGCATTAGTCCACTAGTTGGGTGATACTAAAGATAATTATCCATCAACGGAACTTCAAGTGGGCACAACGTTATAACCTATGGGAATTTTGGTAAATTCAATCGAGAAAGTTTTCGTAATGACGTTGCGTCTCAAAATTGGGACCCGATGTACTGTTCAACCAATCCAAATGAAATGTGGGCACAATGGAAAAGGTTGTTCCTCTCTATTATTGACAAGCATGCCCCCTTACGGACGATGTGTGTTCGCGCGCGTGGCTCGCTTTGGATTACGCCCGAACTAAAGAAACCAATGCATGATCGAGATATTCTAAAAATTGAAGCATGTAAGACCTATGATCCTTTTCATTGGTTCGAATTCGAAAAAAAACAACGCAATTTGGTAAATACCGAAATTAGATTAGCTAAGCAAGAATATTATCAAAATAGTTTTAACGTCCATACTGGCGATTCCAGGAAGACCTGGCAGACTATCAACGAACTTACTTCACGTAAATCTGGAAGAACGGTGGTAACATCTATGAAAGTAAATGGAGTATCAATAACCATAACCAATCCAGCTGAGCTTTCGAACAAATTTAATAACCATTTCTCTACCACTGGTCCAAAACTTGCCCGTAAAACTGATTCTACAGATGGTGATGCTTATCAGAGGTACCTCACCAGCACAAGCCAATGTTTTCAGCTCCGCCCGATCAGTGCAAACAATGTTTTTTCACTTATGAAAAATCTAAACAAGTCTAAGGCAACTGGACTTGATGTAATATCCGTTAGACGTATTCATGAATAAGCGGATCTTATTTGCATTCCCATTTGTGACATTTTTAACCAGTCTATTAGCCAAGGTATATTTCCCGATGACTGGAAATGCGCACGAGTTACGCCTCTTTTAAACAGGGCGACAGGCACGATCTTAATGATTATCGCCCAATTTCTGTGATCTCAGTGGCTAAGGTCTTTGAAAGGATTGTCTATGATCAATTTTACTCCTAGGTAGAAGAACATGACATCATCTGTAATTGTCAATCGGGATTTCGTACAATTCGTTCCACTGTAACGGCTCTGCTTGAGGCCACGGATACTTGGGCATACAATATTGACCGTGGCATAATTAATGCTGTTGTATTTTTAGGTCTAAAAATTGTATTACCCATCAAAGGTTTCAGTCATATTTCGAGAACCACACTCAAATGTGTTCCGTTAATAGTTTCCTCTCCAGCAGTTGCAGTTTAAGTTGTGGTGCCCCTTTCTATTATATATCAACGATCAATTGTTTGTCGAACTGCGAGCCTCGGATGTACGCTGAAGGCACCCATCTTACATTTACGAGCGACAATGCACACGATATTCTAAACGCGGACTTACAATTGGAAAAGGGCAAATAAACTTACCCTAGCTGTGACTAAAACCGAGTTCCAGTTAATTGGATCTTGGCAAAGGTAAAATACTATGACAGTTTTTTCCAACGCTTGCAATTAATGATTTTCTAGTAACCCAAGTTTTTCCTGCTAAATCACTTGGAGTGACTATCGATGATAATCTTGATTGGAGTAGCCATATAGAGAATATAATAAAGACAGTCTCCTCTGGTATCGGGGCTATAAAACAAGTGAGGCACTTTTTTCCCCAAGCGACCTTACTCCTAATATATCGAGCACTAATACTCCCTCATTTCAATTATTTTAATACTTTTTGGGGAAACTGTGGGATAACGTTAAGAATCAAACTTCTAAAATGTATTAATAATTCATAAGTTCCATAGCCAATAAAAGATGGCTAACTTCGTCACGTGCATGACTTTTGATACCCAATGAAAACAAAGATGAAAACCATACGTGTTTTGGATCACATATTAAAACCACGCGTGCTTTTCATCTGTCTTCTCATTGGACATGAAAATTTATATATCAGAACAAAACAAATCAACACAATTCATCATAATTATTTAGCTACACTGGCACCTCATTTTACAAATCTTCCTATGTTCACCACCACGCAAGCCAAACATTTTACCATTATAGAAATAAATAGTATCTAGTAATTGCTTAGATGTTCCAATGCCAAATAATCCTGCACTCTAGAAATTTTCTTCGTCCTCAAATGTAACAGCTTCCTTCTCTTCTTTCTTTGTTTGCAAACTCACACCTTGCCTCGTGCTATCCTTCATCTCGGCAACAAGACAACTACGGAAAATAACAAATCTTTAATAAATACAGGAATATTAAAAAAGATCGATCTACATTCTAATAGTTGTAGTCTTCGGCGAAAATAGTATCTTGCATTGAACATAATAAATACTGTCTTCCTTCTTACCTTTTATCCGAAGCATCAAGAGAGGACTTGATAGTTCGCTTGCTACAGGTTCTTCTAAATGTCTTTGAATGCCACAGATAACTCCGTAGAGGGCCCTTGCTGGATACACCTTCTTTTCACCATTCGCAACCTCCTGGACAAATTTACTCGGCCAGTAGTTTAACATGTTGGTATCCATGATTTGCCAAGTCTGTACTCAACGACTGAACTTTGTCCGAATCTGCATAATCTTTAAAATCGGCACCAGGAACTTTAACTTTTCTATTTATCTGCCATTCATCAAACATTTTAATCTCCCATTTAGTTTTGTAGGCGGTTGACTTAGGGATACTCCCTTGCAACAACTTTGATTCGTTGTGCTTTCATCTGTTTCTTGGCGTTTGAAACCCCTGATGAAACACTCGCCCTCGTTTTTGATATATTACTTCAAAAACTGCAAAATAGAGCAGCTCGTGTTGTAACATTCTCTTACTATGATGCAGATGTTGGTTACTTGTTTGAGCTTTTAGGATGGAAAAATTAAACTCACCTGTACGAAATTGATTAAGCCACGATGATTTACAAGTCTTTACACGAGTTGGTTCCCGAATACTTACGTTCTAAGTTTACAATCCGAGAAATGGTCTATAACCTTAGAGACTCTGAGAATAAACTTTGCATTCCATTACCACGCACAAATTATTATAAAAGTAGTTTTAGTTACAGTGGCGCTATTCTGTGGAATAGTCTCCCTTGTAATGTGAGGCAAACAGAGTCCCTTGGGAAATTCAAACACCTTCTCAACCAAGTACTCTAGATATGAGGCACGGCATTCGTAGAAAGCAGTTCTTATTATTTTATATTGTATAATATTTTATTATATGGATAATAGTGTTTTACCGGAAACTAAAACACTCGTATTTTCCATATTTTCACTCAGTTAAGATATGAAAAAGTTATGTACCAAATGTCCCGGATGTACGCGTGCGTCCTGGCAAATTTTCCCGCTAGTTTCTTGTCGCTTGTTGCTGCAAAAGATGGAGGTTCCTCGAGTGTTCGCCGAGGTTTCGGACGACGATTTGGTGAAGTTTTCAAAAGAAAGTGAAAACAGTTTCAGTGTTGTAAAGCTTACATTAACCCTGTAACCTTGTTATGTTCAGCATTGAAATGAAATTGAAATGAAATTGAAATTGAAATTGAAACTTATGTTTTATTTAGGTTGCCTTTCAATATTTCAGTATATATTTTCCTTAAGGCATTTCAGGAACAGAATATGGTGGCCTCAAGTGTGGTGTCTAACATTTACGCTGCGTTCGACCAAATAGAAGAATGTCCTAAGGTCGGTACTGCTAGACTAACCACTTATGCGAACTAGGACTACCAAAGGGACAGGAGATTTTCCGAGGCAATAATTTGCACCAGAAGCCCATCGCTAGAAGCGTCCTTATGTGTTGGATAACGTTCTTAGCACAATAGAAATAGCAGGCTATTTTTGAACATTATTTTTCAGGGAAATTCTCTTCCAGCATATAACAATCAGTTCAAGACTCTCCTTAAAGTGGGCAACATCAAGTTGTTACCAGACGATTACATTCCTCAGTCATATCTCCCCCATCGAGGTGCTGGAAAGCTGGATCGCGAGACACCCGAAGTGCTTGTAGTCCATGATGCTTCAGCCAAGTCTGAAGGTGGCCCTCACTCAATGATGCCCTCGAGGAAGAACTCAACCTTTTACCGTTATTGTGGGGCATACTCCGATTCCGAATTGGGTGGTGTCGTGGGTGATAATGAAAAGGCTTTTCAACAGTTGCTGCTCTGGGAGGGAGACAGAAATGTTTGCTGTTTCTTGTGGCTTAATCCCCAAGGAGAGATTGAGGTGTATAGGTACAGGAAGGTCTTTTTCGTTGAAAAATCATTACAATTTTTACTGCAGTTTGTCCTAAAACGGCATTTGGAGGCTTTCAGCGGCAGCTCAGATATAATAATAGAGGGATTTATATAGCGCTTTATCCCAAAGCTCAAAGCGCTTGACAACACTTTTTAGGGGGACTTTGCCAGACTGCTTATTAAGGCGCAAATTGCAGCCACGTAGTTCACAATCTTATTAGAGTGAATAGTAGGATACACAGGTGCCTCCATAACAAGAGATAGACCATCAAAGCGGGGAGAAGTCCCCTACTCTTTTCAAACAGTGTGATGGTTCTTTAACGCCCCACACCAGTCCTGTGAGACGGGACCTGTGGTTTATCGTCCTTATCCGAGAAGACGTCTTGGGATGAGGAGGTCAACTAGGATTTTCGACACCGTGCTGAAGAGGCTTTGAGGGGCTTTTCTGGTGGAAATAAGCCTGGAGTCAACCGGTTGTTAAGACTAACACGCTCACAACAAGAATAATAATAATAGTAATAATAATCATAATCATAATCATAATCATAATCATAATAATAATAATAATAACTTCATTTCTATAGCGCTCTTATCCTTCAAGGCGCTTTACAGTCATGTAAACAACATTATTGAAAAATATTTTCAAATTTACAACCATATCCTTTTTTATTATATGGAGAAGAGTGTTTTACTGGGAACTGAACCACTCGTAGATTCCATACGTCACTTCATCCGGGACCCGAGTGGCGTATTTTCCGTATGTCACCTTTGTGAGTGTCGTATCGTTCAATGACGTCACGATTCCCGCCTTTTGCTTTTGTTGAATTGGTTTTTATTTAGTCTCCATATAATAAAAAGAACATTACACGTTGGCTCGAAGATATAAATTTTATGTTCTCGTGGCAAAAACAATATCTCACTCGTTCGCTTCGCTCACTCGTGAGATATTGTTCTTGCCACTCGAACATAAAATTCATATCTTCTCGCCACCGTGTAATATCCTCTATATATTTACAATGAGTAAAAAAGGAAAAAAATTAAAACTAAAGCAACTATTAAACAAAACGGAATATATACAAATCTATAAAAACAATGATCTGTTATTACTGAATTAAGTAAACAAGTACGTCTTAAGTGATCTTTTAAAACTCGAGATGGTGTTGGACTTCCGAATTTCATAGGGTATTAAGTTCCATTCTCTTGGTGCATAAACAGCAAATGCTCTATCTCCGTAGGTCTTGGTATACGATCTAGTTTGCATTAAAAGTTCATTACTAACAGACCTCAATGATCTAATATGAGAACGATAATATAGTTTCTGAGCTAAATAGCTAAGCGATGTCCCATTTAGTGATTTATGCACGAGGAGCAAAATCTTGAAAATAATACGGCATTGAGACTCAAGATTGTCGCTCTTGAAAATAATACGATAAGAAGACGCAAGATTGTCGCTTCATGTCTTCACTAATGCCTCATATGCTGCAGCAGCTTACACTCGTGTTGCTGACACTAAAGAAAAAGCAAAAGTGAATCTTGTTGCTTCCAAGTGCCGACTCACCCAGCCTAATTGATAAACAACACCTTGACTTGAATTGCTTGGTGCTAGGCTTCTGGATTCCCTGAGAAAATAACACCTATAACCCGACACGGGCAACACACAACACATCTATGACAAAGAGTTAAAAGCACCCACCGACGAAAAAAACCGGAAGTTTATTTTCGTCTTCCGCTTCTCCCTTGGCGTTTCACCCTTTTTTCCATGTTCCTGTTCTTCCTGTCTTTCTCTATCTTATCGCAGACGTCAGTTGTGAACCTTCGCCAGGCCAGCCGGTCTTCTACGATTGCTCTCTACGTGTTAAGTGCACCCCTATGTTTAAGGATGTCCTTTCTGGTGTCCGTATACCCAAAAAGAGGAAGACCGACTCTTCTTGAACTCTTTGTTAGAAGAGAAAAAGAGTACATTGGTTTTCTCAACATTGATGAAGAATTCTTGTGGTCGGATTCCAATGTCGGTGGGGGGCGTAATCATGGCAAACAGGGTGGAGGAGGTAGCTGTCGATGGAGCATGGTTTAAGGTCTCCACAGAAGAAAACCCTGCAGACTTACCTACTCGTGGGACTACAGTAGCTCAGTTGACCACCTCCCACATGGTGTGGGACCTTACTGGTTGAGTGGACCCAAAGCAGAATGGCCGAATTGTCCAAAAGAAGACTTGGAAGTTATACCGCAATGGGGATGATGGCCCTAGCTGAAAGCCTGGAGCCGATGTATTTGAAGGACATCGTTGTTGGAAGCTGAGATAGCTCTCGAACTGACTAGAAACTGCTACATTGTGTTTAGTTTTCTGCGTGACAGTTGTTATTTCTCGTAACCTGACAATCGTATTAGAAAACTTAGCAAATGATCTAATGGCCCAAAACAAGGCCAGTAGAGATTGGCGGGGTCGGAAAATACGTTCATAGAAGACAAGATGTAAGGGAAGGTAAGGAAACTTTATTTTACCAGGGTGGTCCAATCAGCACGAGGCTGGTATCCATTGAGGCCCTGGAACAATAAAATTATGTACAATATAAAAATGGTAAAAATATAAAAATTTAAAATTTGAACGAATATTTATAAAAACTAATTTACAATTTATAAAAATGTCTAATTAGCATACTTTTAAAATTATTTAAGGACGGAGCACTTTTAACGTAGGCGGGTAATGAATTGTAATATATCGTTCCTGTGTACTTAAAAGTTTTCTTGCCCATTTTGCGTTTGGGCTTTGGAGGGTGTAGGTCGTTACTCCTCCTTGTTGCGTGTTCGTGCAGAACCCTGTTTCTGATAAAACACTGGTTTAGATATTTTGATACCAAATTATTTAGACACTTAAATACTAAGATACATTTATGCATTTTCCTTCTACAAGCTAAATCCAACCAGTTTAGCACGTGAAATGTTTCTTTTGAAGTTTTTCTTTGAAGAATAATTCGAGCAGCACGGTTTTGTAGGCGCTGAAGCTCTTTGCAGCATCCTTCTGAGATTTCACCCCAGGCCACATCAGCGTAGTCAAATAACGGCTGCACGAGTGAAGTATATACCTGTTTAGAGGCTTCCAACGTAAGGCATGATCGTATACGAAACAAAACCCCAAGCCTCCTACTAACTTTGCTACTCACATTCTCAACGTGATCTTTCCAAGAAAGTGTTTCGTCCAATACAACACCCAAGTAACTAAATTTAGGTACTCTTTCTAAGACCTTTCCGTGTAGCTGTATACAAGTAAGTCGGGAGTTCCAGTTTAGTCACAAAAAATAAACCGAAAGTGGAGTCAGGAAGTATGTTAAAGTTCCTTGTGTGGTGCGTGAACGGTTTGGAGTCGAACTGCTCACTTTCCCTTTTGCCTTTGACAGTCATGGCGATACAAAGATCATGGAAGTCTCCAGCAAAAAAGGTAATCAGAGCTCAGAACCGTTGACAATATAAAGCAGATAATTTCCTGATGTGTTAAATGGGGGTATTAATTTTAATTTGAGTAGCCTTAATAAGTAATGGTAATAGGACTGAGTGGAGTCCAATTCGGTCTGTAATCATAGGAGTGATAAACAAAATCGGACGACCGCGTAGCGGGAGTCCGATTTGTTTAATCACGAGTATGATTGCAGACCGAATTGGACGACACAAAGTCTTATTACCAATTAATCATAACTTTAACAAAATTTGTGATGAATAAACTTCTTTCTTTTAATCAAAACACATGAAATTCCAAGATTTTTTATACCAGCAGTGAAAAAAAGCCATTTAAGCACGCGCGTGATGGCGCGTACTGTCCAATTACTCAGGCATGACGCGTACTGTCCTATTTAACTGTCCTATTAAGGCTGAAATCAGGGCAGTTGATAGCCAATCAGATTTGAGAATTTTGTTATAGTTATGATTAATTAAGTAAAAAAGGGTTGATCGCTGTGAGTGGAAAAAAACCGTACTGGAGACCACTGCTGCTGTTTAGTCGGGCCATCGTTTGACCTTCTTGTAAAGGGTCAGACCCTGTTGGCAGGACGACTCTCCGTCCATAAAAAATGCTGGAGCACGTACAAGGAGCCAGTTTTTAAATTAAAGCAGTCTTTCCTGAGTCAATCAAACTAGTGTCAAAGTAACACATAGTCAACTCGACGACAAAAATACCTTCCAGATCGAATTGCGCATAGGCAGTGTCCGGGGACAAATGGGTGGAGACTCAAAAACACCGTCCGGGCAGACAAATGACACTGGGATTTTAGCTTTACGAATCTTTACTGTTTTAACACTAACGTTACACAGATTTCGGAATACCGTACGTCTCACCTTTCTTCGCTGGATTACGGCAGCCCGCAAGAAAAACACGATGAGCGTCTCCGCACTATTAGCTTGATAGATTTTTTCTCACGAGCACATGGCAAAAACCGAAACTTGGTATCCCGTGGCACGTTGGTATTTGCCCAAATGGATATCGTAATCGATACGGACTACTGGAATTATAAACTTGTTGAGGAATAACCTCAACAGGCAGTTTCGTCGTGTTGTTCATTAGTGTTTTTGTCAATGTGTACTCGGTGAAGTTCCCCTCATGCTTTGCTGAGGTCCCTGACCTCTAACTTAATATAGCTTTCCGGCCGGGCGCCCTATAAGTTACAGGGCGTTTGTACAGAAATAGTCCCCTGGTACCAAGAAAAATGTAGGCACTTACCCGAGATAAAACATAATCATAATCAACTTTATGTTAAGAGTGAACCCTGGATTACCGTGACTCGTGAGTCGGCTATCTAAGAACCTGGCCCCGTGTTATGAGAGCTAACTGTATTATACTTTTCTCGATAGCTGCAAAGAAATCTCGAAAGTCAGTTTTGTCTTCTTTCAAGAAAGCATTTCGCATAGGTGAGAAGCTACGCATGCATTGTCAGTCACTTCACATTTAATGAGCTCGAGTTTTTCTGTCTCGCCTGTGAAGCAAAAGCACAAAATTGAAAAGCAATTTTCAAGATGCATTAAAGTTCTCTTCAGCAGCTTTCCCAAGAATTTTGACGCCAATTGATTTGGTCAATAAATGAACAAGCTAAAGTGCTAAGCTAACTTCAGATCTATAGTTTTACGTAAAGGGAAAGGAGGGGAAGGAAATTTGGGGTGAAGAATTTTGGCAATTATCGTCGAATTTAAGAGAGCATGGTGTTCACTTTACCTCATATTAGATCATACATGAAATATCCGCAAGCAATTTGCTTTCTCTCTTTGGTATTCACAAGACGCTTGGACGAAAATGATATGAAAACTGAGTTTCCAGGACAAATTGAACACCTAAATGTACCTTCCATTGTGGGATGATATGCTCAATTAATGACAGACATTATTTGGGTTAGCTTTAGTTGCTAAGGGCGACGCAGTAAGTCGAGAGCGAGGCAGTTTAGTTTTTTAGTTTCTTTTCAATTAATTGTTCAGTCATTCATTTGCTTCAAGACTATCCAGCATTTACAGTGGTTCATTAGCTTTCAAGATATTTTACTAGTGTTATGTTTTCAGCGGTCAGTGACACACTGAAAAGTTTCTTTTATTTTACAGGAAGGCGTGATCGAGGTAGGAAATTTCCTTTTCTTACGTTGCATTGTGTCACCCATAGTTATTTATTATATATACGCGACTCCTGATTGGACCTATTGTTTTCTCCACACTTGAAAAATGCAGTACAGGACATTTAATTGGCTTTCTGCTACTTATACCTGTTTTTGAATGAAAATTTATTTCGCGCCTTTTTGGTAAGTAAATGTCAGCATGTATATAATAAAGCAAATTACTGTCCACCAGCTTTTCAAATTATGTTCACACTGTGTGGTTTTATTCACAGATAAAAAATTTTGAAACAGACATTTTTGTAAAATAAATGTCACAATACAGTACTGTTCAGTAGCTTTCCAAAGAATGCTCACACTGCGTTGTTTGATCCATAGGTAAAAAACTTAGAACCAACAGCCAATAACATCACAGCCTTAACAGTCAGTCACAACCTTATACACAGACCACTTGACAACAAGTAACTCCCTTGTTGCTATGTTATTATAACTTCCAGTTGTCGAAACATCAGTCACAACTACCTGCACAAGAAATGCATATAAATAATTCGAATTTTACTTCAGTTAATTTCAAACAAGTGGAAACGCAGTTAAGACACAACCACTTAGACTACTAGGTTTTAACTATTACTTAAAACATTAAGAAGTTTCTTTTTCTCTTTTTCTCGGCAATCTTAATGGTTCCTTAGAGTCAGCAGCAGTTGGAGCAGCAGCAGGAGGAGCAGCAGCAGGAGCACCACAACCATCATTACGACAAAAGAAAAGTAAGAGCTTGTTTTGCCCCAGAACAGTGATCGAACAACTATCTGCGAAATCTGATTCTATTGAAAGCCCATCAGCTAAAAGAGTGGTATAGTACTGTTCAGTAGCTTTCTAAAAAAATGGTCACACAAGATATTTTGATCCAAAGTTGAAATAGGCAAAACCACACTGTATACTAAGACAAACAGTACCACAGTACATTAGTGTTTAGTACCTTTCCAAACAATGTTCACTTCGCATGGTTTGATCCACAAATAAAAAAGTTAGTGACATTGATTGATCATCGCAGTTATGTGCACAACTTAAGCAGCTGTGAAATTAAATTATAAATTATTAGCGTCCAGGTATATTATAAATTGACTTGGTTTAGTTGGATCATAATTTTTCATGTATTTGTTATTTGCTATTCCATAACGGTTAGAAATCATAAAAACGCCGCCTCGAGTTCCTTTTTCTATCATTAGCAAAGTATCGACATCTATTAATAATTCGAATTTTACTTCACTTAATTTCAAACAAGTGGAACCGCAGTTAAAACACAACCACTTAGACTACTAGGTTTTAACTATTACTTAAAACATTAAGAAGTTTCTTTTTCTCTTTTTCTCGGCAATCTTAATGGTTCCTTAGAGTCAGCAGCAGTTGGAGCAGCAGCAGGAGGAGCAGCAGGAGCACTACAACCATCATTACGACAAAAGAAAAGTAAGAGCTTGTTTTGCCCCAGAACAGTGATCGAACAAATATCTGCGAAATCTGATTCTGTTGAAAGCTCATCAGCTAAAAGAGTGGTATAGTACTGTTCAGTAGCTTTCTAAAAAAATGGTCACACAAGATATTTTGATCCAAAGTTGAAATAGGCAAAACCACACTGTATACTAAGACAAACAGTACCACAGTACATTAGTGTTTAGTACCTTTCCAAACAATGTTCACTTCGCATGGTTTGATCCACAAATAAAAAAGTTAGTGACATTGATTGATCATCGCAGTTATGTGCACAACTTAAGCAGCTGTGAAATTAAATTATAAATTATTAGCGTCCAGGTATATTATAAATTGACTTGGTTTAGTTGGATCATAATTTTTCATGTATTTGTTATTTGCTATTCCATAACGGTTAGAAATCATAAAAACACCGCCTCGAGTTCCTTTTTCTATCATTAGCAAAGTATCGACATCTATTAATAATTCGAATTTTACTTCAGTTAATTTCAAACAAGTGGAACAAGCCAAACTTGGTGCCGCAAAATACCAGAGTGGATCTAATCTATAATGAAATAAAAATATATCTCGGAAATTCTCAAACACATCAGACAATAATATAACATCTGATTTTAAATATAAATTATGATAATCTAAGAATAATTTCATATTAAATTCATTCCATACTTTAATCGCATGTTTGTGATCTTCTTCAGATATAGGTTCTTCACTTAATTTGGAAAAAATTCTCCTTCAGTCGGTATTTTAAGTTTATTATAATTGTCAAACTAATCGTAGGGGAATACGCCTTTGCGTTGTAATAATTCTAGTTGTTTTCCTTGATAATGAGTCGAGAGATTAAGGAATGGATCTTTGGGCAAGTTGTTTTACTAAATTACCTAACCCAGTTGCCATGAATCGAAAACTGTCAATAAATCTTAAGTCAATAAATACAGGAACTTTCTGACCATTCTTGCCTAATCTAGTATCTACCTGAATTGGTTTGGAAAATGAAATATATCGTTCTTCCGTATTTGCGACGCATTTTATCTTACCACGTTCTTCTTCGATTAGATTTAACTTTTTAATAAATAAATGTGAAACATAACCTGTTAAATTATGGAAAATTACCGGGATGAAGTTTGATAATCTACAATCGATATTGCATTCATTATGCGCGGCTCCACGATATTTCCCAGTCAAGTGGCAGTGATCCGATACTTTATCCCCATCTAATGGTTTATCACAAATATGACAATGAGTTGCGAATCCTCTGTGGGTAACGCCTTTCAAACTCTGAGTGACTTGGGTGGCTTAAAGCATCACCACTCTTGGGGTAAACATTACATATATTGTTCTCAGGCACAGCAGGAGTAGAAACCTCTTTCAGCCTTTATGTTACTGCTTTGCTCATCAATAGAATGATAACGTTTAACTTCAGTAGTGTTTTTGTAAAACACTCTTTCAGGATTCTTGCAATCCGATATAATGACTTGGTTTCCCTTTTTGTCTTGTACCTTGTACATCTTAGTCTCCTAGCAGACAGCTTGTTTTTCCTCTCTTGTTTCAGAAGTACAATGTCATCTGGTTTCGTCCTGGTATTCCTCTTATCGTCAGCATTCTGCTTTCTCTTGAATTTCATGGCTTGATCCCTGTCTCTTGTTTCTTCGTCACCATGCAGTTGGGATAGCTTTGTTCTTAGGTGACGACCCATTAAGAGAAATGCTGGTGTCTTTCCTGTTTTATGGTGAGGGGTTGTTCGGTATGCCGCCATGTACTTGACAAGTTCTCTTTTCCAATCCATAACTTCAGCGCGTGCCAACCTCAATCGTTTCAGTATTGAACTGGGCCCACTTTGCTGTTATACGTCGGTGTTTGATTCCACTCTCTTTCAAGTAAGCTTTGAATTCTTCTGACACAAAGTTTGGTCCGTTGTCACTGGTTAGCACTTCTGGCAGTCCATGCTTGGCGAATGTTGCTTCTAAGCTCCTAACAGTTTGCTGTGATGTCGTAGTCCTTACAACATCAGCTTCATGGTATCGGCTGTAGTACTCCAATAATAATAATAATAATAATAATAATAAATATTTAAAGAGGATATTCCAGTCACATTATGTGGTTTTCAGGGAGGTCCTCTGACAAAAAACATAGCTAAAAAGATAAAAAGATAACAACTATAAAATATATGAAGAACATCAGGCTACAACTAATTATTAAAAGTCCGATTTAAAAAATATTCATTTAAATGTCTTTTAAAAATGTTTTTTGGCATTGGCTGTCTAATTGAAAGTGGCAAATTTTGCCAATCAATAGTTGCTTGATAGCAAGTTAATCTTCGTCCCCACTCAGTCCTGATTCTACCAAAGCGTGGAAGGTGACCATTTCTTGTGTTGTATCCATGGGTGTTCAATGGCGAATTGAAATTTTCAAAATGTTCTGGAATATTTCCTTTAATGGCGTTCTGTACGAGAACACAACGATGGATACGACGTCGATCCTCAAGTGGCACCCACGATAATTCTTTCAATGCTTCCTTAGATGAGACTTTCTTACCAAGAACCTTTCTTGCAAACTTATTCTGGAAAGCTTGCAATTGCTCCATTTCAGACTTCAACCCCAGCTGATCGCCCCATAATATATCTCCATAGTCCAAACGGGGTAACACCAAACCATTGTAATACGCAATGCGAGACTTCATGTCCAGCATATGGCAAATACGATTGAAGACACAGATACGATGGCCCAGTTTCTTAATGAGATTACGTACATGGGCTTTCCAGTTCCATTTTTCGTCAGTTGTCATTCCAAGATATTTGAAGCTTGTTACACGATCGATGGCCACATTAACATCGGGTTCAAAACGAAAGTCTTTAAAAGATGCTAGTGAGTTTTTACTGCCAATCACCATCAGCTTAGTTTTCTTGACATTTAAAGTCAGTTTGTTGTCATGGTACCAGTTACAGATTTGAGAAAAACCAAGACCCAAAGATTCTTTGAGCTCATGTTGAGTTGAACCAGTACAAAGTAATACAGCATCATCTGCATAAAGAATCACCTTGGCAGAAGTAGCATTTGGTAAACTGTTAATGTAAATGTTAAACAGCAAAGGCCCAAGAATGCTTCCTTGAGGTACACCTAACTGAATCGAACGTGAATCAGACACCGATCCATTAATAACAACAGATTGCTTACGTTGTGAGAGATAAGACTTAAACCAGCATAAGGATTGGTTTGATACTCCCAATGAAGCCAGCTTACCAAGCAGAATTTTGTGATTCAGAGAATCAAATGCTTTTGATATGTCCACAAATAAGGAACCAACCACTTTGCCTTGATCCATATACTGTAATGTCCAATTATTAAGCTGTGCAATAGCTTGAACTGTGCTATGACCACATCTAAATCCATACTGATGATGATATAAAGAATTATTGGCGTCAATGAACTGGGTTAATTGAGCATAAACCACTCTCTCCATAATTTTACTAAGAACAGGTAGGATAGAGATGGGACGGTAGTTATCTACATTGAGTTTATCATCTGACTTATGCAAGGGTGTGACTCTTGCTATCTTCCACAGCTCAGGAAATTTCCCATCCTTAATAGATTTGTTCACCAGATAAGTTATCGATAGAGTAAGTTCCGTAATTGCGTCTCGAATCATTCTAGTTGGTATTCTATCGAGCCCAGCAGCTTTGTTTGGTTTAAGCAGCTGAATAAAGCGAGATATTGTACCAAGATCAACAGGGCGCAAATCACAAGGGGCACATTCCGTTGTTCTATTTTGTTCGTATACCTTCCACGCATCGGTTGCTACATTTCCAAGCTTGCTAGCAACTTTGCTGCCAATGGAGGAAAAATATTTATTAAATTTCGATGCGATCTTCTCGTCATCTACAATTAAGTGCTTTCCATCCATTATATGCCGTACTGACGACCCATTATCAACTTTAATGCCAATAACTTTAGACAAAGATTGCCATAATGTCTTTGGATCAGAAGCAGAATTTATAACACCCTTGTAATGCTCTGCTTCGGCAGACCGCACTTTGTTATTAACCAGCGATTTTAGTTTACGATAACTGATCCAGTCTTCTTGATTGCCTGATTTTTTAGCTTGTTTGTAAGTGTAATCTCTCCGTGCCATTAAATCCTTAAGTTCACTAGTGATCCAAGGCTTAGTTGAACATTTGGTTTTTATATTACGGATTGGTGCATGGCGATTTGCTACATCAAGAAAAAGCTTGTTCCAGGCTTCAACTGCATCATCAATATCATCAAAGGACTCGATGACACTCCAAGGAACCCGAGAAATGTCGTGTTGAAATTCATCCTTCTTGTAAATCTTGTACGAACGTATTTCACGAATTTCGGCGGGCCCTTTGGGAACTCCAGCTTTCTTTGTAGCGAAAACAATAGAGTGATCACTTATACCAGAATCTTGCACACCACACGAAACAATACGATGATAATAGAGTACCGAAGCGCTGACGTCACGTTACCATGGAAGCATTTTTGCTGGTTCTAAACAAAAGATCAACATAGCGTCTCTCTTTGGGTAACGTAACGTGGACAAGTCGAAAATGGTTCAATGTTTTGCCCCAGATTGTAATCATCAATCAGAAAGGGAGACATGTAAATTTTTCAGGTTTCCGAAGGATCCTGTGGAGTTCAATTGGTGGAAAAAGCTCCTAAGGTAAGGTAAAACACGCTAGAAATACCGGCGCTAGGTAGTGGCGTGACGACTCGAACAATTGAACTTTGACTTTTTGAATTCTTATTATTGTTCTTAATCTTCGATATCCCTCATCAGTTACTCTTTAAAACAACGGTTTTTAATATGTATTAATGTTCGTTTGAAATGAATCTGCTTTTAATAGACGAGAAGACCGAAGTCCGGGAAGCAATTCTCGAGTTTGTAGCTGTCATTTTCGTGAAGGACTGAAAGTAAATGGCCCTGAGATATTTAAAAGAAATGCCGATAAACTCTTTCCAAATGCTGAAACACGTACGCCAAAGCGAGCTAAGACGAAGAAGACAAGTTCAGAAGACTCGGTTCCGGTTTCTGATATAATCAAGCAGTTAAACGATTCGTACTCATCAAGTGGGGAAGCCTCAAAGTGTGAAACCAGCAATGCCTCTAAGCAAAATATCCTTCTTGAAGTCGAACTGGAAAACTTGAGAAAGGAATTGCAGGACAGGAAGTCAAATGAACAATATCAAAGAGAAATATACTCGGTAATGGCTTTAAGAGATGAAGTAATATGTATGGAAACAGGTCTACCAAACAAGCAAATATTTTCAATTGTTGTGAACTATGTCAGACGGTTCTCGGCAGAAATTAACTATTTTTATGGCTGGAGGGTTGAAAGGATCCTGTTGGAAGATCAAGTTTTTATAACCCTTATGAAGTTACGACAGAACTACACAAACCTGCACTTGGCTGAGCTCTTTCACTGTAGCACTGCAACAATCAGTAATATAATACTTACATTGGTTCATGTATTATACAAGCTACTATATGAAGACTGTTTACAATCTGTGCCATCCAAAGAGAAGAACAGAACCTCTATGCCAGAATCTTTTTCTCTGTTTGGGCATTGCAAAATGGTCATCGACTGCACTGATATAGAAATTGCAGCGCCTGGTTTAATGAGTGATCAAAAATTGACTTACTCAACATACAGGGGAATGAACTCCTTCAAGACACTTATTGGTGTTGCACCAAATGCTGTTATTACCCATGTTAGTAAATTGTTTCCAGGCTCAACATCAGATAAAGCCATTGTGGAAAAATCTGGTGTACTAGAACACTTTAAACCTGGGGATCTGATACTTGCTGACAAAGGCTTTTTGATAGCTGATATTGTTCCAAATGGTGTGTCTGTTAATATTCCCCCATTTTTATATAATGGGAAATTTAACGAGAGTGAAATTAAGCTAACAAAGACTATTGCACGGTGCAGAATTCATGTTGAAAGGGCAAATGCACGCATCAAAGATTTCAAGATTCTAACCTTCATTCCACCATACTTGAGATGCTACACTGAAAAAGTTTTGAAATTATGTGCTGGCTTGGTAAACTTACAAAACTCCCTCATTAGAGAAGTTAGAGATTCTGTTGACATGGAATAGAATTATTTTTTTCTAATTCTTGGTTGGGTATAGTTGAGATGAAACATGCATCCCTAGCTGTGAGCTATATTTTGATACTTAGAACATGATGCATGTATATATAGCATAATATGATTTTGTTTGATTCCATTAAATGTTTATATCTCTACAGTCTGCCCAAAGACTTAAGTTAATTAACATCACAAGTTTGCAAAACACAACCAATTTATTCTGTACATCACATCAGATGACCACAACCCAAAGTTGTTTTTCACAAATGCTGAAAAAACATGCATGAGATTTTAACAATGTTCAGTCTCCAACAATTTCATATGTTCATGAAAATCAGTCTGCAGAGCTGCTGACTGCCTGTAGCCTTACAGTAGATCATTAGAGAATGCTGGAATAATATGCTTAATATAAAAGTCCTTTAAGAGTTGAAGATTGTCAGCCCAGGCAGGATCTTTTTTGATTTGGAGGATGAGGGTTTCTTTTGTTGTCCACACAACAAAAAAGCAAATCTCCCTTCCAGTTAAATATAACTGTCCTTGTACTTGATGCCAGTAAACATGTCCTTTATTACATGCCGACGTCCGATTTCACCCAATAGAATTGTAAAGCGCCTTTGAACATATTCATATGAAAAAGTGCGCTATATAAATTCATTATCATTATCATTATCATTATCCTTTATCGAGTTCATAGTGTCCTTGTGAATTCTTCTTGATATAAAATTTACCTGATGATACTGCTTCTTCTATGGTTAAATCTCTTTGGGTGAATGGGCACTTCACCTCTAGCAGTGCATAAGTGCCTACCAAGCCATCAGGGGAGGCACCTAGCATTCCTGACAGCTCAAGCCAAATCCCAGATTCTTCAACACATAGCTTTGTTTTTTGTTCAAACATTTTCTTTGCCTGATTTTCGTTAATTATGCCCCAATTAATGGCTTGTACCCTTGATAAATCGTACTGGCCAAGCACTCGCTTTAGAAGGGATGGAGTGACTCTCTTGCAGTTTAAGACATTTCCAAAATTGCTGGCTGTGAGTCTTCCTTTCCTTATCATTTGCCTGGAAGGGTTATCTCGTTGTCTTACGGTGGCTTTATTTACGGCTATACGCTGCTCTTCAGAGATACGAAGTTTCTCGGTAAGGTATCTCTTCTTATCCGCATGATTTAGAAATTCCCGAGACAACACAATCTCTTCTACAGTGATCGCAGGCAGGGCGTTGTTCTTTTCAGGCTCTGGAGAGAGAAGCCACAAAGTGCCGGTAAAGTTGCCGTACTTTTTCAATTCTTGGTAGAACCAGGAACGATCCTCTTCGTTTACTTCTCTTTTAAGGCAATTATACTCCTTTAGGCAAGGATATAACTCTTCTACGGATTTCACTTGGTTTGGGGCCCTGGGCTTTTGCCATTTGCATTCTACATCTGTTCGGCTAAGATTATGGATTCCATAGATAATAAGTGCCGCGGCATGGCTACATTTATAGTTTCCACGGGGACATTCGCACTTAGCAGACTTTATTTCATTCCCATGAAGAGAAACCTGTATTGCAAAGTAAACAGAGGGAACATTAAAGTTTTATACAAACGATTACGAGTGTTCCGAACTTGTGAGTTTACTTACCGTGACCTTGTAAGACTTGTCCTTCATACTGGCATGTACCAATCCTATAATCATTCCATTGGAATACTGGAAAGACTCTATATGGTCGGATTTGTAGTGATTTTCACCACGTTCGATTGATTTCGGCTCACCAGAAAAAAAAGAAGTAAGAGAAGTTATCGTTATGGCCGCCATGTTGGTTCGAATGCTCTTTGTTTAGAACCACTCAAATCGTGCCCATGGTAACGTGACGTCACACTTCGGTACTCTATTATTGACGAAAACAAGGTCTATTGTAGTGCTTGTATTTTCCGTCACCCTAGTTGGCGTTTTTATCAATTGAGATAAGCCATGAAAACGAGTGATTTGCATAAGTTTCCTTGTGTATTTGTTTGGTTTCAACGCGCCAACATCTGCATTGAAGTCCCCAGTTATGATAATATCCTTGTTCGATTCATTTTCCAACTTTGTCAGTACATCATCTTTGAAACTGGATAAGAATTTTTCAGAATCCATAATTGGTGGTTTGTAAGCTGTAATAAACAAAGTATTTCTTGCTTTCTCTGGACATATTTCAACACATACCATCTCCAGTGAGCTTGATTCTAAATCATCCCGGCGCTTACTTGGCCATTTGTTTTTTACAAAAACAGCGCACCCTCCACCTTGCCGATTTCTGTCTTTGCGGTAACAGCCATAATTTGGTGGACAAATTTTCCCATCAGCGATTGTAGAATCCAAACGTGTTTCTGAAAAAGCTATAACATCAATTTTGGATTTCTCCAAAACAACATCAACATCAGCACAATGAGAGTACAAGGACGCTACATTGAGATGGGCAAACTTCATTCCTCTCTTGCGGAGATTCGGGTTGAGAGACCAGCTCGAAACTCCATTTACTGATAATGCATTTCCAGACAACAGTTTAGTTTGACATTCAAACACATCGGCTTGAGGGAATAAGCAGGAGTTACAGCTCCAATTCGAGTCATTGCTCAGAGCATGAAGATTGTATTCGCTGGAAGGCATGCTAATACATTTAGCGTGAAACCAACCTTGACACTCATCACATTGAATGGCTTTTTGGTTCTTGCGACATCCCTTTAAGCATACACAACATGGGTCCTTTGGAGGTCCTGGGTTGAGATTTATGTCGCCAGCAAGCAGAGCAAGTATACATGATGATAATGCAATGTGAGTAAGCTCTAGTCCAACTCGAGCTTTCCAACATGGCGGAACAACAGGACGAGAATATGTAGAACGGTCTGAATTCCTTGTGGGAAACATTTTCTTGTGCAAATTGCAACTATGAAAAAGACTTCTTTGCGTAAAAACATCATTCATAGGATTCAAATGCGTTCTAAAAACCGAAAAAAGCAATAAAACCAAGACTAGACAGCCAGAGCCATAAGGAACACGTCTTGACGCCATGACTGGTAAAGGTTGCCACGATCAGTATGTGCTCACCTGAGGGTACAGGTCCCAAATAGTCTACTGTAACAGCTCGCCAGGGTCCTTCGGGTAACTCTGTACTTGTCAATGGCTCTGGTGGGTCAGGTCTGCTTACTAACTGACATCCATCACAGGTCGTAACAAACTTCTCTACATCCTTCTCTAACTTTGGCCACCACAGTTTTGTACGCAGTCGCGGTTTCTTACTCACAACACCTAAGTGTCCTTCATGTCCAATGGTCAGCACTGTTTCTCTGAGGTTCTTTGGAATTACCATTCATGACTATTCCACCGACGGCACACAGTTCATTAGCTACAGGCAGATACTCAGAACATTTTACTCCTTCCCATCTCCCAGTTTGGATGGCCTGTCTTTGTTCTTTCATCTCTTCATCATTCAGTGCTGCTTGCTCAGTCTCCTCTACACTCATTGCCTTTGGCACTGTTTTCACAGTTATGAAATTAACATAGTTCGCAGTGTCATCAAAGTCTTTTCCTTCACCTTTTTGAAGTAATCTTGACAAAGTATCAGCTATGTTCTCCTTACCAGGTTTGTAGTTCACAGTAAAATGATAGGGCTGTAGCCGCAGTACCCACCTCTCAGTGCGTGCACTTGGTTTCGACTTCGGCGAGTAAATAACCTCTGGGGGCTTGTGGTCAGTAACTAACTCAAATTCTCGACCCAGCAGGTAGACCTGGAATCTCTCAACTGACCAGACTAGAGCCAATGCTTCTTTTTCTGTCTGCGAGTATCTCTTTTCCACGGCAGATAAGCTCTTGATTGCATAACAGACAGCTCTCCAGGCACCTTCTTCTTGTTCCTGCAATAATACGGCTCCCAGTCCTACAGGGCTGGCATCAGCAATCACTTTTGTTCTCAAGGTAGGGTTAAAGTCGGCTAGTGTGTCAACATCTGTTAGGCTGTTCTTCAGCTGCTGGAATGCTTTCTCCTGTTCTTTCTCCCATTTGAAAGGAGCATTCTTCTGGGTGAGCCTCCTCAATGGTTCTGCTTTTGTGGCTAAGTCGCTGATGTATCTTCCGCTGAAGTTTACCATACCAAGGAAACTTCTTACTTCGGTGCTGTCCCTTGGTGCTCGGGCTTCCTGGAGTGCCGTCACCCGCGTCTCTGTAGGGCCTATGCCTCTCTCTGATACAAGATGTCCCATGAACTCGATGCTATTCATCCTGAAGATACATTTCTCCTTGTTTAGTGTCAGGAGTCTCTGCTTAAGTGTGTGAAGAACCTTTCTAAGCTTCTTATCATGGTCCGCTATGTCTTTACCATAGACAACTATATCATCTGACATGTTCTGACATCTGGTGCATCCTGCTCCCTGGAGAACTTGACTGATCACATGTTGGTACAATTCCGGTGCTGAGCAAATGCCAAACATAAGGCGCTTACATCTAAATAGGCCCGTATGGGTTGTAAAGGTTATTGAAAAGCCTTCATTTAGCTCTAGTTGATGGAATCCCATCGTAAGATCTAGTTTTGTAGACACAGTGTTGCCACTGAGCTCACTCAACACATCATCGATAGTTGGAATTGGGTGTCTTGAATGCTGTATAACTGTGTTAGCCTGTTTCATGTCCACACGTATTCTGATGTCTCCACTTTCTTTCGGCACAACCACTTTGGGACTAACGCATGGCGTTGGACCTTCAACCCTCTCGACGTTGTCCATTTCCTCTAGTTCTGTAAGCTTCTTTTCCAACTTTCTTCTTTGGCTATAAGGGATTCGTCTGCATGGTTGTGCCACAAACTTAGCATTAGGATTAAAATGCAATTCAACTTCATAATTTGTCAGTTTTCCTATCTTCTCGCCGAACAGGTCTTGAAACTCATCCTCCTCAAGGTTGACTTCTGGTATGGTGACCTTTAACACCCAAGCTACATTGCTGTTTTCTTTCCAAGAATGGGCCTGCCTTTGCCGTTTAAAACAAAAAAATCAACGTCTGTTAGGGATTTGACTCTTAATTCCACTTTGGACCAGGATTTAACTATGACTTTGAGTTTGTTAACAGTTCCATGCGACTTGAGGGTCTTGTTTACTGTCTGGCTTTTGCAAACAAGTTCTTTCTGTTTGACGTGTTCCCATAGCTGTTGATTAATGACATTACATGAGGCACCTGAGTCGATTAACACACTAACTTCCTGGCCCCCGACGGTGGTCTCCACTTGTGGCTCCTCCTATGGTGTAAGATTTATTGCAAAATTTTCATTCTCTGAGCTTTCGTTCCTCTTAACAGGAGACGCCTTATTTGCGTCTCTTTGATTTACGCTGAAGGCCTTGTTTTGATGGGTATCTTTACTTCTGCATACGTAAGCAAAGTGTCCAATAATACCACACTTCCTGCACTTTTCTTTTTTCGCAGGACAGCAACCATCTTCGGATAAATGGCCTACTCCTCCGCACTTCCAACACTTCTCCTTTCCTGTTTTATTGGGTTGCCTGTGGTGAGCGGGGCCACGTGGTTTGTCCCCCATCTTGGTAGGGCTACTGGGTATGACATCGGTTTTATGGACATTGTCGTGCTGCATTTCGTTTGCTTGTTGAGTTACTGATTCATGACAACAAGACATCTTAAGGGCAACGTCTAAGGACAGGTAATTACCTTTTTCGAGAAGCTTGAGTCGCAGTGTCATCGACAAACATTCTTCGATAAGTTGGTCTCTCACTTGCGTGTCTCTTGTACCGCCAAAACCACAAAGCAGCTTGTCTCATCAAAGGGACACAGAGTGGGCGTTTGATTCCGCTGTTTCCTGCTGCATCGACATAAACTTATGGCGTTCAAACGGCTGATTAACATTATATTTCCTGGAAGTACCGGTCTAATATCGCTGTCGCCTTGTCGTAAACATCTACATCCTCTGCCAGTCCAGTTGACTCTGGCAAAGTTTCGCAGACCTTTTGTAGCTTCGTTCTAGCGGTGTGTGAGAGTGTTGCTTCCTTTTGCTCCGGAGGATTCCTTTCGCTTTTATCATGTAACTTACGGACGATTTCCATTTCAGCCATCTTACCGCTAGACTCGATTTGTCAACATCTATGTCGAACTGCTCGATTTCGCCACCATATGGTTATTGTCGCCATAATTCCTTTCCTGATTGAGCAGAGTATTCGTGCTTGTCGTACAAACACCTTGAATTATCCTCGTTGCCAATGTTGCATCTTATAAACTGAATTTAACCTCCCAAACATAGCCCAAACATTGCAGCACTCGTGTACCTCAACCATGTGCTCTACGATCTCGGTCACATGTCTCTATGACGTCATAATAGTAGCTTTCCAGAGCACTGACACACTGCATGGTTTGATAAACAGATGAAAAAATACGAACCACACTGTATAGTAAACCAAACATTACCACAGTACAGTACTGGTCAGTTAGTTTCTAAAGAATCGTCATACTGCATGGTTTTCTTCCAGGTAAAAAAAGTTAGAACCTCACTGTATAAAAATTAGAAGACGACCGTTTAACCTGTAAGGTTATTCAATTTTTGTTCGTATTTTGATAAGATGACGCTCATGTAGTTCTCTTTGCAAAACACAATGTAAAGAAGATGGTAATCAGACTGAAACAGTCTAACGCTGAAATTATCTAAGCCATCTAAGGTTACAGTAGTATCATCAGTGTACTGGCTGATTTTAGTGTTATTTTCCTGCATAAGAATGCCTTTAACACTTATATTTGTTCTGATTTTTTGGCTAATATTTCAACACCTAAAATAACCAAATATGGGACAAGGAGCAACCTTGTCTAACTCCTCTTTCAAGTGTGAAGAAGTCGGTAGACCATCCATTATTGAGAACGCAACTTTGTCTGAGGCCAGATATAGCACTGAAGTTATCCAAATCCTGTAGAGCTGCTGCGAGAGATTCTTTTGAGCCATGTAAGATTAGAGTAGTATCATCAGCGTGCTGGCTAATTTTAGTTTTTTTTCCTGCATAAGAATGCCTTTAACAGTTCTGATTTTCGGCTTTTATTTCAACACCTAGAATAAGCAAATATGGGTACAAGGGGCAACCTTGCCTAACTCCTCTTTAAAGTTTGAAGAAGTCGGTAGACCATTATTGAGAACACAACTTTCAATATTACGGTAGTATAGTTTAATCCAATTAATTATTGAAGGGTCAAAGTTAAAATATTGGATCGTTTTCTGCAGAATTAGCCATTCCACCGCATCAAAAGCTATTTCGAAATCCGAAAAGAGCAATAACTCAAATTTAGCGGCGGTAAAATTTATTATCCCATCAATTAGCTAAATGTTTTCCTCAATTAATCTACCTTTAAGAAAACCAGTTTGATCGTTATTAATAAGTTTTGGTATAACTGTTTTAAGGCGATTCACAATAGCATTTGCTCCAATTTTGTAATCACAGCTTAACCGAGTTATGGGGCACCAATTTTTAATTAGGAACAGTTCTGCAACCTTTTTTCGTATTAACTTAACTAGAAATACGACTCCCGCAAAAACCTCGCGAAGCTAGTTTTTGAAGACGTCACAATACTTTTATATTTCATTTTTTATTTTTTTTATATTTTATATTTTATTTTTTATATCAGCGTAATCCCCATTATTTTATTTCTTATGCTGTGTTTGGTACACAATTAGTGACACCTGTTGCAAATTACATGATCAGCATACCGCTCAACACAGTGCTTAAAAATGGACCTTCATTTGGCTCTTTCACTGCCACTGAGATTGCACTCGAGGGAATAGAAGTAAAATTATTTATTATCTTGACAGGGAATACAGAGTTGATGAAGTATCACAATAATATTCACTTAACACAAATTGAAAATGATTGTAAATCTTTTGCAGGTGAAATCTTGAAGAGTTGATATGAATTACTTCAAAATGGAAACGCTATCGTTTTATTATGAAAAATACCTATTTACATTCTCTTGTAATCTGTTGGTCGTCTTCCGATTCCGTTTTTAGACTAATAGAATTATTTTCCAGAGCTATTTCCAATCGTTGAAGTCGTTCTTACTCGGTTTCCCTTCTAAGTCGTTTTGCTAAAAGTACTACGCCAATATATTTCGTTATGTAATCGTTCACTCATGTCCTGTATTTCTATCAATAACACATTCAAATTCAAAACTAACTTGATTGAATTCCTGGTCCTTTTCCCTGCTGTTTCGTTTGCCTTTTTCTGGAGCGAGCAGTTGTTGTCTTGGCTGCGATGTCTGTTGTTATTCTCCCTGCTGTCGTTTCTCTATCCCTGCTTTGAGTCGTGCTTTCCTTGTGTTGATTTTCACGGTATTCGAACTTACTCGGCGACGATCTCGAGCTAATCTTTCTTGAATATCTCGGAGATCACCTTGCTGGGATGTACATCCAAAACGAGTGAAATCGGTTTCCACAAAATTTACATTAAATTTACTTTCAAAAAGGCATCACCGAACTCCCAATGGCGGAAATTCAGCAGTTCTCAAGCACGCTACTATTGCCAGGTAACCTGGCCTGCGAACGGACACCTTGAAAATATTTAAGCAATAGATCACACTTTGTATGGGTTTACCGGCGTGATAACCCACGCGGGATGTTGGGAGAACACGAGAAGAGCTTGTAAATCACGAGCCGAAGGCGAGTGATTTACAAGCTTTTCGAGTGTTCTCCCAACATCCCAAGTGGGTTATCACGCCGGTAAACCCATAGAAAGTGTGATCTATTGCTTTTACTAGAAATACGACTCCCGCAAAAACCTCGCGAAGTTAGTTTTTGAAGAAGTCACAATGCTTTTATATTTTATTTTTTATTTGATATTTTTCATATCAGGGTAATCCCCATTACTTTATTTGTTACGCTGTGTTTGGTACACAATTAGTGACACCTGGTGCAAATTACATGATCAGTATACCGCTCAACACAGTGCTTAAAATTTGACCTTCACTTAGCTCTTTCACTGCCACTGAGAGTGCACCAGAGGGAATAGAAGTAAAATTATTGATTATCTTGACAGGGAATACAGAGTCGATGAAGTATCACAATAATATTCACCTAACACAAATTGAAAATGATTGTAAATCTTTTGCAGGTGAAATCTTAGAGTTGATATGAATGCTTGTGTTTACCACAGTGTAAAAACCTGTTTTTTGTTTTAGTTTTATTTTCTTGGTCTGAGTCTACTGCTTTGTCTTCTTTGTTGTACATCATTTTTAAACACAATATGTTCTTACACCGAGGATGAGTTGAATAGTCTAATTATTTTTTGTTTATGTTTTTTGTTTATAATTGCATGAGATTCATTGTAAGAAGAATCTTCTGATTAGATATTTTATTGTCTACTGCAGTCATTATTTCATTCCTAGGTAACCACAATTGAGAGCATTATGAATAGTGCATGATTCAATTTGTGTACTCTCTTCAGTTGCAATGGTACCCCCAGTGATGCCATATCAACAGAAGTGTGAGATACAATGTCATTACATAAAATAGAAATTGGGGGTAAAACAATTGGATTCTACAAAAACTTTAAATAAAGGTTTAGTAATAGTGAGTGCCGACTGTATAGTATGTGGTCGTGCTATTTTCAGGTCATATCATAAAAACAATACATGTAAGAAAGAGTTATTGAAATCTTAATATGTTGATAAAGATTGCTGCACTACGTAGTCCTGTAAAAAAATAATGTGAAATCAACATCAATCAGTCAAAAGTGTATACCACATCAAAGTTTAATTGTGCTGTTACAGAAACAGGCAAAATATCCATAACCAACCAGAGAATAGTATATTATTTTGAATATATGAAAATTTCTATTATAAAAACTGCAGAAGAAAGATTTAATATAAGCATGGTATTTCATCAAAAAAGTCATGGCAGCCAGAGGTATTGAACTTGTAACCAATGACATATAGTAACGAGAAGCACTATCATTATATTATTATCATTATTATTATCATTACTATTATTACTGGTATTGATATTATTATTATTGTTATATTTTTTATGTTAAACAAAATATATTTTTATGGGGTGGGATGCATGTCCTAATCTTGGTAACGGTATTGTTACTCTACTACTGCAAGTAGTAGAGTAGAGTATTGTTACTCTACTACTGCAAGCAACACAAAAATCTTCTTAATAGGCTTTCCATCAGAGGTGGTAGTAATCAAAACAGCTCCAAACAATACCATTTCTTCTTTAAGGCTTAGAATCTAGTGCAGTCATTTGTCTATAAAGTTTGTGTGGAAAATCATTATTGAAAACTTGAAACACTTGTTACTACATACAGCACACTTGCAATGAATATGTGAGAAAGATCATAAACATTTTGGCATTACAAAACTTTATTTTATTCTTTATAAAGTTTTTCCAACGTAAAACGTTAGCTGTATATTGTAGTTGTTATTAAATATTGATATTTGACATCATAAAAATGAAGTAAACAGCAGAAAGTAACAAGGTTAATATCTTAATTACCGCTTGAATTAACATTTCATTTGTGGGAAATGGGCCAGGTTTCTAGATTGCAATGTTATCAGGGGGGGGGGGGGGGGGGTCCTTGAACTCTAAGGTAAAACTGACCCATTGTGAAAAGACTATGAAACTTGTTGTCTTTACGTAATATTATTGAAACCTTTCAATCAGAGAATACATACATATATATATATATATATATATATATATATATATATATATAAAGTGTAAAAGTTGATTAATCGTAAAACAGTGCTCAATACGTGAACGTAGAGCGAAGTAGTTGTTGCGGGAGAAAAAACACACAAACAAACTACAGGTTTATCCCTACAAGCCTGTTTCGTGGTTGCCCACTCATCAGGGGATATGGTGGGAATGTCCTTTACCATCGCTTATATACAAAGTAGTTGAATTTACATAATAATAGAGATCGTTAAGTTTCAGGTATTGCGTAAGAGGGTTTTGTTTCTGTGGCGGCAAGAAGACACAAGTTCATTACGTTTGTTTAGCGTGGATAGTTCGGGTCGGCAGATGATTAGGAATTTTTCATTGAGGCAGAGGTTACATCTTTTGCTTGAGCTGTTATATGGCGAGTGTGAAGACAGGATCCGCCAGGAAATAAAGTGTTCAATGTTGTTGTCTTTAAGGGTCCATATGTGTTTGCTGAGCTCGGTGGAGTTTCTGTGTTTAGCGTGGCGGAAAGATGCGGTGTGGTTTCTGTATCTTGTTTTGAAGTCGTTTTCCGTAAGTCCGATGTAGGTTTGGGACGTGTTGTTGTCTTTACGCGTAACGGTGGCTTGGTAGATTACCGATGGTTGTAGGCAGTTTCCGTTGAGTGGGCAATTGTTCTTTTGTCGGCAGTTGCATGTCTTTCTTTCTTTAGTGTTAGCGGCGGCAGCATCGTTGGTTTGTGTAGATGTGGTTAAGATGCGTTTATTATGGTTGTCGATTATTTGTTTAGTGTTGTTCATGCAGCTGTAACTGATCTCATTGATCTGATCGCATTGATCACTGATGATATTGCAGAACCACTTTTTTCTCAACCCCGACACAACTACGACCTCCAAGGAAAACTATGGCTTCAAATCCACGAAGAACCCTCCGCCGATCCAAGAACTAAAAGATTTCGAAGACGACATGCTAAAGATGATACAGACAGTAAAGTTCAAGCAGGTAAATAACCCCTTCCTTAACAAGCTAAAAGAAGACGCAGAACTTATCAGAAACGAACCCAAGCTACTAATTGCCGCCGACAAAACTACGAACTTCTACAAACTAGAACCATCAACATACAACAATCTACTAGAAAAGAACATAACAAAATCATACATGAAAGCACAACCCGAGACCACACGCGCCATCCATAAAGAAAACAAAGAAATCGCTACGAAGCTGGGCATCGACGACAGAGTGCACGCTACAGCCGAAATAGACGCCTTCATAACACTTAAAGACCACAAGCCTAACTTCGCTAACAAACCAACCTGCAGACTAATCAACCCAACGAAATCCGAAATAGGCAAAGTCAGCAAAAGGATTCTCGATCGTATCAACAGTAACATCGCAAGAAAATGCAACTTTAATAAATGGAAAAACACTGCATCTGTAATCGACTGGTTTAAAGCCATCAAAGACAAACACCACCTCAACTTCATCTGCTTCGACATTGAAGAATTCTACCCGTCAATCAGCCAAGACCTCCTTAACAAAGCACTCGACTTCGCCTCAGCCCACGACAACATCACCACACACGAAAGAAACATCATAATCCATGCTAAAAGTTCCATCTTAATCCACAAGAAACAACCCTGGCAAAAGAAAGGCAACGCACCATTTGACGTCACAATGGGCAGCTACGACGGCGCGGAAACATGCGAGCTTGTAGGAAGTTTTCTCCTATCCCAGCTGCAACACCTTAATATTAACGTAGGACTTTACCGAGACGACGGACTGGCGACCACTAACACCACACCTAGAGACACAGAAAACATCAAGAAAGAAATATGCCATGTCTTTAAAAATAACGGACTACGCATTACTATAGAAGCTAACAAGCAGATAATTAACTTCCTGGATGTCACATTCAACCTCAACCAAAACACCTATAAGCCCTTCACAAAGCCAAATACGACACTACAGTACGTCCACCGCGAGAGCAACCACCCGCCAGTCACTACAAAGAACATTCCCGCTGGCATCAACAAACGACTATCATCCCTATCATCCGACAAAGCATCCTTTGACCAAGCCGTCCCCTCATACCAGAAAGCACTCGACGAAAGCGGATACAGCTACACCCTACACTACGAACCAACCACACCTAACAAGCGAAGAAACCGTCAACGCAGTAACATCCTGTGGTACAACCCCCCTTTCAGCAAGAACACAAGTACTAACATCGGACACAAATTCCTCGCTCTAGTAGATAAGCACTTTCCAAAAGACCACGAGCTCCGTAAAATCTTCAACCGCAACACCATCAAGATCAGTTACAGCTGCATGAACAACACTAAACAAATAATCGACAACCATAATAAACGCATCTTAACCACATCTACACAAACCAACGATGCTGCCGCCGCTAACACTAAAGAAAGAAAGACATGCAACTGCCGACAAAAGAACAATTGCCCACTCAACGGAAACTGCCTACAACCATCGGTAATCTACCAAGCCACCGTTACGCGTAAAGACAACAACACGTCCCAAACCTACATCGGACTTACGGAAAACGACTTCAAAACAAGATACAGAAACCACACCGCATCTTTCCGCCACGCTAAACACAGAAACTCCACCGAGCTCAGCAAACACATATGGACCCTTAAAGACAACAACATTGAACACTTTATTTCCTGGCGGATCCTGTCTTCACACTCGCCATATAACAGCTCAAGCAAAAGATGTAACCTCTGCCTCAAAGAAAAATTCCTAATCATCTGCCGACCCGAACTATCCACGCTAAACAAACATAATGAACTTGTGTCTTCTTGCCGCCACAGAAACAAAACCCTCTTACGCAATACCTGAAACTTAACGATCTCTATTATTATGTAAATTCAACTACTTTGTATATAAGCGATGGTAAAGGACATTCCCACCATATCCCCTGATGAGTGGGCAACCACGAAACAGGCTTGTAGGGATAAACCTGTAGTTTGTTTGTGTGTTTTTTCTCCCGCAACAACTATATATATATATATATATATATATATATATATATATATATATAATATATATATATATATAAAAAACGGTTATAAAATGCCTCAAGCCAACAAAGAATGCCACTGCGTCAGGAGGATCAATGAAGATTCACAGTCCAAGCCTCACCACAAAAATGAATTTAAAAACGTTAGATAAAGCAAGGACGGACAACTTCTGACGATAAAAAAGTTAAAAAGTTAAAAATTTAATAGAAAAAACGTTTCGGTCTTAGACCTTCGTCAGTTACAGGTAACTGACGAAGGTCTAAGACCGAAACGTTTTTTCTATTAAATTTTTAACTTTTTAACTTTTTTATCGTCAGAAGTTGTCCGTCCTTGCTTTATCTAACGTTTTTATATATATATATATATATATATATATATATGCAAAGTGAAATACTACTCAGAAGTAAGTTATAACATTTGCTTTATTTTCAAATGATCGCATTGATCACTGATGATATTGCAGAACCAGTACTTTATAGTGACACTGGGTATATATTCTGTTGAAAATGCTAAACACAACTTGCAATGATATCAGATCACATCGTTGTAAATGATTGTTATAACAACTGCAACTCTCTGTGTTGGGAATTTCTTCAAATGGAAACGCTATCGTTTTATTATGAAAAATACCTACTTACATTCTCTTGTAATCTGTTGGTCGTCTTCCGATTCCGGTTTTAGACTAATAGAATTATTTTCCAGAGACATCTCCAATCGTTGAAGTTCTTTTCTACTCGGTTTCCCTTCTAAGCCGTTTTGCTAAATTTAGTACGCTAATATATTTCGTTATGTAATCGTTCACTCATGTTCTGTATTTCTATCAATAACACATTCAAATTCCAAACTAACTTGGTTGAATTCCTGGTTCTTTTCCCTGCTGTTTCGTTTGCCTTTTTCTAGAGCGAGCAGTTTTTGTCTTTGCTGCAATGACGGATGTCTGTCGTTATTCTCCCCGCTGTCGTTTCTCTATCCCTGCTTTGAGTCGAGCTTTCCTTGTGGTGATTTTCACGGTATTCGAACTTACTCGGCGACGATCTCGAGCTAATCTTTCTTGAATATCTCGGAGATCATCTTGCTGGGATGTACTTCCAGGACGAGTGAAATCGGTTTCCACAAAATTTACGTTTCTTTCAAAAAGGCATCACGGAATTCGAAATGGCGGTTCAGCAGTTCTCAAGTGCGCTACTATTGCCAGGTAACCTGGCCTGCGAACGGACACCTTTAAAAAATATATATATATATATAGTTGTTGCGGGAGAAAAAACACACAAGCAAACTACAGGTTTATCCCTACAAGCCTGTTTCGTGGTTGCCCCACTCATCAGGGGATATCCCCTGATGAGTGGGCAACCACGAAACAGGCTTGTAGGGATAAACCTGTAGTTTGTTTGTGTGTTTTTTCTCCCGCAACAACTACTTCGCTCTACGTTCACGTATTGAGCACTGTTTTACGATTAATCAACTTTTACACTTTATATATATATATATATATATATATATATACATATATATATATATATATATATATATATATATATATATATATATATATATACTAGAAATACGACTCCCGCAAAACCTCGCGAAGCTAGTTTTTAAAGGACTCCTAATTGTTTTTCCTACGAGGGATGAAACCCCAATTTATGTATTTACTTATTATTATATTATTTTTTATATTTTGTACTTTCTCATTTTTTGCAATTATTATCATGATTATTATGATTGTATTATTATCATTATCATTTTTAATATTACTACTGGTATTGATATTTATTAGTATTGTTATTTTTTATATTTAACATAATATACTGTTATGGGGTGGGGGTCTATGTCCTAATCTGGGAAAAGGTATTGTTCCTCTACAACTACAAGCAATTCCGTTTTCTTCTGAATAGGGTTTGTCTCATACGAAGTAAAAATTACTCAACTCTGAACAATACCATTTCTTCTTTTAAGCTTAGAATCTAGTCATGGTTGCCACAGCCATAAGATCTTTAAATTCCCTGACTTTTCCCCTTACCAAAAAAATTAGAAAAGTCACAAATTAGTCCTGGTAATGACCTCCAAACTCCTGACCTGTCTGACCTGTGGCAATCATGCTAGTGCAGTCATTATCATCATTATAATCATGTCCATACAGTTAGTGTGTAAAATCATGATTGAAAGTATAGGGCAGTTAGGAAACTTCAAAGACTTGTTATTACATACAGCACCCTTGCAATGAATATGTAAGAAAAATCGCTAAAAATTTTAGCATTACAAACTTTAGTTTCTCCCTTGTAGAGTTTTTCCCAATGTAAAGGTCAACTGTATATTATGGTTGTTATTAAATATTTGTATTTGACATCATAAAAATGAATTAAACAGCATTAAGGAAAAAGGTTAAGATGTTGCCTAATTTTGCAAAGTAGGACTTAAATTAACTTTTCATTTGTGGGAAAAGGATGGGTGCTAAGAGAGTAATTCCCAGGGATACATGGAACTCAAAGGTAAAAACCCAATTTAAAAAGGCTCAATGGAACTTGTCTGTCCCAACAAACTTTTTGATTACGCAATACATATATGTAGGTAATGACATTAACTGATCATCGCAGTAGCTTATATGTAGCAAAGAAATAGAGCAAAGAGAAATACTACTCAGAAGTCAGTAATAACATCTGCTTTATTTACAAATAATTGCATTGATCAGTGATAATATTCCAGAACCAGTCACTTATTGTTTGGTATCTTTTCTGTTGAAAATACTGAACATAACTGCTACATCATTTTCACTGTTGCAATGATATCAGATCACATAATTATAAATACTTGCTATCACAACTGCAATCTCTGTATTGGGAATTTCTTTCAAATGGAAGGCAATCGTTTCACTACGAAAAATACCTACTTGCATTCTCATTGCAGTATTAATACTACGTGACTGTCATCTTTCATTTCTTTGGTTGGTTTCTGTTTCCCCTTTCCTGGCACTTTTTTCACGACGATATGGTAATCTGTTATGTCGTTCGTCTTCTGATTCTGTCTGCATGCTGGAAGTCGTTCCTACTCGGTTTCCGTTCTAAGTCATTTTGCTAAATTTTGTTCGCCAATTTCGTTATGTAATCGCTCGCTCATGTCCCGTATACCTAGAACGAGTCTTTGTTTCTATCGATAACAAATTCAATTTCCAATCTAACTTGATGGTAACTTGATGGTATTCCTGGTCCTTTTCCTTGCTGATTCCTTTGCTTTTTTGAGCAAGCAGTTGTTGTTTTAGCTGCGATGTCTCTTGTTATCGTCTCTACCGTCGTTTCTCAATCTCTGCTTTGAGTCGCCGCTTCCCGTGTGCCGATTTTTGCGGCATTCAAACGTACTCGACGACGATCTCTCGCCATTCTTTCTTGTATATGTAGGAGATCTTCTTGCTGGGATGTATTCCCAAGACGAGTGAAATCGGTTTCCACAAAATTCATATTATTTTCAAAACATCATTCAAGGAATTCCTAATGGCGGAATTTCACATGGAGTAATGTTGCCAGGTAACCTGGCCTGCGAACGGACACCTTTAAAATATATATATATATATATATATATATATATATACATTTAGTATAAATACTCAGGTGATTATACAAAACCGCGCGCTCTGATTGGTTCGCTATCTCGGATTATCAGCCGATAATCACCTCGACGAACAAAATGGCTGCCAGTCGTTCGCGCGCTTTTGATGAAATAGAATTTTTTCGTGTTGTAAAATGTTTTTTTTTCTTTTTTTGAAATAATCACCTATGTATTTATACTAAAACAATTATTCGCCTCAGGCTCAGTGATTAGCGATGAATATTCACCTCGACTTCGTCTCGGTGAATATTCACCGATAATCACTTCGCCTTCGGCGAATAATTGTTAAATATAAAAACTCTCGGCTCGATTTGCTCGGGCTTGCGAGCCACGTGGTCTGACCGAAAGCGACACCATTAGTAACCTCGCTTCGCGAGGAATCAAATAACTTTTAGTAGAATGGAGTCTTTGAGGTAAAAAGCATGCTTTTAGTACCGTGATCAAGTCATGTCTTCTCTCTAAAGTCATCATAAGCCAATCATGACTCACGATTTAATAGCGCTGAACTTTCTCAAAACTCAGTTCAGTCAAACGACAAACAGCAGCACTTCAAAACACGAGCTTTTGCACTCATTTCATGATAACTTATGAAAGCTGTTTTACAGGAAAAGTCAACACATATTATTGCGAACGTACAATGAAAGAATACGTTCGTGGTTTGTTTACTACAGAAGTAGAAATTAATTGTACCTCGCAGCTGTATTTTGATGAGTCGATCCGTAAGAATTTCGTGCTTACAGACGGAACTGGCAGCTATTGTAATGGAGGACTTCATCCACTTTTAACAAGCCGCAGTGGTTTAAGATCTGTTTTCTGGACTTTATTGTGATCAAGAAATGCTGCGGTAACGACGTGGCTGCATTTGCGAAGTTGTCGCATGTAACTTTACATGCTCGTACAGCGACCGATGGAAATATGCCGAAGAAAGGTTTCTTTGCCGTAGCCACATATTGGCGTTAATATTTGTCGATTTGTGAAGTCAGGTGATTTGAGGTAGGTTATGGCATCAATATCACGGAATAATTTGTGCAATTGTTGGAAAAAAACCAGCCCGAAACTCTGACATCTTTCATCATCGTTGGCAGCTTGTTTACAACCTACAGCGGCCGATTTTGAACCATATCTTGATCAGAGATCTCTTTTTGGAACAATTTCTTTCATTAAGGAACTTAATTTTGACATAAAATAAATCAAGAATGCTAAAACTATCCGTTTTGTTGCTGGTTGGCACTTGGTTAAGTTTTCCTAGAGACTTTCTACACCAGAAATTCACACAGTTGTTGTCTTTCTCTGCGATTTGGCATCGTCGTGAAATGTAAACTGCTTTCCAGCTTTGCACTTTATAACTTCTAAAGCTATGGCAGTCGCGAATTGTGACCCTTGTGACGCTTTTAAGATGAAGAAGGGCTGGGTAAGTAACTTGTTCTGTTTTTTAGCCTTTCTAAAATCGTTGTTTGCAGATCAATAGCGGGTTTTGTTTATGGCTCGTGGTCCGGATGCCTTTTTCTATGGGTTTACCGGCACAATAACCCATACGTTTTCAACCAATCAGCGCGCACGTAGTATCTGAGTTATTTTATAAAGATATATATATATATATATATATATATATATATATATATATATATATATATATAAATATATATATATACATATATAAAAACTCTCGGCTCGATTTACTCGGGCTTGCGAGCCACGTGGTCTGACCGGAACCGACACGATTAGTAACCTCGCTTCGCGAGGAATTATCGCTCGTCTTTGGTTCACTGACAGCTGACCGGAACCGTATGCATGCAGGCGCGTAATTACATGTACGCCAATACGCCATGGCATACCTGAAATTTTGTAGGAATATTTTGCTCCGACAATAACTATCCAACTTAGGCGTACCTGAAAAAAAATCCTAGCTACGCGCATGTCATTAAATGAGTCTACCCAAAAAATTGTGTAAAACTCTGCTGGTAAACCATCTGACCCCGGTGTTTTATTTGGTTCCATAGTTTTCAAACCTTATAAACATTCCATTTTAGTTAGTGATCCTAAGGTGTCTTTTTTCCAGGTTTAAGAAATACTTTGTATTTTTTTCACCCTTATTATGCCATCTGCACTTTGCTCGTCAGATTGTGCCTTATGTTTTATGTTTAACCATTATCTTCAGCTGTGTCCTTTTATTCTCCAATTCATTGACGGCATTTTCTTTTTCTTTTTCCCCAAGTTGGTTAGAGTCGATCACATTTTGCAATGCATTTGATAGTTTTCTCTAGCTCTTTTTCCGTTCGTAACATTTTAACTTTTTTGCTGCCGCATACTTTCTTGATTTCTGACGTATTTTTGATTTCATCATTTTCCATAAGAATGCATCATTAACGATGTCATCACTTTTGCATTCTTTGTGTACTTGCGTAATTACCATGCGTATCAGTGTCAGGTAGTCGTTTTCTGTTACTGAGAAAGGAAGTGTTTAACTTCCAAAAGCCCGATCCCCTTGGATTTGAATGAAAGCCTATATTGATTGTTATCATCAAATGATCTGTTTCATAGCCCGTGGAAATGTCAGCATCGGTTACATTTGACATTAAACTTTGACTCGCAAGGAAAGAGTGTAGTCGGCAGTTTATTTCAGGTTTCTTTTGACTCCATGTGTATCATAGTTTATCAGGGTTAATGACTCTCTAGGCGTCTATCAAATCAATGACAAACATTTATTGGGGTTAGCTTTAGTTGCCAAAAGTGAAGCAGTATGTTGAGAGCGAAGCAGTTTAGTTTCCTTAAATAAGTTGTTCAGTCTTTGTTTGCATTACGTTACTTAATTTTTAGCAAAAGCCGTTATGTAAACGAGTTATCAGCAAACGGAAAAGGAGTAGTGTAATCGAGCCGACTCTGGCACAGCTCAAAATATATTTAATTGCACTCAAAGTTTTATCGAGCTATCGCCAAAAGTCAGCAGGATAATTATAAAAAATTCCAAACCTAATCGTAATCTTAATAAGAACCCCAATAATCACACTCATTATCACGATCTTGTGCGCCTGATTGACAGATTGATTGAAAGTTTCTCCAAGTTGGTTAGAGTCGATCACATTTTGCAATTCATTTGATAGTTTTCTCTAGCTCTTCTTCCGTCCGTAACATTTGAACTATTTTTGCTGCCGCATACTGTCTTGATTTCTGACGTATTTTTGATTTCATTATTTTCCATAAGAATGCATCATTAACGATCTCACAGTTAGTACGCGGGCTATGATTGGTCAATTTAGCGAGCCGTACTTCACTGTACGGCCCGCTAAATTCAAAAGTTTGTTTTGAGATGTAATAAATATCTTGCAAACCTCCCTTTCTCGGTCCGTACTGTAAATTATGGTTCCTCGTTTCTTCCGCTCGAATTTATGGACCGCTCGCCTCGCGCTTGGGCCATAAATCCAAACGGAAAAAAAACTTGGTCCGTAACTTACAGTACGGACCGAGAAAACGAGGTTTGTAAGAGGTATATAACGTTCCATCAGTTTCAGGATATTATAGCAAATATCACGTGAGAACAGCCCGCTTTTTTAGATTTCAGCAATCACTACCATGCACTGATAATCTGCACAAATGCGACCGAACTCAAAAAAACAACCAACACCACTCCTACCACTTGTTAGTTTTCAGCAATCACTAACACTAAAAATACTTTTATTTTCTTTTATTTTACAGATCCTTCAATGTGTGGTAAGATATTTGTTTTTGCTTGCATTGCATTGTATCATTCACATATTATATAATGGTTTGATCCACATGCGAAAACGTTGAAACCATAGTTAATTGTAAAAACAAACAGTACCACAGTATAATACTGCTTAGTAGGTTCCCTAATACCGATCACACAACATGGTTTGATCCATCTAAGAATCACACTGTATAGTTTAACAAATAGTACCATAGAGCACTAGAGATTAGTAGCTTTTCCATAGAAAAAGTATTATACATGATACACATTTATTTGGGAAAATTAACGTGTGTATTAATTCATACCTCTTTGGTTGAGGAGGGGGTCGAAGGTAGATTTTGCAAGTCCGACTTTCATGGAATCGAACCACGACATTGGCCACTCAGTTATGCACTCAGCGCGTTCTTTATTTCTTTACTACAATGCAGGACTTTGGCGAATGTCGCGGTTCGATTCCTAAAAACTCTGACTTGTAGATCAAACTTAAAATTCTTACCAGTTATGTCCAACGTTTGCAGACGCGAGCAAAGTTTTTGACACAAATGTTTTTAAAACGTCCTCCTTTTACCTCTTAAATTGGCCGCTCAAACAAAACCATTTTTCTAAGATATGATGGCCGACGAAATGACACAATTGACTTGGATCATAGGCGGAAACTGTTTCCTCAAGGGCTCTGGCGTGACTTAATTTTTAGCAAAAGCCGTTATGTAAACGAGTTATCAGCAAACGGAAAAGGAGTAGTGTAATCGAGCCGACTCTGGCACAGCTCAAAATATATTTAATTGCACTCAAAGTTTTATCGAGCTATCGCCAAAAGTCAGCAGGATAATTATAAAAAATTCCAAACCTAATCGTAATCTTAATAAGAACCCCAATAATCACACTCATTATCACGATCTTGTGCGCCTGATTGACAGATTGATTGAAAGTTTCTCCAAGTTGGTTAGAGTCGATCACATTTTGCAATTCATTTGATAGTTTTCTCTAGCTCTTCTTCCGTCCGTAACATTTGAACTATTTTTGCTGCCGCATACTGTCTTGATTTCTGACGTATTTTTGATTTCATTATTTTCCATAAGAATGCATCATTAACGATCTCACAGTTAGTACGCGGGCTATGATTGGTCAATTTAGCGAGCCGTACTTCACTGTACGGCCCGCTAAATTCAAAAGTTTGTTTTGAGATGTAATAAATATCTTGCAAACCTCCCTTTCTCGGTCCGTACTGTAAATTATGGTTCCTCGTTTCTTCCGCTCGAATTTATGGACCGCTCGCCTCGCGCTTGGGCCATAAATCCAAACGGAAAAAAAACTTGGTCCGTAACTTACAGTACGGACCGAGAAATCGAGGTTTTTAAGAGGTATATAACGTTCCATCAGTTTCAGGATATTATAGCAAATATCACGTGAGAACAGCCCGCTTTTTTAGATTTCAGCAATCACTACCATGCACTGATAATCTGCACAAATGCGACCGAACTCAAAAAAACAACCAACACCACTCCTACCACTTGTTAGTTTTCAGCAATCACTAACACTAAAAATACTTTTATTTTCTTTTATTTTACAGATCCTTTAAGTTTTGGTAAGATATTTGTTTTTGCTTGCATTGCATTGTATCATTCACATATTATATAATGGTTTGATCCACATGCGAAAACGTTGAAACCATAGTTAATTGTAAAAACAAACAGTACCACAGTATAATACTGCTTAGTAGGTTCCCTAATACCGATCACACAACATGGTTTGATCCATCTAAGAATCACACTGTATAGTTTAACAAATAGTACCATAGAGCACTAGAGATTAGTAGCTTTTCCATAGAAAAAGTATTATACATGATACACATTTATTTGGGAAAATTAACGTGTGTATTAATTCATACCTCTTTGGTTGAGGAGGGGGTCGAAGGTAGATTTTGCAAGTCCGACTTTCATGGAATCGAACCACGACATTGGCCACTCAGTTATGCACTCAGCGCGTTCTTTATTTCTTTACTACAATGCAGGACTTTGGCGAATGTCGCGGTTCGATTCCTAAAAACTTTGACTTGTAGATCAAACTTAAAATTCTTACCAGTTATGCCCAACGTTTGCAGACGCGAGCAAAGTTTTTGACACAAATGTTTTTAAAACGTCCTCCTTTTACCTCTTAAATTGGCCGCTCAAACAAAATCATTTTTTTTTTTCAGTTATGATTGCCGACGAAATTACATAATTGACGGAAACTGTTTTCTCAAGGGCTCTGGCGTGACTTAATTTTTAGCAAAAGCCGCTATGTAAACGAGTTTTCAGCAAACGGTTTTGTCCAAGTGAAATGTTGGTCTAGACATTTACCGATCAATCTGAAAGTTTCCAGCAATTCTAGTCTTAATTTAGGAAAACTATGACTGTTTCAGCATTTAGCGATGAACCCGAACAGCAAAACCGTGCAGTACTGTTTAGTGGCTTTCCAAATAATGGTTGCACTATAGAGGGGCGGGACTGGTCGCAGGTAGATGTCGCGGGTAAATGTCGTGGGTAATTTTTTTATTCAGTTTTAATAGCCTCACAAAATATGAGGTAAGCTGCTAAAAGACAAACAAAAATATGAAAAAAAGATATTATCTGAGATTCATTTATGCAACATGAGCTGAAACAATGTATCTACAGGCCATTTTCTTACTTCTTTAAAAGTCTACCCAACGTCAATAAGTCTACTAGAACGGTTAACCGGCGTCCTACAGAGGAAGTAGGGAGCTTACGAATTGATGACGTTCGTACGACGGCGCCGTTAAGTCACGTCATAGTCCAGCGCTGCCGTTCTGAAGAAATCTAAATTTACGATTTGCAGACGACGAGGCTGGTACGCGCGCCCAATTTTTCCCGCCTTTTCTGAAGTTTGTTTACTTTTTTCCTTTCAAGAGCCGGGTTGTTAAAATAAAAATGCCCAGGTTTAGAGAAACGAGAACTTGTATTGCTTACGCCTATGGCAAGAGCGTTATAAACGAGCAAGAATTTTTACTTTTATACGATGCTCACAAGTCAACAAATCCAGAGTTTCCTTACTGGAACGACGAAAGGTTCGACTTAGACGAGAAAAGAAATGACGAATGCAAGGCCGAGTTTCGTTTTTATAAAGAGGATATTTATTCCTCGCCAAGCGAGGTTACTAATCGTGTCGCTTTCGGTCAGACCACGTGGCTCGCAAGCCCGAGTAAATCGAGCCGAGAGTTTTTATATATGTATATATATATATATATGTATTTATATGTTTATATATATTTAAAGGTGTCCGTTGGCAGGCGTGGTTACCAGGCCACAGTAGCGCATTTGACAAATTGCTGAATTTCCGCCATTGCGTATTCGGTGATGCCTTTTTGAAAATAATGTAAATTTTGTGGAAACCGATTTCACTCGTCCTGGAAGTACATCCCAGCAAGAAGATCTCCGAGATATACAAGAAAAAGCAGCAAGACATCGTAGTCGAGTAAGTTCGAATACCGTGAAAATCAACACAAGGAAAGCACGACTCAAAGCACGGCCAGAGATACGACGGCAGGGAGAATAACAACAGACATCCCAGCAAAGACAACAACTGCTCGCCCCAAAATAGGCAAACGAAACGGCAGGGAAAAGGACCACGAATTCAACCAAGTTAATTTTGAAATTGAATTTGTTATTGATAGAAATACAGGACATGAGCAAACGATTACATAACGCAATATACTGGCGAACTCAATTTAGCAAAACGACTTCGAAGGGAGACCGAGGAGGAACGACTTCAACGATTAGAGATGTCTCTGGAAAATAATTCTCGTGTTCGTCCTTCGCATGCGAAGATGACCACTAGACTTCACAGTGATTTGTGGGTGCGGAGATGGCTGATGAGGCCAATCCTTGCAAGGAATGTCCTGTAGCAGTGAGGGCAAGTTAGGGTTGAGGGCTGGCTGGGTGGGAGGGAGGAGCTGTCCTTGGCCTTTCGGAGCTGTCGTTTCCGCTCCGCTTCACGGATGCGTCGCCTTTCAAAATCTGCAACGCCATGCCTGACTGCAGAGCGCCAGCTGGTACGACACTGGGCATCGGCCTCCCAGGTCTCTGGGTCCAGACCACAGCTCTTCAGACTGGCCTTCAGGGTGTCCTTGTATCGCTTCCTCTGGCCGCCGCGTGATCGCTTGCCATGTTGTAGTTCGCCATATAAAAGCCTCTTTGGTAGGCGTTTGTCTGTCATGCGGCAGACATGACCAGCCCATCTCAGCTGGGAGCGCTTGAGAATGGCGTAGATGCTCTCCATCTCAGCCCTGTGGAGGACCTCGGTGTCCGGGATCTTGTCCTGCCATCTGATGTTGAGCAGCCTCCTGAGACATCTCATGTGAAATGCGTTGAGCTGCTTTGCGTGCCGGCTGTAAACAGTCCATGTTTCGCAGGCGTAGAGCAGGGACGGGAGGACCACGGCACGGTAGACCTTGAGCTTGGTCTGAAGGCTGAGCCCTCTACGCTCCCAGACAGAGCTGCGGAGTCTGCCAAAAGCTGCACTCCCGTGTGCTACCCTGCGCATGACCTCCTCATCAATGTTGGCCGTACGCGACAGGGTGCTACCTAGGTAAACAAACTTTTCAGCTGCCTTGAGGTGTTCTCCGTTCACAATAATGAGGGGTTCAGAGTACAGGGCTCCAGGAGCAGGTTGGTGCATCACCTCTGTCTTCTTTGTTCTGATGGTGAGGCCAAAGTCAGAACATGCTGTGACAAAGTTGTTCATGCACAGCTGCATTTCAAGCTGGTTGGTTGCGTTCAGTGCGCAGTCGTCTGCGAAGAGGAAGTCGCAGACTGTGGTTATCTGCACTCTGGTCTTGGCCTGGAGTCTTCGCAGATTGAAAAGCTCGCCGTCAGTGCGGTAGCACAGGTCTATCCCCATTTTTCCAGAACGAAAAGGAACGACTTCAACGATTAGAGATGTCTCTGGAAAATAATTCTACTAGAAATACGACTCCCGCAAAAACCTCGCGAAGCTAGTTTTTGAAGAAGTCACAATGGTTTCATATTTTATTCTTTATTTTTTTTTTATTTTATATTTTATTTTTTATATCAGCGTAATCCCCATTATTTTATTTCTTATGCTGTGTTTGGTACACAATTAGTTACACCTGGTGCAAATTACATGATCAGTATACCGCTCAACACAGTGCTTAAAAATTGACCTTCATTTAGCTCTTTCACTGCCACTGAGATTGCACCAGAGGGAATAGAAGTAAAATTATTTATTATCTTGACAGGGAATACAGAGTCGATGAAGTATCACAATAATATTCACTTAACACAAATTGAAAATGATTGTAAATCTTTTGCAGGTGAAATCTTGAAGAGTTGATATGAATGCTTGTGTTTACCACGGTGTAAGAACCTGTGTTTTTTTTCTTTAGTTTTATTTTAGTCTCTACTGCTTTGTCTTTGTTGTACATCACTTTTAAACACAATATGTTCTTACGCAGAGGATGAGTTAAATGCTCCAATTATTTTTTATGTTTTTTGGTTATAATTGCATGAGATTCATTGTAAGAAGAATCTTCTGATTAGATATTTTATTGTCTACTGCAGTCATTATTTCATTCCCGGGTAACCACAATTGAGAGCATTATGAATAGTGCATGTTTTAATTTGTGTACTCTTTTCAGTTGCAATGGTACCCCCAGTGGTAGATAGAAAAATTCCTCTTCCCTCAAAAGAGATGCCATATCAACAGAAGTGTGAGATACAATGTCATTACCCAAAAAAAAAATTGGGGGTAAAACAATTGGATTCTACAAAAGCTTTGAATAAAGGTTTGGTAATAGTGAGTGCCGACTGTATAGTATGTGGTTGTGCTATTTTTAGGTCATATCATAAAAACAATACATGTAAGAAAGAGTTATTGAAATCTTAATATGTTCAAAAAGAATGCTGCACTACGTACTCCTGTAAAAAAAATAATGTGAAATCAACATCAATCAGTCAAAAGTATATACCACATGAAAGTTTACTTGTGCTGTTACAGAAACAGGCAAAATATCCATACCCAACCATAGAATAGTATATTATTTTGAATATATGAAAATTTCTATTATAAAAACTGCAGAAGAAAGATTTAATATAAGGACGGTATTTCATCGAAAAAGTCATGGCAGCCAGAGGTATTGAACTGTAACCAATGACATATAGTAACGAAAAGAACTATCATTATATTATTATCATTATTATTATCATTACTATTATTATTACTGGTATTGATATTATTATTATTATTGTTATATTTTTTATGTTAAACATAATATATTTTTATGGGGTGGGATTCATGTCCTAATCTTGGTAAAGGTATTCTTACTCTACTACTAAAAGCAATACAAAAATCTTCTTAATAGGCTTTCCATCAGAGGTGGTAGTAATCAAAACAGCTCCAAAAATACCATTTCTTCTTAAGGCTTAGAATCTAGTGCAGTCATTTGTCTATAAAGTTTGTGTGGAAAATCATTATTGAAAGCATAGGGCATTTAGGAAACTTGAAACACTTGTTACTACATACAGCACACTTGCAATGAATATATGAGAAAGATCATAAACATTTTGGCATTACAAAATTTATTTTCTTTATAAAGTTTTTCCAATGTAAAAGGTTAATTGCATGTTGTGGTTGTTATGAAATATTGATATTTGACATCATAAAAATAAAGTAAACAGCAGAAAGTAAGAAAGTTAATATGTTATGTCTAACTTTGCAAATTAAGGCTTGAATTAACATTTCATTTGTGAAAAAAAGGGCAGGGGTTCTAGATAGCAATATTATCAGGGGAGGGGGGGGTCATTGCACTCTAAGGTAAAACTGACCCATTGTGAAAAGGCTATGAAACTTGTTGTCTCTACGCAATATTATTGAAACTTTTCAATCAGACAATACATGCATATATATAGCGCAAAGAGAAATACTACTCAGAATTCAGTAATCACATTTGCTTTATTTTGAAATGATCGCATTGATCACTGATAATATTGCAGAACCAGTACTTTATAGTGAGACAGGGTGTATATTCTGTTGAAAATGTTTAACATAACTGCTAGATCAAGAAAATTTACAATATTTTCACTGTTGCAATGATATCAGATCACATCGTTATAAATGATTGCTATAACAACTGCAACTCTCTGTGTTGGGAATTACTTCAAACTGGAAACGCTATCGTTTTATTATGAAAAATACCTATTTATTTATTTATTTATTTATATGCAATATTTCAACAGGCCACCCAATTCAGCGTAGGCTGGTTTAAATGGGGGCCTGCAAACAATTTACAAGACATACATTTTAATACATTACATCACATTACATAAACTCATTACAATTACATTTCATGCAGAAAAAAGGCGAAATAGTGCAGAACTATTTACAAAGATACTGTTTCAATTTTGTTTTAAAATTAGGTAGAGAAGTTACACTTCTCAGATAGGCCGGAAGTGTGTTCCATACTTTGGCACCGTTATATAAAAAAGAGCTCTGAAATTTAGATGTTTTAGCCAGAGGTAAACGGATTTGGTCTTTATGTCTAGTATTTTAAGTATGGAAGTCACGAGAAAAGGAGAATTGGTTAAGAAGATAAACAGGTGCTAGGCCATGCAGGCACTTAAAAACAAGTAAAGAAATTTGATAATTGCGGCGCGCCTCTAGCGAAGGCCATCTTAGCGTATTACGAACTTCAGACTGCTGAACAGTTCTGGACTCAATTATGCTAACAGCACGCCGCTGCAGCCTGTCAAGATAACTGCGGTTTGTCTGTCCGCAGCCACCCCAGACAGCAGAGCAGTAGTCAAACAATGGAAGTACCATAGACTCATACAAAGTTATGCAAGCCTCTCGAGGAACGACCCTACGGGCTTTCCGCAGCATGCCCAACCTGGATGATATTTTGGAGGATATATAATCAATATGGTCAAAATATGGTCATTCTCTTGGAATCTGTTGGTCGTCTTCCGATTCCGTTTTTAGACTAATAGAATTATTTTCCAGAGACATCTCCAATCGTTGAAGTCGTCCTTACTCGGTGTCCCTTCTAAGTCGTTTTGCTAAATGTAGTACGCCAATATATTTCGTTATGTAATCGTTCACTCATGTCCTGTATTTCTATCAATAACACATTCAAATTCAAAACTAACTTGATTGAATTCCTGGTCCTTTTCCCTGCTGTTTCGTTTGCCTTTTTCTTGAGCGAGCAGTTGTTGTCTTTGCTGCGATGTCTGTTGTTATTCTCCCTGCTGTCGTTTCTCTATCCCTGCTTTGAGTCGTGCTTTCCTCGTGTTGATTTTCACGGTATTCGAACTTACTCGGCGACGATCTCGTGCTAATATTTCTTGAATATCTCGGAGATCACCTTGCTGGGATGTACTTCCAGGACGAGTGAAATCGGTTTCCACAAAATTTACATTACTTTCAAAAAGGCATCACCGAATAATGGCGGAAATTCAGCAGTTCTCAAGTGCGTTACTATTGCCCGGTAACCTGGCCTGCGAACGGACACCTTTAAAATATAGATATATATAAATATATATATAAATATATATATATATATACATATATAAAAACTCTCGGCTCGATTTACTCGGGCTTGCGAGCCACGTGGTCTGACCGGAACCGACACGATTAGTAACCTCGCTTCGCGAGGAATTATTCTAAAAACGGAATCGGAAGACGAGCAACATATTGCAGGAGAATGTATGAAGGTATTTTTTGTAATAAAACGATAGCCTTTCCATTTTGAAGAAATTCCCAACACAGAGAGTTGCAGTTGTGATAGCAATCGTTTATAACTATGTGATCTGATATCATTGCAACAGTGAAAATATTGTAAATCATCTTGATCTAGCAGTTATGTTAAGCATATTCAACAGAATAGATACCCAGTGTCACTAAGTACTGTATTCTCTGATTGAAAGGTTTCAGTAATAGTGCATGGGGACAGACAAGTTTCATAGCCTTTTTACAATGGGTCAGTTTACCTTAGAGTTCTATGAGCCCTTGACAACATTGCTATCTAGGACCCCTGCCCTTTTCCCACAAATGAAAAGTTAATTTAAGCCCTAATTTGCAAAATTATACATAACATACTAGAAATACGACTCCCGCAAAACCTCGCGAAGCTAGTTTTTAAAGAACTCGTAATAGTTTTTCATGAGGGATAAGACCCCAATTTATGTATTTACTTCGGTTACTAAATCATTATCACTTTTTGTATTTTCTCATTTCTTGTATTTATTATGATTATTATTATTGCATTATTATTATTATAATTTCTGGTATTGTTATTTTTTTTATGTTAAACATAATATACTGTTATGGGGTGGGGGTGTATGTCCTATTCTGAGAAAAGGTTACTCTGCTACTACAAGCAATACAGTTTTATTCTGAATAGGGTTTGTATCAGAGGTGGTAAAAATTACTCAACTATGAACAATACCATTTATTCTTCAGTTTAGACTTATAATCAAGTCATGGTTGCACAGCCACGGGATCTTGAAATTCCCTTACATTTCCCTGACAAATGTAAAATTTCCCTTTCCAACTAAATTAGAAAAGTCCAAAATTAGTCCTGGTAATGGCCTCCAACCTCTCCTAACAGCCTACCTCTCCACCCATTTATTTAATATGCTTTCCGAAATTCACATACAGTGTACGTGGATTTATAGTTTCTTAAAATAACAAGGTTATGAAAGAAGGATTGATTTTCTTGGATACTCAAAATCAGGTAATCAGCCATTTAATTCTACCAATCCAACACATTTCATGTCACATTCTTGACCACACCAAACCATCACTAAATTGGCAAGAAATAAAGTAGTAGTCTTAAATTTCACTTTTCCCTTAATTCTCTCAAATACTTAAACTTTCCCTTACTTGATTTGAAATTCCCTGACTTTTCACTGACCTTGAAGCATTTTTTTCCCTTACCATTTTCTTACCTGTGGCAATCATGCTAGTGCAGTTATTTGTCCATACAGTTAGTGTGGAAAATCATGACTGAAAGTATAGGCCATTTAGGAAACTTCAAAGACTTGTTATTACATACAGCACCCTTGCAATGAATATATAAGAAAGATCACTAAAAATTTTAGCATTACAAACTTCAGTTTCTCCCTTATAGAGTTTTTCTAATGACAAAGGTCAACTGTGTATTGTGGTTGTCATTAAATATTTGTATTTGACATCATAAAAATGATTTAAACCGCATTAAGGAAAAAGGTTAAGATGTTACGCCTAATTTTGCAATGTAGGGCTTAAATTAACTTTTCGTTTGTGGGAAAAGGGTGGGGGCTAAGAGAGTAACTCCCAGGGATACTTGGAACTCAAAGATAAAAACCCATTTTGAAATGGCTATAGAACTTGTTTATCCCCACGAAACCTTGTAATTACTTAATACATATATGTAGGAAAGAAATATAGCAAAGAGAAATACTACTCAGAAGTCAGTAATGACAACTGCTTTATTTACAAATACTTGCACTGATCACTGATAATACTGCAGAACCAGTCACTTATTGTTTGGTATGTTTTCTGTTGAAAATGCTGAACATAAAGTGCTACATCAAACAAATCTACAATATATTTTCACTGTTGCAATGATATCAGATCACATAATTATAAATAATTGCTATCACAACTGCAACCTCTGTATTGGGAATTTCTTTAAAACGGAAGGCAATCGTTTCACTACGAAAAATACCTACTTGCATTCTCATTGCAGTATAAATACTACGTGACTGTCATCTTTCATTTCTTTGCGGTTGGTTTCTGTTTCCCTTTTCCTGAAACTTTTTTCACGACGATATGGTAATCTGTTTCCTCGTTCGTCCTCTGATTCTGTCTGTACGCTGTTGCCATGATTTTCCTTAAATTCTGAATCTGTTTTCATTGCAGTTTGCCTTGTGATTATCATATTTTCCAGTGTATCTCAATCTTTTTGAAGTCGTTCCTACTCGGTTTCCGTTCTAAGTCTCTCATGTCCTGTATAGCTAAAACGAGTCTTTGTTACTATCTATAACAAATTCAATTTCCCATCTAACTTGATTGCATTCCTGGTCCTTTTCCTTGCTGTTTCTTTGCCTTTTTTGAGCGAGCAGTTGTTGTCTCTGCCGCGATGTCTCTTGTTATCGTCCCTACCGTAGTTTCTTAATCTATTCTTTGAGTCGCCGCTTTCCGTGCGCTGATTTTTGCGGCATTCAAACTTACTCGACGACGATCCCTCGCCGCTCTTTCTTGTATATCTCGGAGATCTTCTTGCTGAGATGTACTTCCAGGGTTAGTGAAATCGGTTTCCACAAAATTCACATTATTTTCAAAACATCATTGACGGAATTCGAAATGGCGGAAATTCACATGAAGTAATGTTGCCAGGTAACCTGGCCTGCGAACGGACACCTTTAAAATATAGATATATATATATATATATATACATATATAAAAACTCTCGGCTCGATTTACTCGCGCTTGCGAGCCACGTGGTCTGACCGAAAGCGACACGATTAGTAACCTCGCTTCGCGAGGAATTAACTTTGTTACTTACTGCTGTTCATTTTTATGATATGAAATACCAATATTTAATAACAACCACAACATACAGTTCACCTTTTACACTGGAAAAACTATAAAGGAGAAACTAAAGTATGTAATGCCAAAACTTTTATGATCTTTCTCGTATATTCATTGCAAGTGTGCTGTATATAGTAACAATTGGAACAAGTTTCATAAATGCCCAATGCTTTCAATCATGATTTTCCACTCTAACTTTATGGACAAATGACTGCACTAGATTGTAAGCCTTAAAGTAGAAATGACATTCTTTAGAGCTGTTTTGATTACCACCACCTCTGATGGAAAGCCTATCAAGAAGATTTTTGTATTGCTTGTAGCAGTAGAGGAACAATACTTTTACCCAGATAAGGACATACATTCCATCCCATAACAATATACATTAAGAAAAACATAAAAACATATAACAATAATAATAAAAATATCAATACCAGTAATTAATAATAATAATAATAATACTGATAATAATATAATAATAGTGCTTCTCGTTACTATATGTCATTGGTTACAGTTCAATACCTCAAGCTGCTTTGACTTATGAAATGACTATGAAATACCATACTATTAAATCTTTCTTCTGCAGTTGTTATCATTGAAATTTTCATATATTCAAAATCATATACTATTCTTTTGTTGGGTATGGATATTTTGGCTGTTTCTGTAACAGCACAATTAAACTTTCATGTGGTATATACTATTGACTGCTTGATTTTGATTTTGCATTAATTTTTTTACAGGAGTATGTAGTGCAGCCATTTTTTTGAACACATGAAGATTTCAATAACTCTTTCTTACATTGGTTTTATGATTACCTAAGAAAAGCACAGCCACATACTATACAGTAGGCACTCTCTATTACCAAACCTTTATTCAAAGTTTTTGTAGAATCCAATTATTTTACCCTCAATTTTTTTATGTAATGACATTGTATCTCTAACTTCTGTTGATATGGCATCACTTTTGAGGGAAGAGGAATTTTTCTATCTACCACTGGGAGTACCATTCCAACTGAAGAGAGTAAACAGATTGAAACGTGCACTATTCATAATGCTCTCAATTGTGGTTACCTAGGAATGAAATAATTTTCAATTTGTTTTAAGTGAATATTATTGTCATACTTCATAAACTCTGTATTCCGTGTAAGGATAACAGATAATTTTACTTCTATTCCTTCTGGTGCAATCTCAGTGGCAGTGAAAGAGCTAAATGAAGTTAACTTTTTAAGCACTGTGTTGAGCGGTATACTGATCATGTCATTTGCACAGGGTCTCAATAATTGTGTACCAAACAAAGCATAACGAATATAGTAATGGGAATAGGATAATAGCTAAAGGCATTGTGACTTCTTCAAAAACTAGCTTCGCGAGGTTTTGCGGGAGTCGTATTTCTAGTAAACTTGCTGAACAACTGCAGCTACCTGACGAGATAACCACTTACAATGGTCTAGTTATATCTTCGGTACCAGCACTATGCATGTATCTCAGGCGCTTTGCCTATCCTTGTCGATATGGAGATTTTGTTTATCATTTTTCCAGACCTGTTCCTGAGCTTTCCATCATAACAAACCACATAATGGACTTGATTTACGGTCGGTGGCATCATCTCCTTACAAGATATAATCACGATTTGCTCGCCCCTCCCAAGCTTCTCCAGTATGCTGAGGCCATTCAACAGGCAGAAGTTGCTCTAGATAACTTCTGGGGGTTCGTAGATGGAACTGTACGTCCAGTTTGTAGACCTAACGAAAATCAGCGAGCCATCTAAAATGGCCATAAACGTGTGCACTCCGTCAAGTTTCAGGCTGTCGCTTTGCCTAATGGATTAGTGGGTAATCTATTTGGCCCAGTGGAGGGAAGACGCCATGACAGTTTCATGCTAGCTGCTTCAGGATTCTTACAAGACCTGCAGACGTTTTCCAACTCCCCCGTAACTGGCCTTCCCCTTTGTGTGTACGGTGACCCCGCCTATCCGATAAGAGCACGTCTTCAAAGGCTCTACACGGGTGCAGTCTTGACCCCGGCTCAACAGGATTTTAACAAGTCGATGAGCAAAGTCCGCTCTTCCGTGAAGTGGATATTCGGAGACATTGTTAATTATTTTAAATTCTTAGATTTCAAAAAGAACCTCAAAATAGGATTGAATGCTGTAGGAAAAATGTATGTCACTTTTGCATTAATGCAGAACGCACGAAACATTTTTTATGGTTCCGTTACCTCGGAATATTTTGGTCTTGATCCTCCAACTCTAGAAGAGTACTTTATTTGATGTAATATTCTTAAGATGCGTTGTGATACTGTAGGTACACAACAAAAGCACTCGGGGCACTTAATATGTTTTAAAAAATGTACAAGTTGTCAAAGTCAGATTAGTACACAACGTAGTAGTTCTGCTAAAACATTTGAAGACACTGGAAAATCTGGATCATTTACAGAGATCATAAAATGTCTGTAAATAGTTTAATTTAAATTTACAGACATTTTATGACAGTTCATATCTTCGCTACTTTTCAAACGGAATAACAAAATGTCTGTAAAATCATTTTTGTGGACATTGTATAAAGATTTTGTGATGTTTCATTTTCTTAATGTTTATAAAATGTTTGTGAATTAATTATGCTAAAAAAACTAAGAAATATCGAAAAATTTACAGACTAAACAAAATCTCTCTAGAATGTCTGTAATTTTACAGAGATATTCTTAAGTTAAGTTTTCCTAACAAAATCTCATTAAATTGACAAAAGCACTTGCATTGTAAAATCTCCGTAAATTGACACAAGCAGGGGTATTATAAAATCTCACAGCAGCTCACTAAAGCTACTGATTGTATGTTTGTGCTATGTGCTCACGCCTTGACTTGTGGGTAAGTGAATCATTCATTCAGATTTGGTGTAGTAAATGATCTCCACGTTTTTCTTTTTTTTTTTTCATTTATTTCATTCAACACAAGTCTTGTACTGTAAAAAGTCATCTGGTTTCATTCCTCTACAAATCTGCGTGGCTACAAGTTTTGGACCCTGTACAGTGTACATACTAATATAGATCATATTTGATTAATACCTTAACCTTTTATTAAGTCTGCCCAGGCTTTCTGACAACAAGAAAACGGAGTTTGGGAGTAAGAAAAATTAAGTGATGATAAAAAACAGCTATGTTCAAATTCTAAGAAGCACAAAAAGCTTTTACTGCAACAACAACCGTTTCAGAAACTATTGTCCTGTGATTGCGTTTGCTGGCTGTTAAGCATCATCTGCATCATTTGCATAAACTGCTGTTGCTGCTGCTGTTGCTGCTGCATTTGCAACTGCTGTTGATCTCGCAGCTGAGTGAGCAGTGCCTGCTGAGTAGCTATGGCAGCTTCTTCTTGCTTCTTCTTTATCTCTAGCTCATCTTGCCTTAACTGAGTTTCTCTCTCTGCTGCCTCCCTTAGATAATCGAGCGTGTCATTGTTTTTCTTTTGCGTTTTTTTAGCGGCTCATCCTTTCCATTTCGCTCTTTAGTCTGAGCTAGCCGCTCCATGGCCCTGTTTCTCATCTCTTCCCCTGCTGCCTTATCTTGAATCTCTTTGGTTCGCTCCTCAGATGATTCTTTCGTCAGCTTTCGTCTCTTCTCTCCAGATAGTCTTCCATGATCTGATCTATTTCTCGGTATTTCGGGAAAATTCCCGACCCCCTCTCGGCCTCTCTCCTTCTGCCCTTAGAATCCCTTTCCAGAATTTTCAAGCGGTCCCTCAGACTCTTCTGCGAAACGCTAAATTGGGGCTCCTTGATATTATTTAGAATGTTATATATTTCGTCTAGTTAAACAGGTACCCCGCTCTCTTGTGCCTGAGCAATACTTACACAACTCCCAGCTTAAGAGTTCGCGACCAAATATGGTGTCATGTGTAACTGACCATTTCATTTTCGGCATTCTATGAAACGATTATAAAAAATCAAAGGCTCGTTCGAGCTACCTCATGATATGTGGTAATTATTCCATGAAGTGCTGTCCTTTCCCAGATCATAAAGCGTTCATTCCGAATAGTTCCTTTTGTGCACTCTTGGTACGACTGATCGATTACTCGTTGTCCAAATTGGGAACATCGTCACTTTTAAGAATTTAAAACCCATTTCTTTGCCCTAGAGCATTCTTGAACACATTTCCTGTTCGTTCGCGAGATCTTCAAATGTGTATTTTGATCAAAGACGCAGCGAAAGGAACGAAAACCCGCCTTGACAATCTTTGCGTCGGGCTCAACACAACAGACGCCATTTTGTAAACATGTGCTGCCACTTTGTCTCACCCCCTCCCCCCACATATGTGAACAGAAAACAATTGCACGACTTTGTGGACAAAACCAAACCTAGTAGGGGAGATAGGGGAGAACCTGTTTAATTCACATTTAATGCGGATTTAATGCATAAATTAATCGTCTAACGGGAATGGAGTGACAAATCCAACCATTGCTATACCTCATGGTATGAAATACATACCATGAGGTAAAAATAAGATTACTGAAATAATTTTATATCTCACTAACTAACTTAGCGATCAAATAAATCAATACATGGCTAGAACTCTATACTTAGATAAATTGCTGAATTTAATTCAAGCAGGATTTTAAATATGTCAGTTAATTTAAGTAGTAAAACTATTTAAATCTAGCTGAAAATAAATGAACGTATAATCATCAATATGCTGCTAACTGTAAAGGTAGATTTTCATTTATGAGATCAGACTGAAGTAAGTATAAATTATTTATTTCGTATGTTCCCATTAGAGATCAGACATGTCGGATGCTTGTCTCACAAGTTCGAAGAAAAAAAACAGTTTGACATAACAAAAAATGCTCGCAAAGCTTCAAAGGCAGCAAAACTGAAAGCCATGACAAATTTTCGTATTTCTAAAACAAAGCTGGCTAAAAGATTCACTGGAAACAACAGGGAAGAAAAACATTTTCACTGAATTTGTAATTATTTTGTAAGCTAGCAGCGTAAGAACGCTTCTTTTGTTCAGTGAAGTAAATTTCCTAGCTCTGTTATCATGTTAGCTTTTTTGGCTCTCTTTCTAAGTGTTTGACACGACTATTAAAAAAAGATACACAACTTTTCAGTCCTTTCAAATTCATTGAACACTAGAAAAATGGCACGTACTTTGGTGAAGAGTGTTAAAAAATATATTTTTCATACAGCAGTCAGCTTTCAATTCATACCTTTCCGTGTTTTCACTGGCACTTTCACTGCGAGTTGGACTATTCGCCATGGTGTCGAATTTTCGGCTGTAGAAGGTCCTTCCTTGAATGAAAATCAGACAGAAATTAATAACCTTTCCCAAAAAACATGCAACTAAGAAGCACTTGAATTATCCGGCAAAAAGACGCGTAGTATTGAAAGAAAATCTTTGAAAACTAAGTTTATCTCTAAGACGCCGGCAAAAGGCCATCACCAAAGTCGTCGACTCAGCTCGACGCCGGCAAACTGCCCAAAATGGCATGCGCAGTAGGCATGTCACGCAATCCAACGGCGCCGTCGTCCAAAAGTTGTCGATTCGTAAGCTCCCTAGTACGACGAAAAGTTTGAGAGATCCCAAGTCACACCCCGTCACAAATACAGAGTAACGTTATTTTGTCAAAGATGAGGCAAGCAAGTGACTTGGATGACGTAGAAAAAGAAGCAGCTGAGTTTCTTGATAAGAAATGGATTTCAAACGAAAAACAAAAAATGAAAAAAGAAAATGAACCTCATGGACACAATTTTGAGGCCGTAGCGCATTTCAAGCAGTATCAGCGGATAATCGTGATCCGTATTATGTGTAAAAACTAAACGATAGCGGGGTAATCCCGAAAAGCCATCCTTTATATTTAAAACAAGTCGCCTCAAAGCCAAGTTTGCCATAAATATGAAACGGTGTAAGGACCATATTCTGAGCAATGAGTTTTGTGTTCTCGATGGGAAGGTCAAGAGGCGCAGAAAGTTGGTTTCTCTGACGGCCAGGGTCTATCACCCCATGCTTCGAAAGCTAATACCCCTTGCAACTATGGAATGCGAATCCGAGAATCGACGATCCACATGGTCGCCACAACGCCAGTGTTAACGCAACAAGAAACTCCGATGGAGAAAGACCCGGCCGATACCGACCCGTGCGAAGTAAAGTCTTCCTAGACAGACTTAGACGGGCAAAAGAAGAGAAGGACAGCATTAAGGTCAAAAACATAGACCAAACTTTAACATCTGCGTTTTCTAAAGCCTATATTATAGTCAATTTAAACAGGACGACTTCTTAGTACAGAATAATCATCGGAAGGCGTCTATCTTGCAACTGCGAGGATTTTGTAAAAAATGAGAGCAAAGAGCTCTGCAAGCACATCCTCTGGGTCTACGTATTTATCTGTAAACTTCCAGAGAACAGCGCTATTTTACAGCAATTATTTTTAACTAAAGAAGAGGTATCTTTTATGTTAGCCAACTCGCCAAGTGCTATTCCAGAAGAACATAAACTAAAAGAAACCCACTCTTTCTTCACTAGAAGGGGACAAGTGCGATACATTTTATCAAAAGACAAGAGAAATGGAGATAACCTATATTAGCACGCAGGCGTTACAACCAAAAAGAAAGGAGTAACGCCCCGCTGTAGAGCCTGCAGGAAAGAACAAGAAGAAGGTGACATAACGGTTTTCGTCAAAGGCTTGTATGTTCCTTTTAAACAAAATTTCGTCACCGAAACAGTGTTTGACCTCGTTTGCAATGCGTAAACAATACTCCTATGTGGAAAAATCTGAAGCCCCCTGAAAAAAATTATAGCATAATTATAGCATGTGTTAGTGAATCAGAGGCAAATAACTTGAGAAAAGATAAATTACCCATCTGTTTTGCCTAGCCAACTTTAGATGTTTTTATCTTTTTCTTTTCTTTTTTCACATGGAAGACTTTGATCTGTTCGGATATCTTAGCTGAAAATTGAAGTGTTACCTTCTAAAAACGTCACAACGAACCATTTCATTTTTTGCTCAAGACATTGGAAACTGCTAGATTAATATTATTGCTTATTAACCTTATTTCTAGATGATTTTAGCAATTTTTGGCACTTATAACACAGTGACTAATAAGTGCCAAAACTTGCAAAAATATCCTTTCCGAAAACGTAAGGGACTACATTTCCCTTGTTGTGAATCTTTAAGGTAATATTTAGGGACTGAAAATCTGTTCAGATATACGGTTGGAAAATCCGAGGGCCTGTGTGTTCGATGTTCGAAAATTCTAGTTTACCTTGCTTTTGAACAGATTTTTACCGAAAATAGTCCGGCGTTTGGTGCCCTTGACTATATGTTTTGATCCACAGAGGAAATATTAGAACCACACTGTATAGTAAAACAAACAGTACCACAGCACAGTACTGTTCAGTAGCTTTACAAAGAATGGTCACACTGCATGGTTTCATCCACAGATGAAGCAGTTAGAAGCACACTGTACAGTAAAACAAACAGTACCACAGTACTGTACTGTTCATAATCTACTATAACAAAATTCTCATAATACTATAACAAAATTCTCAAATCTCGAAAATATCCGGTCTTAGGCCTAGTATAATATCTGGGATTAAATCTCTGATTGGCTAGTAGCCACTGGTTAAACGTTTGCCAGAAACAAGAGGATATTCTACAGGACCAAAAAAGGTGAAATACGCTCTCAGCTTCAGTTTTGCGAAAAGAGCCAATGCTGTCCTTTTTAAAACTCAATATTTTTAGAAAGTTGTTTTTTGCCAGTCTTCTATGGAGTGATAAAAGCGATAAGCTTAGAAATCTTTGTGCATCTTAAAGGGAATTGATAGACAGACTGCCAATCAATATTTTCACATAACTCGCATTTTGCAGCCCATCTTTTTTTTACTTCTCCAAGGACGGGTCTGTTTGTCGGCGACTAGTTTCTTATAATTTTCTCTATTGGGTTTTTTCATTTGCAGGAGTCTCTCTAAGACGTTTTCGAAGATTATATCAGTTATTATTAAGCGGCTGCTTTCTGATGTATTTCTTGGCAGATTTTATTGCCGAAATAAGTCCATGAAAAGTGAGAAAATTGGACTCTATATCAAAATGCTCCTTGAATTCAGCGAAAAGTAGTAGAATCTTTCATCAAACGTGCAACTGTTTGGATGCCTTTTGTGTACCTGGTGGTAATATATTGGCTTTTTATCAATTGTTATTAAAGAGGTATGCCACAAGCTCATGGAAAGGTAGCAGTCGTCGGATTGAATATTTGCTTTATAATTTATTTCTGACCAGATCTTCACGATTTCTTTCGTGAAATGGTCCGATATACTGATATGATTCAAGTCATCTTTTTTGAGATTGCTTTTAAAAATAGCGGCTCCACCAAAGTATTGTGGATTAAAAACTGATTTCCATTCGCCTTGGTTTGTCAGGTCAAAGTATTTTTTCACCTAAGCAGATTTAAGAGCTATATTGAAGGATTTTATGTCAATCGTCCTTAATCCGCCTCATGAGTAATCACTAATCGTAATAGTTCTTTTGATTTTGTCCCCCTTGCCGCTCCATAAAAATTTGAAAAATAAATTATTGATTTCTTCAAGGGCACGATGGTTTGTTGGCAAGGGCGACAGACTGTACACAAGCTGAGAGGCAATTAAGCTTTTTAACACTGTGACTTTTCCAAGGAGACTTAGTCTTCGGTATTCCCAAGAGCTTAAAGAATTATTAACTTTAGTTAGCTTTTCACGATGATCTAGCTCCATTGTTTCATCAGGATTGGTTGATAGCCAGACACCTATAGCTTTCACTTTATTTTTGACCCACTTTAAGTCTGTTTCGGGGCAGAGTTTTTCTCCTTTGTTGGTGTAGGTGTCAATCCACAGTGCCTCTGTTTTTTATTGTTAAGTCTGAGGCCAGATATAGCGCTGAAGTTATCCAAATCCTGTAGAGCTGTTGCGAGAGATTCTTTTGAGCCATCTAAGATGAGAGTAGTATCATCAGCGTATTGGCTAATTTTAGTTTAATTTTCCTGCACAAGAATGTCTTTAACACTTTTATTTGTTCTGATTTTTTTTGGCTTATTTTTCAACACCTAGAATAAAAAAAAGATGGGGACAAGGAGCAACCTTGTCTAACTCCTCTTTCAAGTGTGATGAAGTCGGTAGACCATCCATTATTGAGAACACAACTTTTAAAATTACTGTAGTATAGTTTAATGCAATTAATTATTGAAGGGCCAAAGTTTAAATGTTTGAACGTTTTCTTCAGAATTGGCCATTCTACCGTAACCAAAGCTTTTTCGAAGTCTAAAAAGAACAATAATCCAGGGATATTTTTAGCGGCGGTAAAATTTATTATCCCATCAATTAGCCTAATGTTTTCCCCAATAAATCTACCTTTGAGAAAACCAGTTTGATCGTTATTAGTAAGTTTTGGTAGAACTGTTTTAAGGCGATTCGCAATAGCCTTTGCCCCAATTTTGTAATCGCAGCTTAACAGAGTTATGGTTTGCCAATTTTTAATTAGGAACAGTTCTGCAACCTTTTTTTGGTATTAACTTAATTATCGCTCGTCTTTGTGTCTCTGACAGCTGACCGGCACCGTAAGCATGCAAGCGCGTAGTTACCTGTACGCCAATACGCCAACTTTGGCGTACCTGAAAAAAAAAAAAAAATCCTAGCTACGCGCCTGGCATGATTAAGGGAGTTTACCAGGTAGTGAGAAAGATCTACCCAAAACATTTTGTAAAACTCTGCTGGTAAACCATGTGAGCCCGGTGTTTTATTTGGCTCCATAGTTTTCAAAGCTTGCAAACACGGTTAGTGATCCTTCGCATAAAGTGTCTTTTTTCTAAGTTTAAGAAATACTTTGTTTTTTTTTTTACCTTAGTTATGACACCTGCACTTTGATCGTAAGATTACGCCTTATGTTTTATGTTCAACTTTTTTCTTCAGCTGTGTCCTTTTATCCTCCAATTCACTGACGGCATTTTCTTTGTCTTTTTCCCCAAGTTGGTTAAAGTTGATCATATTTTGTAATGCATTGATAGTTTTCTCTAGCTCCTCTACCGTCGGTAACATTTTGACTTTTTTTGCTACCGCATCCTGTATCGATTTCTGACGTATTTTTAATTAAATCATTTCTCACAAGAATGCATCATTAACGATGATATCACTTTAACGTTCTTTGTGTACTTGCGTAATTACAATGCGTATCAGTGTCACGTAGTCCTTTTCTGTTAGAAAGGAAGTGTTCAACTTTCAAAGTCTGTTTACCTCGTATTTGAATAGAAGGCTATATTGATCTGTTTTATAGCCCGTAAAAATGTCAGCACTGAGTCTAGTCGGCAGTGGATTTCAGGGTTCTTTTGACGCCATGTGTATCATAGTTTATCAGGGTTAATGACTCTCCAAGCGTCTATTAAATCAGTAACAAACATTTATTGGGGTTAGCTTTAGAGAGTTGTAATAAGCGGGAACGAGCCCAAAATTAAAAAAAGGTTTAATAAATTCCTTGATAAATTCCTTGATAAAATCCTTGATAAAATCCTTGATAAAATCCACCAGATAAAATGGTTAATAAACTTCTTGATAAATGGTTAATAAAATATCTGGCGCAATCCTCCTCCTCCTCCTCCTCTTCAACCTCACCAAAACATTTAATTAGTGGTTTAAAGAAATACATATAAGGTAATAATAGATGGAGAACCAAACAGTAAAAGAACTGAAACTCCTTGCCAAAGAGCGGGGTATTAAAGGATATTATCGAATGCTAAAAGCCGATCTCATTGAAGCTCTGGGTAATATAACCACCCCCTCACATGAACCGATACCTGATAAAAAAAAAATATTAAGTATAAGTGTATTCATGGAAGGGTTAAATATTGCTGTAAGTTATGCGGAGGATCGCAAATATGTCCCCATAATCGAAGGAAAACGCGATGTATAGAATGCAACGGTGGTAGTCTTTGTGAGCATAAACGGGATAGGTATGTATGTAAAGACTGCAACGGGAAAGGAATATGTATTCATGTAAAACAAATATGGCTTTGTAGGTTATGTATATGCGAACACAATAGAATAAAGTCGAAGTGTAAAGAGTGTCACGCAACACAAGAGACAAAACAAAAACACTAGGAGTAGTATGTTACAGTGATTATTGTCCGTTTTTCAATTTTTCTTCAATTTTTCTTCATTTTACCAACAATTTTACCAACAATTTTACCAACAATTTATGTATGGATTATGAAAAAAATGAATTATGATTTAAAGATTTGAAATAAAATTATTAAATATGGAACAATTAAATAGTTTATATTTTGTACAATTAAAAAATATTGCAAAAGAGTTGAAAATTAAAGGACGATCAAGAATGAATAAAGAAGATTTAATTAAAGGGATTACAAAATTTCCAGAGGGGGAAATTATTAATCTAATTCAAAAAGATACTATCGATAATAATTATTTTTGTATTCATGGAAAGTGTAAATATTTTTGTAAAGAGTGTGGTGGGTCGCAATTATGTATACACAACAAAATTAAGTATTGCTGTAAAGAATGTAAAGGATCACAATTTTGTATACACAAAAGACAGAAAACACATTGTAAAGATTGTGGTGGGTCTCAAATATGTGCACATAACAGACAGAGAACACATTGTAAAGATTGTGGAGGATCTCAAATATGCGAACATAAAAAACAGAAGGCGCATTGTAAAGAATGTCGTATAACAAAAGAGTTACAACAAAAAAATAAAATTAAAATTGTGATTTAAAGATTAAAAATTAAAATATAAAAATGGAAGGACTAACATTAAAACAATATAATGAAAACAGAATTCTTAATTTTAAGTATTTTAATGAAAAAGAACTGGGTTTTTATGATTTTATAGAGTCAATCAATGAAGATTTGTTAAAAAAGATCTCAAAAAATCGTGGTTTTATTGATGAAAAATATAGCTATATTTATTTTGAAATTTTTTATTATGATAATAATTATTATAATGACAACAGTATTGATTATTACACTGATATAAATTTTGGTGTGGATGGTATATGTGTTGGCAAGTTTGTAAAAGATTTATTAAATTGTGCTAATGAAGAGTATAAAGAATGGTTAAAAGAATATGTTTTTGATAATGTTGGAGGTATTTATCATTATGTTAATGGAGAATATGTTCGTTATTTTGATGATTATGATGATTATTATGGTAGGGATGGAGAATATATTGATTATTATGATAAGGAATGTAATATTAATAAGTTTGATAACAATTTTATTATTGATTCATTTGATGTCAAGATACACCTAGATTCTTATAAGATATCACATAAAAAGAAATTCTACAAAGACTTGTATGATGATCTGATGCTTGTAGCATGGCATCCAAGTAGGTATTTAGAATGGTGCGTTGATATTGATGAGTTAAAGTTTTTGAAAGAGTTATGGGGAGAAGATTGATAGGATCTCATTATGTTGTATAACACCCGTATGTGTTACATAACAAAATTTACCGAAATAGATACCACGCCAAACCCCCACTGATAATTATAAATGTTAATATACGCACTTCGTGCTCGCTTCGCGCATTGATTTCATGTTGTGTAGTCACGTCCGACTTCCTCCGGGGCCCTTCGGGTCTTTTATTTAGAGTTGTGGATTTCATTTCATTCTGACCCTTCCCTTCGACCAGTAAAGGTTTTGGATTTGTCTCAACTATTGAATGAGGTAACTTTACCTTTGAAGATCCCATGTTATGACTTATTCCAACCGGTTTTGATTCAGTGTTTAGGGAATTATTCACTCCAAATTTCATATCACCAGTCGCTTTCATAAGTTTGTTATTATATCCAACCACACTCTCTGTATTTATAATCATATTACTTGGCATCAACCACACACCTGGAGCAATGGCTAAATCAAGTCGTAATTTCGCTTCCTGTACAGCTAATTGATATCTTTTGATCGAACTAGAAATATCATTCTCAATAACACTACTCTCAAATAAAGCTAAGAATTCTTGTTGTGTTTCAATCGCCTCACCACCATTACCATAAATTGAGTTTCTAGTATTAACTTGTGCACCTAATATACAGTAAACAAAAGCTTCAGCAGATCGATTCAATCTACCAAGTCCAGCTTTAGTGAGTCCATGACCACTTGTAGGGATAAACCACGCATATTTGAAATCAGAAAAGTCATCATTACGGATAAATGAGATTAAATTACCTTTTTCTTTCTCACCACCTTCATCAGCAAATTTACCACCTTCACCAGGCCATTTATCCGCTTCATGATCATAATTTCTTACAATATTTACATTTTGATATCCACCACCTCTACCATTATATCCAGAACCATAATCAAGGAATATATCTCCCAAACCACCATTTCTACCACCTTTCCATCTAAAATCAGCCGAAGGTTGGGACCCGCTACGCGGAAAGTCAGAATTATTAGCAATTTCAAATTCAGCGCACAATCGATGATATGCTACTTTATTATATGGATTGTTGTTTATTACAAAAGGTTTCTCATCAGGTAAGGGAAGACTTAATTCGTATAATATCCGTCTTATTGTGAAATATATATGAAACTTTATAAAGCTATTCACTACTTTAGGATAATTTAAACTCTCGAAAGGGCTTATCCCACAACCAGATGTCGCACACCAAACCGCAAAGTTAAGTTGTTGAGGCCAATAATTCATATCAGGAGCATTCAACCATTTTCTACTCTGGTTTCCAAATTTGAAAGTAACAACTTGATTGACAAAGATGTTTCTCATCTTTGCTGTGAATTTCTTCGTATTTGAAACGTATATATCCAGCAAGGTCAGTATTTTTGTTATGTCACTTGTAAAGTCATCAAAATCAATTGCAGGTATTGGATAAGATCGATTTGTCAAGGTTAAACTTTTTGGGAATGAACTCAACTCAGTTCCTCCCTTTAGTCGGTCATCCAAGCCTAAATCTTTCCATAAAAGTTTTTTCAAATGAGGAGAAAGATCATCAGTCCAGGTTTTTCCAGTAGGATCGTCATTAGACATGACAGTCATATCGTTGTATCTCCACTTAATGTAACCACCATAAGGATCAGCTACAACTACGAATTTACTTGTATCGGCATTTGGATATTTATTTATGAAATCTTTTAGTTTCATCTTATTATTTACGTTTATAATTGGGTGTTTTTAAATCACCTCTGGTTTATTTTAACACTGTTCTTTTCTAATACCAGCAAAACAATTACATCCTACAGGGGTTCTTTCAAATGAAATTTTTAATGTGTGGGAACGGTTAGCTCTTTTAATATGTCTGCACGAACCTCTCTCCTTATCTGTGACATGTTTAAGTTTTTTTCTGTATCTCTCCTAAATTTTTGACGGACTTCTAGTTTTAGTTTTTCAAACTTTTCTAACTCTGCTAAAATTATGGAAAATTCTTGTTCGGAGATGGCATTATCTTTCAGTGCTTTTGAAACCAAGTCGTTAATAGTGTTTACTTTTGCTTTTGCTAGAGAAACAGTCTGTTCATGTTTACTAACTTTATTTGAAAGTCTTTTGGAGGCTGCACCGAATCCAACTGATATTCCCCCACAAATACCACCGACAACACCTAATGGGATACCGACAACAGCACCAAAACCAGTAAGAGAGGTTCCCAATCCACTTGCAGACAGGATAACTGAAAACACCCCACTACCTACACTGGTTTTAGTAAATATTCCTCTTGCTCTATTGTATTTTTTCCTAACATCCTCATAATGTTTAATTTCCTTCTCAAGATTTTGTAGTACTTCACATGACTTTTGTAGTCTTAAATTAAGTGGGTCCCCGCTCATGGGAACTTGCGGATAAATTCTATTGTAGTCGTCCATTTTTTTACTACTCAACATGAAATCTTTAAATTGATACGAATACGCACAGTATTAGAAATTAACTTTGTTCCATTTTTATCTAAAATCCATAATGTAAAGTAGTTCACTGGATTTTTGGTTTGTGGAATTCTTAAACAAGGATACTTTTTAGAAGGAATAACAGCTAGTAGTTGAGAGGGGTTAAGTTCTACATTTCCACCACTAGGGATACGATTGTAATATGATGACTTTGGTTCAATAAGATCACACATTAAGTACAAAGGATTGTCAGACGTCGCATTAGTAATGGAGCTATCTAGCATTTGTATCTCTTTTACATTGTATAATGATGGTTCCAGATAAATTCTTGTTTCTGTAGTTAGCATCGTGATTGATAGAAAAGTTGTTTCATTCATTATTATGTTTTTTTTTTTTTTACTTACCTTCTCTTCTTTTTAAATTGTGTTCTGCCTTTCAGTTGGTCAACAAAATATAGAACCACAGCCACTATCAATAACCAAGCGTTCTTACCTAAAAATCCAATAACCTCACCTGCTGTTTTGAATAGAAAGCTTACGATAGCTCCAACCATTCCAGGTAATATTTCACCGAGTTTTTTACCGATAGTTTTCAAACCGTTACCAACACCTTTACCTAATTTTGTTAGACCTTTAGAAAGATTAGAAACTATAACACCAATGACTACACCTACAGCACTCACAACAGCAAAGACTGTAAAACCATACTTTTTGAAGATGTACTTTACCCGCTCTCGTAATGGTAGATTTTTAAGTATTTCATCTTTTCGCCTCTCGATATCTGATATTTGTTCTTCACTTAAGATTATATTCTTTCTCGTTAGTTCTCTTAATTTATCAACCTCAGCTTGTAAACGTTCATTACTTTGTTCTAACTTTGTTAAATTGGATTGCCCCTTCTTATATTTGTCTATTTCATCTTTGTATATTTTTGTTTCATTCAAAAGTTTCTCTCCCTGTATTTTTAATTCTATATTCTGTTTAACAGTTGCATCAAAAAGACTTTTATTTTCAGCTTTTTCCACCTGTTGTCTCTCAATGAATTCACGCAGTTCTTTTTCTTTTTCAATATAGCGATCTATCTCCTGTGGATATGTTTTTGTGGTTGCCTCCAATCCATTTAATACATTAAGTAAATCCCTATTTTGTTCATTGACTTCATTCAATTGTGACGCAACATCATTATATTTTGTGAGCATGGTTTCATAATCAGCAGGTGTTATTAGCATGCCCATCAACATCCAAGTCAAATAGTAGAGATACACTCCCAGGTACAATCACTAAATTCTCAGAAAGTTTAGGAATATTTATATATAAGTTTTCTTCAGGATTAGCTGAAGATGGATTGAGAGTGATTCGATTAAGTGTTGATTCTGCTTTCAAACCAAATGGCTCTCTAGGAATTCTGTTTGGATTAATTTTTTCAGACGTCATATTGATTTATAAGATACTTTGGTTAATCTTTAAATGAGTTCTACCCTGTCAAAAATATATTATTCAACTTTGGGATATTGGAAAGGATATTCTGCAATTCCTAAATTAGCTGAAAAAGCAAAAGTAAGTGAAAATGTAGCAAAACAATGGCTTGAAAAACAAGCAATATGGCAAATATATCTTCCAGCTCCAAAGTATATTCCTAGACCACACTGGACTGTGGATAAACCGAATCAGATTCACCAAGCAGATTTATTATTTTTACCTCATGATAGAGTTGGAAGAAAAACATATCGATATGCATTGGTTGTGATCGATGTGGCCTCGAGATACAAAGATGCTGAACCATTAACCTCAAAAGAAAGTCATGAGATATCTAAAGCTTTTGAAAAAATATATTCCAGAAAATTAAAATATCCAAAAACATTAATTGTTGATCCTGGAAGAGAATTTATGGGTGATGTTACAAAACTTATGAATTACCATAATGTAAAAATCCAGAGAAGTGAAGCTGGAAACCATAGAGCTCAAGCATTTGTTGAAAGAGCAAATAGAACATTAAGTGAGCGATTATTTAGTCATCAATATGCACAAGAAATGATTAGTGATGAAAGGTCTAGAGTATGGGTAAAACGATTACCAGATATTTTGAAAACTTTGAATAATACACCAACGAGATTAACTGGTAAAGAACCTGATAAAGCTATAAAACTGAAAGAGGTTGATATTGAACTTAAAAAATATAGGCGAGTTGTTGGACTTGATGAAGTGAGACTACCAATTGAGGTTAGGGTTAGATACTTACTTGCTCCTGGTGAACTTGAGGGTGGTGAAAGAAGACGAGCTACAGATCCTATTTGGAGTATTCAGATTTATTATATTTCAGGAAGTACGATTTCTCCTAATCAACCAGTTTTATATTTTTTAAAAGATGGTCCAAGACGTGGTTTTGTAAGGGAGGAGCTTCAAGTTGTGCCTTTTGATACTGAGTTACCGCCTGATTCTGTTTTGAAATGAGTTAATAAAGGGGGTATGTGTGAATTCCATCCTCATCAACTATTCTTTTATCATAATATGCGTTCAATCCCTTTTTAATTTGTGTATATGTCACAATTTGGTTGTCATTGACTCTAAATCCTGTGTTTTGTGCCATATCAATTGACCCTTTCAAAGCTGACATGTACCTATCCCAGGTCATTTCGTTTTGTCTATGAATTGCGCCTTTACAACTATACTTTACTTTTCCATTCTCATCCTCCGCGTAATAACATTTTGATGAAAGTGCAATCATTCTAATACCATCAAACTCCTTCTTGAACAGCCCGGGGGTCTTTTCGTGATATTTCGATGTTGATAGGAATTTTTCTTTTCCGCCATTGAAGTATTCTTTTCGCATTTCAGGTTTTATAATATTATCCAAGTTTCCATCCGAAAGTGCCATGTACATAGAATCTGTATCCATTTGTATCAGCTCAAAATCCTTTCTATCTACATATTTATCAAGAAAATCGTAATAAAATTCTAACATCCGAAGTTTGGCTAGCTGATATACCGCGATGCCGCATTGATATGGGCGGTCTATTTTTATTTTACGTTTTCGTTTTATTATTTCATATGTTTCATTTATTTCTGTAAGATCTTCAAAGAATGGGGATCTTAAGGCTTTATCAACCTCACCCTCATCCTGAGTATACCTTATGTTCTTGTGTTTTTCTTTATCTTCTATCATTTTCCCATAGAATGAATTTCCTTTCAGTTTGTAAGTATCGGCCAGTGCTTTACAACCTTTATACTTTGGCCTTAGTTTTTCAATCAATACTTTAATGTCTTTGTGCTCTTCAATAAATGGTACCACATCAGGGAATTGTTTTAATTCATTAATAATATTTTCGACCTTATCTTTCTTCTTTTTATTAAAAGCTTTACTTAACTCTTTCACCATAACCTCTATATCCCCATCTCTTCTAGCATCGCTCACCTCTTTTGGGAACCATTCAAAAGGTCTTCCTGATTCATACTTCAAAATATTATGTATGGCTGTAATCTCCAAACCGTGATTAAGATACCATTCTATTAGGCGTGTATATAAAAATATCTTTTTTGTCTTTGTAACCCCCAGCAATTTTTTATTATCTTTTAGGGGTTTTCTCCCTGTAACTTTTTGATATTCTTTCATGTGTTCAGGTACCAAATCTTCAGGAACACTATCTATAACAAATAAAGGTGAGAACTCTTCAAACTTTTCTTTTAGGTTTTCAGGTACATTTATATCAACTTGACAAAATCCAAAAAGCTTACCATCAAGAATCTCTTTACAACTCTTCTTAATAAATTCGGGATCTGTTGGATTTTCAACCTCAATACATTGTCCTTTACCGCATGGCATTTCGTCGCCCGCCGCGAAAAGATATAGCCCATTTGCATCATAACCAACAATTCGTACACATTTTTTTGGAAATTTATATTTGTGGGAGCGAATCTTTGTTTTTCCCATCTCTGCATGGCGCATAAATATAATACTAGGCCCCCCAACCATACCCGTTTTCAATAGTTTATAAATCTTGTTTTTGTCGCATGTGGTACAATCTTTCATTATCTGGTGGCATTTTTTACAAAAAAGTTTATTACAAATTTTACTACATCTATGAACGCAGTATTGCCCAGGAGCGAATAATTCAGGATCACCTTTCTTTTTCATTTTTTGGTATTTATTTAGAACGTACCTCATTGAGACACCCGGGATGGATACGGCATCTTTTAATATATCTATTTTGTCTGGATAATACATCGCCCGTGTTTTTTCTAAAGCTTCTTTGAAAGGGATAACATCGTTTAGGTTATACTCCCTCAACCAATCCATCATTGTAACACAACCCCTCTTTTTGAATTCCATCTTATATTCTTCATATTCTTTGGGGGATATTGTTATTTTCTGTTGTAAGCTTGAATAAAAGTCTTCATATTTCACAGGGCCAATGTGAGAAAGCTTATCATAACTATCCAAATACTCATAATGAAATGGAAGTTTTTGTGCTTCACAGTTGTTTGCTTTACACCACTTATCAAAAGAAAGTCCGGGGGCCAAGTACGACATTACATCCAAGAATTTGAAATGTGGTGTTGTTAAAAACATATACTTATTATCTTTTCTTGCAACAAAAATATCTTTGGTTTGGTTGGTCATGTGTTTTACAAAATATCTTTTAATCACATTAATATCATACTTTCCACTATTGAACCCTAAAACAGGAACTTGGTTACACCATTTTTCATACTCCTCTAAAACTTTCTTTGGGATAGAATCTTGGTCAGGTAGTGGATATTCTTTTTTAACCTTTTCAACAATCTTTTTTCTTCTCTTTTCTAAATTTTCAATAAATTCTTTTATAAGTTCATCAGGGTTTGAATTTATAATACATGTGGGTTCTTTTTCATAAGTATCAATGATTCCAACGCTAACTGGGATATGCCTGTGGTTAAAAGATAAATCATCAGTAATCTGTTGATATTCTTTTTGTAATATTGACTCAAAATCGTAAGCAATAAAATCCGGGTACGGGATAAATTTCTTCTCAAACCATGTATCACTCAATTTAGGGTTTTCACACTCCCAAACCGATACAACATTATACCCCAAATCTTTGATCATCTTTTCTCTTTGTATAGTTTCATTATATTTAATTTTATCTTCACTTGAACATGGGCAACCGTGCCATTTACGTCCATGAAATTCGAAAACAGTGTTGGTCTCAGGTTCGTATCCATCAAACAAAATATTTTTTCCATTCACTAAAATCTCTTTTTCCCCTTTCTTAAGACATCTTTCACCCCCATGACCACAGAGCTTATGATGAATATGTTTACCTATAATCTTAGATTGTTCTTCTATCCACCTAATAGCTTTATAGCTAAATTGGGTATTACCACCATAAAACACCTTTTCAGTGCTGTTCATGATGTGTTTTAACTTTTCACCATTACATGTTACTTCTGTTTTTCCTCCTTTACAGCTGTTATTTTTTACATGATCATGATAATTGTCATGCCGGTTAAATATTTGCTTGCATCCTGAACATCCCCATTTGTTGGTTAGCATCTCTATATCTTTTATGAAAAAACAGTGACCCTCATAAAGCCCCATATCTAGACAAGGTAAATTATCTTTGAACTGCCCTTTACCAAAAACTAGTTTCCAAATTTCATAGTTTTCTTTTTCTTTTTGTTCGTAAAGGCGAATGTTAATAGAAAACATTTTTGCAATTTTCTCAAAATCAACAAGTTTTGTCGGCCTAACGTCTGAAGCTTTCAATTTTTGGTTATTATAAAAATCTCTGGCCAATTTCAGTGCTTTTTTATCGATGTCCTTTTCAGGTCTTTTTTTACCAGCACGAATGTTCAAGTGAATAGCTAAACACCTCCACCCACATAGATTATCATCCTTATCATCGACGGCATAAAGACATTTTTTGTTACGTAGCTGATCTGGTAATTTTCCATACCCAATTAGAGGCTCGTCACTGTGAATAACTTTTACTTTTACCTCTGTAAACTCAACTCTCCCTTCATGAACACCGGGCTTATCAATGATCTTTGATGGTGGTAAGTATGCTCTACTCCAAGCAATACCCTCAAAACTCAATCTCCCGCCCTCGCTCCGCTCAATATAATCTTTTATTTCTGAAAGCATGGTAAAAACCCCCTCACCCGCAAATGTGTGGTAGTGATTAGCTATTTCCCCATTCCCCCTATGAACCGAAGCACCAAAACTGAAAACAATTCTTGAACGCATTTCTATGTGCGGTTCCAATTCATTATAAATCATTTCTGATAAGTTATCATCTAGATCTCTCCTAAATTGAATGACAGTTTCATTTCTTTCGGTGATATTTTGAAGATCGGCTTCAGGTTCAGGCGGTCTTATTGGGAATATTCTAAGGGTTGTTGTTCTTTTTCGTTTAGTTTTCTTACCCCCTTTTTGTTTAGATTTAGCCCCCTCCTCCACATTATTCCCTTCATTTTTTGTTTTAGGTTTAGCCCCCTCCTTCTCATAATCCCTACCTATAATTGAATCTTCCTCTCTTTTAGGTTTTTTTGAGGCGGGCGGCGGCGGTCGTGGTGGTTTTGATTCTTTAGGTTGAGTTTTGGTTTTATTGAATATTCTTCTATAACTTTCCCTAACATTTTTAGCTAGTTTTTCTGCTTTATTTTTTACTTTTTTAGGAATGAATGGTTTTACAAAATCCAAAAACTTGTTAAAATTTTCCTTTGATTTTGCTAATATATTTTCCGCAGAAGGTAGTTGTGTTGGTTTTGTAATTTTTGGCGGTGGTGGTCTTGGTGGTTTTGTAATTTTTGGCGGTGGTGGTCTTGGTGGTGGTGTTGGTATGCGCGGTGGAGGTGGCCCCTCTGGAGTTCGCGGTTCATTATCAATAAGTCCTTGTCGGTAATTTTCCAAATCTTCAAGTGTATTAATTCCCCTTTCTCGCAATGCTGCAATTTTTTCCGCTTTAACTATACGATACCAACGAGGTATTCCCAATTCTCTTACAATTTCCTTCAATTCACTATCTTTTAGTTGTTCCATATTTAATAATTTTATTTCAAATCTTTAAATCATAATTCATTTTTTTTCATAATCCATACATAAATTGTTGGTAAAATTGTTGGTAAAATTGTTGGTAAAATGAAGAAAAATTGAAGAAAAATTGAAAAACGGACAATAATCACTGTAACATACTACTCTAGGTTATATAACGCAAGTCAGTGTTACATAACAAAATTTACCTTGTGACTCATCTATAGACATTCCTGAGCGACGTTAGAAACCAGCCTCTAAAAAGTAAACTTCAAATCTACTTTTCAACTTGCTTGTTGCTATGTCGCTCAGGTATGTAATCTATTGTTCTACACGTGGACACTAATTTACATACAATCATAATCACGTGAAATAGTCATCTACCGAAATAGATACCATGCTAATCCACCAGCGACAACTATAAATGCTAATATATTCTTTTCATGTTGCGTTGAGTCTATATTATTTTCGTGTTTCGTTGAGTCTGTTTGCGTTGAGGGTTTTGGTTCCGTCTCAGTTCTATGAGGTAACTTTATCTTTGAAGATCCCATGTTATGATTTATTTCAACCTGTTTTGATTCAGTGTTTAGGGAACTATTCACTCCAAAAATCATATCACTACTAGCTTTCATAAGTTTGTTATTAAAACCAGTCACGCTCTCAGTGTTGATTATCATATTACTAGGCATTAGCCATACACCAGGAGCAATAGCTAAATCAAGCCGTAATTTCGCTTCTTGGACAGCTAATTGATACCTTTGGATCGAACTCGAAATGTCATTCTCGATCACACTACCCTCAAACAAGGCTAAGAATTCTTGTTGAGTCTCGATCGCTCCACCACCACTACCAGAAATCGAGTTTCTAGTGTTGACTTGCGCCCCCAATATGCAGTAAACAAAGGCTTCAGCAGATCGATTCAATCTACCAAGACCGGCTTTAGTGAGTCCATAGCCACTTGTTGGGATAAACCAAGCATATTTGTAATCGGCAAAGTCATCATTACGGATGAATGATGTTACCTTTTCCTTCTTACCTCCATCATCAGCAAATTTACCACCTTCACCAGGCCACTGATCAGCTTCAACATCGTAATTTCTTACCATATGAATATTTTGATATCCACCCCCATCTCCATGATATCCAGCACCATAATCTATGAATATATCTCCCAAACCTCCGTTTCGACCACCTTTCCATCTAAAGTCAGAGTTTTTTGAGATGCCAAATTCAGCACACAATCGTTGATATGCGACTTTGCTGTAAGGGTTGTTGTTTATTACAAAAGGTTGCTCATCAGGTAGGGGAATACCCAATTCATATAATATCCGCCTTATAGTGAAGTAGACATGAAACTTAATGAAGCTACTCACGACTTTAGGATAGTTGAGACTCTCGAAAGGACTTATTCCACATCCAGAGGTCGCACACCACACTGCAAAGTTCAGCTGTTGAGGCCAATAATTCATATCGGGAGCGTTCAACCATTTTCGACTCTGTTTACCAAACTTGAAAGTCACAACTTGGGAGGTGAAAACATTACGCATCTTAGCGGTGAATTTCTTAGTATTGGACACGTATATATTTAATGTGGTCAGCATGTTTGTTATATTACTTGTGAAGTCATCAAAATCAATGGCAGGTATTGGGTAATAGCGTTTGGTCATAGTTAAACTCTTTGGGAATGAACTCAATGCATTATCATCCAATCCTAAATCTTTCCATAGAAGTCTTTTCAAACGGGGTGATAGGTCTTCAGTCCATGTTTTGCCAGTGGGGTCATCATAAGACATGATTGTTGTCCCATTAACTTTCCACCTAATGTAACCACCATATTGATCAGCTACAAATACGAATTGACTGTGATCAGCCTTTGGATACCTATTTCTGAAATCATTGAGTAACATTTTATTATTTATGTTTAGAATAAGATGTTTTTAAATCAACACCGTTCTTTTCTAATACCAACCTCATAATTCCATCCTACAGGCGTTCGCTCAAATGAAAATTTCAACGTTCGGGACCGGTTAACTCCTTTAAAATCTCCGCACGAACCTCTGTCCTTATCTGTGACATATTTAAGTTTTTTTCTGTATCTTTCCGGTTTTTTTGACGGATTTCGAGTTTTAGTTTTTCAAACTTGTCCACCTCTGCTAAAATTAGCGAAAATTCTTGGTCGGAGATGATATTATTTTGTAGTGCCTTTGAAACCAAGTCGTGAATGGTATTTACTTTTGCTTTTGCCAGAGAAACGGTCTGTTCGTGTTTACTAACTTTATGTGAAAGTCGTTTAGAAGCCGCACCGAATCCGACCGAAATACCACCACAAAGACCACCCACCGCTCCCAACGGGATACCAACAACAGCACCAAAACCAGTAAGAGAGGTTCCCAGTCCACCTGCAGATAGGATAACTGAAACCACCCCGCTACCAACACTGATTTTAGTAAATATCCCCCTCGCTCTATTGTATTTTTTCCTAACATCCTCATAATGTCTAATTTCCTTCTGAAGATTATGTACTACTTCACACGATTTTTGAAGTCTGAAATTATTTGGGTCCCCATTCAGAGGCACTTGTGGATAAATTCTATTGTAGTCTTCCATTTTTACAATCAACAGGAAATCTTTAAATAAATTCGAAAAGGTTCGTTATTTAAGTCAACCTTTTTTCCCTTTTCATCTAAAAGCCATAAAGTAAAGTAGTTGACTGGATTTTTGGTTTGTGGAACTCTTAAACAAGGATGATTTTGAGCCGGAATAACAGCTAGTAGTTGAGAGGGTTTAAGTTCTTCATTTTCACCGTTGGGGATACAACAATTGGAATATGAAGACTTTGACTCTATAAGATCACACATTAAGTAAAAAGGACTTCTATGCGACGCTTTAGGCATGAAACTAAATTGCAATTGTATCTCTTTTACTTGGGTTAAGGGTGGATCCAGATAAATTCTTGTTTCAGGAGTTAGCATATAGATAGATAGAAACGTTGTATCATTCATGTTTTTACTTAGCGTCTCTTCTTTTTAAATTGTTCCACAAAATATAGAACCACGGCCACTATCAGCAGCCAAGCGTTCTTACCTAAAAATCCAATAACCTCACCGGCAGTCTTGAACAGAAAGCTCACGATAGCTCCAACCATTCCAGGCAATATTTCACCGAGTTTCTTACCAATGTCTTTCAAACCGTTACCAACACCCTTTGCAACACTGGTTAAATCCCTTTTTAGATTAGAGACAATCACACCGATAACAACACCTACAGCACTCATCACAGCAACAACTGTAAAACCGTACTTTTTGAAGATGGCCTTTACCCGTTCTCGTAATGGTAGTCGTTCCTGTATTCTCTCATTCTCACCCTCCAGTTTGGCTATCTCCTTCTCATTCTTACCGATTTCCCTCTTGAGAGTCTCTATTCGACTACTTTCTTCTGGGGTTTTAATTGGATTGTCCCTATGGAATTTTAGCTTCTCTTTCATTTTGGCGATTAATCCCTTTTTCTCAGCGACCACACCATCATTATCCTCCACAATCTTTTCTGCTTTTGGACCTAAAGCATTTTTCAATTGATCGGGAAGTTTTTTACTTTTAGTTTTTAATGATCGAAAATCACCATCTTGAAGAACATAATCAGCTGATTTTCCTCTTCTTAAATTAACAACTATTTCTTTTATTCCATCTCCAGTATCTTTGAAGAATGTTACGAATTTTGAAGTGTTTGCACGTGGATAGTACTTTTTGATTTCTTTTTCAGCATCATTTTGATCTTTAATCGCGATATCTAACAAGGGCTGAGTTTCACTACCACCAAATGAAGTTTCTTCTTCATCATCATAGTTAGTTTGACGAGTGGTGGAAGTTAATTTTTTCGGTGATTCCTTCAATGGTATAAATTCATCACCACCATCATCTCCTCTATCAACTGGGAAGTCTTGTATTTCTGGGTCTTCTTCCATGATTTTTTACTTGTCTGTAAGAAATCTTTAAACTTAAAAGAATTTACTAACCATATAACCCAATGCCAGCATACCACCACCCACATATGCCATCTCCCCCATCTTTTGATTGCTACTAGGTCTATAATAATCAGAGAATTTTGGTTCATGTGTCTGACTATACAATTTCAAAGCTTCATCGGTATTAGAAATATTTTGTGAAGCCCGGTGTTTAGCATCCTGCTGTTGAGAGTACCAATCAATGAGATTCTGTCTCTTTTCCTGGTATGTGGCATAATCTTTTTGATATTTTTCTATTGCCTTATCGTGTCGTATTCGCTCCGCATCTGTGTTATCACCTGAGAGATATTTTGCAAGATACGAGCCACCTACGAACGTTGTCGCATTCAAAATGGCACCACCAATCATCATTGCTATTGTCGCCATTTATTAGTCAATATGTAAAATCTTTAAGTCGGTAAAATCTTTTGATCTTCTAAATAAGTTTTGAGGTACATACTACCGGACAGGACAGCGACCCATTTAGCATAGTTTGTAATACTTGAGGAGGGGTCGTTTATAAATGATTCTTTCATAGCCTTTTTAGCTACGTATCCAACACCGGCAGCCAATCCGATAATGACGGCTGAATCGGTAACAGTTTTCACAAGTTTGTTTTCAGTTGACATGATTTTATTGTGGGTAGAGAAAATCTTTAAACTGGTTTTCCTCAGAGCATTACTATTTTAGGAGTTGGTTGAGTAGGAATATTTGAGGGTGGTGGTTGGGTGGGTTGGGTAGGAATATTTGAGGGTGGTGGTTTTCTGTTTTTGTAGTACCTCATAAACATGTCAACTGCGGTAAACCCTATTCCAACAAGAGATAACACAGTAGTAAAAGATAGCTCTGGAATCCATGCTTTAGATTCGCTCTCTGCATTTATAGTTTCTTCCTGGTTAGTCTCCGCTTCACGTTTCATTTCCCTAGCTGTTTCCCTAGCTAACGCTTCTTTGGCTCTTTTGTTATATTCTGCTAGTTTCTTACCGGCAGCAACCTTTTTAGGATCTTTCTCTTTAACAGCTTTCTTATTTTTAGGAGGAGGGGGATCTATTGTAATTTGTTCAACAACTTCATCAGACATGATTATTTATTTCCCATAGTAAAGAATCTTTAAATCAGTTGTTCTCATTAGTCTGCTCAGTTTTGTTGATTTTAATGTGCTTAGCAACCTGGAATAGTCCACTAGCAAGTGCTACCAATCTTCCGCCTTTTAATACCAAGAGACCTACAAAGTTTGTCAGTTCACGCTTAACCAACTTATCGTTCTGTAAGTCTTTGCTAAGCTCTTCGGTGTCATCTACAGGAACCAAGTAAGAAATGATATGAGACGCTGCTTGAAGTGCTGACTCTACTAATCCACTACTAACTTGCTTGCCTAATACTGCTTGGTAGCGATTATAATATTTTTCAACGTCTTTTGCTGTGAGTTTCTTGATATCACCTAGACTCATCTCAACACCTAAATATTCCTTTGTATTCCCAAGAGATGCGAGAATAGCTAGTGATTCTTGTTTTATTTCAACATCATCATCTTTGGTCTCATCTTTTACCTCAGGCTGTTCTTCAATATAATCTTCAACGCTTGTCATCTTTTAATTTTGTAATAATACATAGATTCTTTTAAATCACCGCACCGATTTGCCCAGGAATCTCTAAATAACATTGGAATGGATAACGTAAACATAAACAGAGTCTCGAATATTTTTCAGTTTTCAGTAGTTCTACAAACTTTTTACGAGTTTCAACATCTAAATCCCCTCCATAATCTTCGAAAAGCATCTTCATACCTTTTTGTGATGGATTATGGAATGTAACCACACAAGCTACATTTTCACGGAATGGTTTTGCTATGGATGTTAATTGTTGCGTTAATACCCACACTGATAATCCATGATGCCTTCCAGAGAATGCTAGATCTATAAACTTGTTCGAGCGTTTCTTTAGATCTTTCGATACAGCACAGTCGTCTAAAATAAGTAAAGTATTTGTACCAGAGAACAAAGTTTGACAATCAGTTAATAACTCGTTAATCTCATCGCTGTTACTAGCATCTGGTGATAATACTAAGAAACGTTTATCTCCGTGAGCAAATTTATGATAAGTCTTATTTTTAGCATAAGTCGGACATATGAGAACAATGTATTCAAAAACTTTGCGAAATGGTCCTATGAGCTGATCCGTGAGGTACTTTGTCTTTCCACAATTTGTTGGACCTGTTATAATGCAATGAAAAGGAACTTTTTCTCTCAGTTCTTCCATCTTTTAACTAATACATAATTGATCTTAAGTTTGAATTCATTATCTCCATCAACGCGTCGGCTACCACAAACATGTGACAGGTGATATTTCCTGTTCCTCCAACTTTTCGTTTCATTTCAAGTTTTACTCCATCTCGTGTATTGTTCAAGGCCATACCTCCTCCATGAATACTATTGTCAGGGTGAGTTCTCAAGTCAATCCATAGAGCAAACTTGTCGACATAAAAATCATTTAGCTTGACACCCTCTTTACCGAAACGTTTCATTACCGAATCCCAGAAGTCTGACGGTTTCATTCCCTTGGAGTAGATACGGTTTGGCATGCCGTCAACGTTAATGTCGATTGATGTGATATTTGGATTGACAAACTTCTCAGAGTCTCGTGCTCCTCCGACGTATCTCTCTGTGAACAAGCACAATATACCTTTCATTGATCTCCTAGGTATATTAATGTACTCGTTTATGTAACTGTCATTAGGTTTGGAGATGGTAAAAGTTTTGTGGAGAAGTACATTCTCGTAAAAGAATACTTTACCAACCTGATAAGCTGACTGAGCCTCACTAGCTAAGTATTCACTTGAGATACAAGCATATTCCAACTCGAGGTTTTCGATTTTGTAAGTTGGAGTCTTGGTCTTGTCAGAATAAACAACAATATCGGAAACTGAGGCCAGTGTAATCTCAAAGATTAGTGAATGAGGTAACGCCTTTGGATAGAAAGCCCCATGCTTGCTGAGAATAGGATGGTTGAGTGGGATACGGTACTTGGTGTTGTATACTGCTGCAAGAGCTACTTCCTTATCATTTCCTGAGGTTACCTTATCACCCGCATTTGTCCTAAGCTTCCTCATGTTTTCAGAAGAAATACCTTGTTTTATTCCATTCTGACGATCTTCAGCTGTTAAGTATAAGTCATGGTAGGTTTGAAAGAGATCGTATCTTTGAGTATCCTGTAGTGTTTCTCCACCAAAAAGAACCCTGAGTCTGGATACAAGGTTACTGCCTACGTTATTCACAAGGGTGTTGTTAGCATGACCTTCAACAGTCAAGTCAAATAGTAGAGATACACTTCCTGGGACAATCACTACATTCTGAGAAAGTTGTGGAATATTTATATATAGTGTTTCTTCAGGATTAGCGGATGAGGGATTGAGTGTAATTCGATTCAGTGACGATTCCGCTTTCAAACCTAGGGGCTCTAGTGGAATCCTGTTTGGGTTAATTTCTTCAGATATAGCTTGTGACATATTTATTTTAAAGATAGACGGATTATTCTTTAAATGAGGAAAATATACTATTCCACTTATGGATATTGGAAAGGGTATTCTGCCATTCCAAAATTAGCTGAAAAAGCAAAAGTTAGTGAAGCTGAGGCTAAAAGATGGCTTGAGAAACAGGCGCTGTGGCAAATCTATCTACCAGCTCCAAAGTATATCCCTAGACCGCACTGGAATGTGGAAAAGCCTAATCAGATTCATCAAGCAGATCTATTATTTTTACCACATGATAAAGTTGGAAGAAAGACATATCGATATGCTCTGGTTGTGATTGATATTGCCTCGAGATACAAAGATGCAGAACCACTAACCTCAAAAGAAAGTAATGAGGTATCCAAAGCTTTAACAAAAATATACTCCAGAAAGTTAAAATATCCTAATACTATAATTGTCGATCCTGGTAAAGAATTCATGGGAGATGTAACAAAACTTATGAAAAAACATAATGTAACCATACAACGTTCTGAAGCTGGAAACCATAGAGCTCAAGCATTTGTTGAAAGAGCAAATAGAACATTATCAGAAAAACTATTTAGTCATCAATATGCCCAAGAAATGATTAGTGATGATAGGTCTAGAGTATGGGTGAAACGATTACCGGCTATTTTGAAAACTCTAAATAGTGTACCAACGAGAATAACTGGTAAAGAGCCTGAGAAAGCTATAAGACTGAAAGAGGTTGATATTGATCCTCCAAAGTATAAGCGAGTTGTTGGACATGATGAGGTGAGACTACCGCCTGGTGTTAAAGTTAGATACTTACTTGCTCCTGGAGAAGATGAAGGAGGTGAGCGAAGACGTTCTACGGATCCTATCTGGAGTTTGAAAGTCTTTGATCTGTCACGTAGTGTGGTGTCACCTAATCAGCCAGTGTTGTATTATTTACTAGATGGACCTAGGCGTAGTTTTGTTAGGGAAGAGCTTCAGTTTGTACCAGACGATACTGAGCTGCCGCCTAATTTTGTGTTGGAAAGATAATGTCCGTGGGCGTAAGTATGTATACCATCTTCACAAATGTGTCTCTTGTCATCAAATGGCGATAAGGCGATCTTATTAACCGTTTCAGTGTAAACATCATGCTTATGACTTCTGATTATATTCATCTGCCTCATCTGTGGTTCTTTATTGAAGAGACAATCCTTGTAGTTATCGAAACTGATGGTTTTCTTAACGACTGCCTTCTTCATTCCCTTACATTTCTTTTCTTCTGTACCTTCATCCATCCTGTAGGAGTAGAGTTTGGCTCGTAGACCTACAAATTCGGTTATCTGTTTACCACCAGCCTCATCTTTAAACATCCCGATGATTTTCTTGTTCACACCTGTCTCGATACCTGATGGATGATCTTTAGGATAGTTGCTGGTATCAAACAGGTCTTTTACATCTTTGCTGATATCTTTGTAGAAATCATCTGTTTCTATCTCATAGGAAAGACTGTCCGTATCTGTGAACAACAATTTAGCTTTTACATCATATTTTGGTTTTATGTAATTATAGTGAAAATCATACATCAATGTTTTACTTAGTTCTAGAATGCCTAAGTAAACTGGCTTATCGAAGACTAACTTTGTTTTCTTCATGTGGATGGCTACTAGATTATCACAAAAGATGGTGCGGTTCTGATAGTTTGGCTTTGATATTAATTTTTTCGCATCTTTTTCACTCGTAACCAATCGTACGTCCACCCTTTTTCTAATGTTTTCCATGGTTTTCCCAAAGACAGAGTTATTCATCAGCTTGAAGAAATCTTTCTCAAAGTCGTTGGCTGCTTTCGCCCTGAGGTTGGTATTCAAGTTGATGTAAGGCTTTAACCATGCAGACTCTTCGATTGTAATACCTCTATGAATCTTAGTGACTTTTAGTCCTAGACTTTCGTAAACTTTCAAGGTCTCATGGTGAACTACGTACTTTATTTTGTTGTTGAGGTTTGGGATCAATTTCTCAACCTTATTAACGACAAGTCTCCTTGGAGCTAGTGGATAGTCGTTGTGTAAATCATGAAGTCGTTGAGGATACACCAAATCAACCTCGAGTATGCATGGGAGATTTTTCCAACCCTTGAGTTCTTTGTTAGTCATCCATCTAAAACCGTGAGTAGGGAGTGGTTTACTCATTCCCCCTCCATATAGATTGTTTGCGTCAAGATATGCTATATACTTTGTGGGTAAGTTAGAATTAAAGTTGGTCATGTACGGATTGTTAGCTTTACCATATCTAGTAGAGATCATAGATACGCCTCCTCGAATGCCTTTCTCAACCATAAGTAGCATGTCAGGATCAGTTAGCAGCTCCAACTGCACTTTAGTTAACTTTAACGCAGCATCCCAAGCTAGTCCAGGCGCTGTGTAATACCAGGCAGGGTCCAATCCATAGTTTTTACCACAAACATCTCGAAAGTTCTCAAAGACATCGGCTAACAGTAGTACATCTGACTCAAGATATAGATCGTGATATTCCCTCATTGTTTTCATTTTAAAGTTTTCCCACACCTTTTGTGCATGTTGGTAGTTGTCTTCTGTTATGTCTGTGTCGTTAAGCTTTGAGTAGAACGCTTCTTTAGGTGGAAGTTGAGTTGCGTTGAGTTTATCGAAGCTGTCAAACCAATTGTATGGGAAAACACCCTTTCTCAACAATAGCTCTAATTGTTCACCTTCATAGTAGCTCGTTAGGTTTTTGAAAGATTCTTTTGGAAGATTAGTTACTAAGCTGTCAAGGCTGGTTGCCATAAATTTAAATGAATCGATGAATCTGATATCTCGCTTAACATCAACCTGCTTACCTTCTTTGTTTGTAAAGGTGCTAACTACAATCTGTTTTGTGAAAGAAATATACTTTTCCTCATTATTAGGTATACAGTTTATTTTACCTTTTGATGTACCAAGGTTTTTGATAAATAGATGTGAATCATATCCAGATAGATTATGAAAGATTACTGGGAAGAACTTTGGAATTTTATACTTTAAGTTGCATTCGTTATGAGCTGCGCCTCTATACTTTCCTGTAAGGTGACAGTGGTCTAATACCTTATCTACTCCTAATTCACCCTCGCAGATGTGGCAGTGAGTAGAATTTTTATAGTCGATTTTATCCCTCTGAGTCATCTTAACTTTCTTGGAAAACTTGAACTTATTGTAAATTTTCTTAATATCTGACTCTAAATTATCTACAAACATCTGTGGGATATCTTCGTCTGGGGATTCAGCAGTGTATCGTACAAGCTTGGGTTGAAATATGTTATCGTCAAAGCACTTGATAAGATAGCAGTAGCCTGATGCTTTGTGCTTCTGGTATTGTTTAGTAAAGCTTCTACTTTCATCTGGAGAGCAGGTGTGTATTTTCTCTGTAGAGCTCTCAAAGTCGGCATATACAACAAAGGGGAGTCGCATTTTTCTGTTGAAATTCTTAAAGTAAATATAACGAGGATTTCCATCTTTATCAAAAGGCATCTCAATCTTGACTTCTTCTTTTGTGGTGCAGTATTCGAGATGTTTTTCTAATGAGGTCTTTGACTGGAATGAGTTGAGGCAACTATAACAAAAGTGCATCGTAGATTTATGTTTGCTAACTTTTGCAGCTAACAATCTACTCATATTCTTTATCCAGCAGTAGTGATTTGTTTCATCGTTTGATATTAGAAGTAAGTTGATCATATGAGTTTTATGTTTCTTACTTATTTTTAGAGGGTATACATCATCTTCATATCCGTAGACGTTAATCGCATAGGGGTTTTGCTTTTCGAACTTATCAATCTGTTTTAGTGAAACGGGGAACTCTATTCCTGACCAGTCGAACTTCTCAGAGTTTTCTCTCATTTGTTTAGTTAGTCTTTGAGCATTTTTATCTTTAGGAAACACAGCGGAGGTTACTGCCCACTTGAAACACTCATGATCCTTCTCATTCTTAACGTTGATAATTGCTTGCTTGGAAGTTAACTTCGATGGCAGTGGAATATAGGAACTTCCAGAAAGCGGTTCAAAGGGATCGATGTGTATATCAAAGTATTCCACTCTGTCGAATTTCCAACCATAGCCATTAGTTTTAAATCGCTCAATCTCCTCAAGTTAGTAATTTGTCATTTTATCGAATAAGTCATAAAAATCGGTTGACTCTGTTATGGTTTCTACAGGTGATTGAAAGAATTTTGAAGTTTCATCAATCTGTCCAGTGTCTAGTTTCTCTTTTATAAACTTACAGGTATAGATAAACTTAGCCTTGATAGGTTTCTTTTTCTTCTTAATGAGATCTAGAACTTTTGGTTTGATTTTAATGTTGAACTTCTTATAGTCATACCCTTCCACTCCATCTATCCTAAAGGTTTTCAGATACCCCCTAAACGCTGTTTGTCTTTCTTTTGGAGTGAATCGATTGAATATGCGGTTAACCTTTTCCTTCAGACTTTCGACTCGTTTGTTTACAGTCTTTTTGATAGGTTCTGGGACATAAGATATAATCCAATCTGCAAACTTGTTAATCTCTTTCTTTATCGGTTTGATAACTCTGCTTGCTAAATGTTTGAGTGATGTGGTTTTGGATATGGGTTTGGAAGGTTCGAGAATGGGAAAATTAATCTCAGGTACCGGTTCATCAAGAAATTGTCTTGGGGTTTTGTAAGGTTCGATAGGGGGAAAATTAATCTCAGGTACCGGTTCATCAAGAATATTAGGTCTTTGCGGCTGTTTGGTGATATTTTTTCTAGGGGCTGGGATGGGTCTTTGCGGCTGGTTGGTGATATTTTTTCTAGGGGCTGGGATGGGTCTTTGCGGCTGGTTGGTGATATTTTTTCTAGGGGCTGGGATGGGTCTTTGAGGCTGGTTCGGGATATTAGTTCTAGTGGTGTCTATATTACCCCGCTCTTTGGCAAGGAGTTTCAGTTCTTTTACTGTTTGGTTCTCCATCTATTATTACCTTATATGTATTTCTTTAAACCACTAATTAAATGTTTTGGTGAGGAGGAGGAGGAGGAGGAGGAGGAGGAGGAGGAGGAGGAGGAGATTGCGCCAGATACTTTATTAACCATTTTATCAAGAAGTTTATTAACCATTTTATCTGGTGGATTTTATCAAAGATTTTATCAAGGATTTTATCAAGGAATTTATCAAGGAATTTATTAAACCTTTTTTTAATTTTGGGCTCGTTCCCGCTTATTACAACTCTCTGCTTTAGTTACTAAAAGTGAAAAAGTACGTTGAGAGCGAAGCAGGTTTGTTTCTTTTAATAACTTGTTCAGTCTTTGTTTCCATTACGTTACAATAAGGTAAACATGGTTCTCTTGGTGATCCAAACTATAAAGAAGATAATAATTAAAGCACTCTATCATTATTTTGTTTTTACCAGTTAGTAATTAACATCACTTTCGTTTTATTCAATAGGACTACCTGACCAAGGTAAGACTTTTTATTTTTGCTGACATGGAATTGTTTCATCCACATATTACATCACGGTTTGATCCACAGGAGTAAACTTTGGAACCACACTGTACAGCAAAACAAACAGTACCACAGTACAGTACTGTTCAGTAGCTTTACAAAGAATGGTCACACTGCATAGTTTCATCCACACATGAAGAAGTTAGAACCACACTGTATAGTAAAACAAACAGTACCACAGTGCACCACTGTTTAGTAGCTTTCCAAAGAATGGTCACACTGCATGGTTTGATCCACAGATGAAAAAGATAGAACCACACTTAATAGTAAAACAAACAGTACCACAGTACAGTACTGTTCAGTAGCTTTATAAAGCTGTATGGTTTGATCCACATATGAAATAGCCAGAACCACACTGTATAGTAAAACAAACAGTACCATAGTACAGTATTGTTCTTTAGCTTTACAAAGAATGGTTACACTGCATGGTTTGATGTTTGGTATATACCAGACGCTTATTGGATTAAAGTTAGATGAAGAACAAGTATCCACTATAAAACACCTAAATGTACCTTCCGTTGTGGGACGTTATGCTCACTGACAAATATTTTATTAAGGTTACTTTAGCTGCCAAGAGCGAGGCGGTAAATCTACAGGAAGGCAGTTTTGTTAAGGATTTTGAAGGGATCTGAAATCAAATTCTAAATTCAAAATTCGCGCTTTTGCGTATGGGCCAATCAGATCATTGAGATAAAATGTAATTAGGGGAATTAGCGCTTGAAACGTAACTGCTGCTATTGCACTAGCCTATTGTTCTTTTGCCTAGTTCTTACGCGGACCATTACTTAATTGTTAATTTATCATGTCGTTAAGGCCACTTTCAAACGTCGAACTTTTTATTTGCCGAATGTAATGATAATTAAGAAAATCGTTTGTTCTAGGTATTTGGCATTAGATTCGGCACATGAAAACCTCGACGTTTAAAACGGGCCATTAACGTGTGTATTAATTCATCCCTCTTTGGTTGGGGAGGAGGGCTGAAGGTAGATTTTGTTAGTCCGACTTTCATGGAATCGAACCACGACATTGGCCACTCAGTTATGCACTGAGCGCGTTCTTTATTTCTTTACTACAATGCAGGACTTTGAAGAATGTCGCGGATCGATACTTAAAAACTTCGACTTGTAGATCAAACTTGAAATTCTTACCAGTTATGCCCAACGTTTGCAGACGGGAGCAAAGTTTTTTGACACAAATGTTTTTAAAACGTCCTCCTTTTCTCTCTTAAATAGCCCGCTCAAACAAAACCATTTTTTCACAGTTATGATCGCCGACGAAATGACACAATTGACTTAGATCGTAGGCGGAAAATGTTTTCTCAAGAGCTGTGGCGTGACTTAATTTTTAGCAAAAGCCATTATGTAAACGAGTTATCAGCAAACGGAAAACGAGTATTAAATCTAATCTTATCATTTGTCCAAGTGAAATGTTGGTCTAAAGATTTACCGATCAATCTGAAAGTTTCCAGCAATTCTAGTCTTAATTTATGAAAACTATTACTGTTTCAGCATTTAGCGATGAACCCAAACAGCAAAACAGTACAGTACTGTTTAGTGGCTTTCCAAAGAATGGTTGCACTATAGAGGGGCGGGAATATCTACTTTTCGCGGGTCGCGGGTCGCAGGTAGATGTCGCGGGTAAATGTCTTGGGTAATTTTTTTAATTCAGTTTTAATAGCCTCACAAAATATGAGGTAAGCTTCTAAAAGACAAACAAAAATATGAAAAAAAGATGTTATATGAGATTCATTTATACAACATGAGCTGTAACAATGTATCTACAGGCCGTTTTCTTACTTCTTTAAAAGTCTACCCAACATCAATAAGTCTATTAGAACGGTTAACCGGCGTCCTACAGAGGAAATACGACGAATCGTTTGTGAAAACCCAAGTCATACCCCGTCACAAATACAGAGTAACATTATTTTGTCAAAGATGAGGCAAGCAAGTGACTTGGATGACATAGAAAAAGAAGCAGCTGAGATTCTTGATAAGAAATGGATTTCAAACGAAAAACAAAAAATGAAAAAAGGAAAAGAACCTCATGGACACAATTTTGAGGCCGTAGCGCATTTCAAACAGTATCAGCGGATAATCGTGATCCGTATTATACGTACAAACTAAACGAAGCGGGGTAATCCCAAAAAGCCATCCCTTATATTTAAAACAAGTCGCCTCAAAGCCAAGTTTACGATAAATGTGAATCGGTGTAAGGACCATATTCTGAGCAATGAGTTTTGTTTCTTCGATGGGAAGGTCAAGGGGTGCAGAGGGCTCGTTTCTCTGACGGCCAGCGTCTGTCACCCCATGCTGCGACAGCTAATACCCCTTGCAACTATGGAATGCGAATCCGAGAATTCTATATCGATAGAACTTTTTTGAAGCTGATTTAATGAAGTACTGCGCAAAAAAAGCCACATTGACGACTACGTTTTTAATCCTCGAGGTTGGGCAACGGACATGGCTGGTGCAATCCTGGAGGGTTTAAAACGATCAATTGGTAGCGACGCCTTGGAGAGGATAAAAACTTGTGAATTTTGACTATAAAGAATGTAGAAATAGACAGGCACGTAGATTGAATGAAAGACGCAAGTTCAAAGATTTTGTGCAATGCTCTTCTGCAGGCATAAAGTACAGTTGGTTACGAAAAGGCCAGGGAAAATCTTGAAAATTTCATATCAGAAAAATCAGAGGAGAAAGGTTCTTGCCACATGGCTGGAATGATGGCACAAAAGACGAAATTACATTTTTCGTGCATTTTTTCAAGATGTGCAGGGTGCTCCCAAAATGCATCAGGCAGAAACAATTCATGCATCCTGGGTTAAAATGGACAAAATGAACATGACCTTATTAGACGCGGCGCATGCTGATTCTCGTGACAACGTCCAACTTGAGGTCGAGTATAAAGCATTTCTCAATGGTACAAGCAAAGGAGGAAGCGGTCCCTCTATACAAAAAAGACAGCAACAAGTAACAAGAGACCAGCTGAATAGGGCTAAAAAACTAGGGGAGGAGCTTGTGAGAGACGACTTGACTGACGAAGATCTGGCTTTCCAGTACACAGACGCTTTCGTGGAACACGATCCACATGGTCGCCACAACGCCAGTGTTAACGCAACAAGAAAATTCGATGGAGAAAGACCCGGCCGATACCGACCCGTGCGAAGTAAAGTCTTCCTAGAGAGACTTAGAGGGGCCAAAGAAGTAAAGGACAGCATTAAGGTCAAAGACATAGACCAAACTTTAACATCTGCGTTTTCTAAAGCCTATATTATAGTCAATTTAAACAGGACGACTTCTGAGTACGGAATAATCATCGGAAGGCGTCTATGTTGCAACTTGTAAAGAATGAGAGCAAAGAGCTCTGCAAGCACATCCTCTGGGTCTACGTATTTATCTGCAAACTTCCAGAGAACAGCGCTATTTTACAGCAATTATTTTTAACTAAAGAAGAGGTATCTTTTATGTCAGCCAACTCGCAAGTGCTATTCCAGAGAAACATAAACTAAAAGAAACCCACTCTTTCTTCACTAGAAGGGAACAAGTGCGATACATTTTATTAAAAGACAAGAGAAATGGAATAACATGTATTGGAACGCAGGCATTAAAACCAAAAAGAAAGGAGTAACGCCCCGCTGTAGAGCCTGCAGGAAAGAACAAGAAGAAGGTGACAAAAACGGTTTTCGTCAAAAGCTTGTATGTTCCTTTTGAACAAAATTTCGTCACCGAAACAACGTTTTATTTTTGTCCTCGTTTGCAATGCGTAAACAATACTCCTATGTGGACAAATCTGAAGCCCCCTGAAAAAATTATAGCACAATCATGTGTTAGTGAATCAGAGCCAAATAACTTGAGAAAAGATGGATTATCCATCTCTCTTGCCCAGCCAACTTTATATACTTCACAATTTTTTAATAAAAATAGTATATGCGAGTATAAAAGTAGTTTTAATACCCGCGACCATCGACCCGCGACATTTACCCGCGACATTTACCCGAGACCCGTGACCCCCGAAAAGTAGATAGTCCCTACAGGGGCACCCAACGAGCAGCCGAGATTGTGCCAAAAGCCTCTGAGAGACATTTTTAGGCTACTTGTAATGTGCTTGTAAGACTGTCTAAAGAGATATTTTTCACCTGGAAGATTGTGATCTGTTCGGATATCTTAGCTGAAAATTTGTGTTACCTTGTAAAAGCGTCCCAACGAGCCATTTCATTTTTTGCTCAAGACATCCGAAACTGCTAGATTAATATTATTGCTTATTAACCTTATTTCTAGAAAATTTTAGCAATTTTTTGCACTTATAATACAGTGACTAAAAAGTTCTAAAAATTGCATAAATATCTTTTCCGAAAACGTAAGGGACTACATTTCCCTTGTTGCGAATCTTTAAGGTGATGTTTAGGGACTGAAAATCTATTCGGATATACAGTTGGAAAATCCGAGGGCCTGTGTGTTCGATGTTCGAAAATTCTAGTTTACCTTGCTTCCGAACAGATTTTTACCGAAAATAGTCGTTTGTTGCCCTTGACTATATGGTTTGATCCACAAAGGAAATATTAGAACCACACCGTATAGTAAAACAAATAGTATCACACACAGTACTGTTCAGTAGCTTTACAAAGAATGGTCACACTGCATGGTTTGATCCACAGATGAAAAATATAGAACCACACTGTAAAGTAAAACAAAGAGTACCACAGTACACTGTACTGTTCAGTAGCTTTTCAAAGAATGGTCACACTGCATGGTTTGATCCACAGATGAAAAAGATAGAACCACACTGTAAAGTAAAACAAAGAGTACCACAGTACACTGCGGTACTGTTCAGTAGCTTTTCAAAAAATTGTCACACTGCATGGTTTGAACCACAGATGAAAAAGATAGAACCACTCTCTAAAGTAAAACAAAGAGTACCACAGTACACTGTACTGTTCGGTAGCTTTACAAAGAATGGTCACACTGCTTGGTTTGATCCACACATGAAAAAGTTAGAACCACACTGTACAGTAAAACAAACAGTACCACAGTACAGTACTGTTCATAATCATAACTATAACAAAATTCTCAAATCTGATTGGCTATCAACTGTCCTGATTTGTAATGGTATTTTGTTAATCACTCGTATGATTGCAGTCCGAATTGGACTCCACTCAGTCCTATTACCATTTCTTATCATATGACCCGTCCGGCCCCGCTTGCGCAATCCCATAGAAAACTATAGTAAAAGCTGATGTGTGCAGGGCCGATGGGTTGACGTGAGCCGGTCCGGAAAAAACCGTCCGACCCTGGTGCACTTGTTTGGCTTTGTTGCGAAAAAAAATAGCATCAAAAGAAAACAGAAATGAGAAAATAGGTCACGTTTTTCGATGAATTGCGAATTTCTTGTTCTGACAAGGAAAAAATGAAGGAAGAGTTTTTATTGTAATTTTTCCCACGCGCGCCAAGCCATCGCTATTTAGAATAAAATCAAATTTTCAAAATTTAACAATACTCACTATACTTACTTGAACCAACAGTGATCACAACCCAAACAACGAAAACAAGGAAAGAAAAAAAAAATTAAGAACCTTCAATATGTAGACGGAACATGGCGATCATTAATAGATACAATACAATGTATTGAGGACTGGGAGATTGTTCGTTTATTTTTTAATGAATAGTGCAGCGAAAGTCGTGACAGTTTCTATTTTTTGGAGCCGCTCACGCTGGCGATTAGGAAAAAAAGATAATGCTGTTTATGCTCGAAAATATCCGGTCTTAGGCTTAATATAATATCTGGGATTAAACACTGAGGCTTGAATCTGTAGTTGGCTAGTAGCCACTGGTTAAACTCTTGCCAGAAACAAGAGGATAAATGGGCTCTCAGCTTCAGTTTTGCAAAAAGTGCAAATGCTGTCCTTTTCAAGACTTAATATTTCTAGAAAGTAATTTGTTGCCAGTCTTCTATGGAGTAGTTTAAACTTAAAAGCGATAAGTTAGAAATCTTTGTGCATCTAAAAGGGAATTGATAGACACACTGCCAATCAACATTTTCACATAACTCACATTTTGCAGCCCATTTTTTTTTTCACTTCTCCAAGGACGGGTCTGTTTGTCGGCGACCAGGTTCTTATAAATTTGTTTACTAAGTTTTTTCATTTGCAGGTATTTCTCTAAGAAGTTTTCGAAGATTATATTTTTATTAAGCGGCTGCTTTCTAATGTATTTCTTGGCAGATTTTATTGTCGAAATAAGTCCATGAAAAGTAAGAAAATTGGTCTCTATGCCAAAACGCTCCTTAAATGCAGAGAAAGAGAGAAAATTAGAAAAATCTTTCATCAAATGTGCAACTGTTTGGATGCCTTTTGTGTACCATTTCTGCTAATATGTTAACTTTTTATCAATACTTAATAAATAGTTGTTATTTTATTTTCATTTTACAGCGTCCTCTAGTTTTCGTAAGAAATATATATTTGCTGATATCACCCACATTTATTAATACTACAACAAACAGTAACACAGCACATTTATCTACTGTTAGTGACTTTCCAGATACTAGTCACACTGGATGGCTTGGTGCGGCCTTAGAAGGAAAAACTAAGAACCACACTGTGTAGTAAAACAAATAATACCACAGTAGAGTACTGTTTATTTGCTTACCGAAAGTGATTACACTGCGTGGTTTTATTCTCGGTTTATTCTAAGAACCTCACAAAACTTGGTGTATTTTTTTTATTTTTTTCAATTTCAGTGAAGGAATTTGCTTTTTGAGAAGAGATTTGTATGACCCTAAATCTTTCCCTACCCTTTAATAATCTCTATTATGCTCGGATTTTTTACAGATGATTAACATTTATTAGTATGTACAAGACTTTTGTAAAAGAGAAAAGCAGTAACCTGCGAGCGAAGCCATATATTTGTTTAGTTTCCTTTTAATAAATTGTTCAGTATCTCATTTGCTTTAAAAATATCTAGCGTCAATAATGTTTCATTAGCTTTCAAGATATTTCAGTAAATGTCCTTTGAGAACACCTAATACCTTATTAGTTTTCAACAATCGCTAACACTGAAAATCAATTTATTTCCTTTTATTTAACAGGGTCCATGGGCGAAGGTAAGAAATTTTTTTTTCTGACATTGCGTTGTATCATCCACATATTATATATAAATGCTTTATATTAAACAATACCATAGTACAGCACTAACATTAAAAAGTACTATTTTATATCAATTTTTAGGCAAGTTTTTCAAGGAGCTTAATAAATTATTAACTTTAGTTAGCTTTTCACGATAATTTAGCTCCTTTGTTTCATCAGGATTGGTTGATGGCCAGACACCTATAGCTTTCACTTTATTTTTGACCCACTTTAAGTCTCTTTCGGGGCAGCTGCAGAGTTTTTCTCCTTTGTTGGTGTAGGTGCCAATCCACATTGTCTCTGTTTTTTATTGTTAAGTCTGAGGCCAGATATAGCGCTGAAGTTATCATAATCCTCTAGAGCTGTTACGAGAGATTCTTTTGAGCCATGTAAGATTACAGTAGTATCATCAGCGTGCTGGCTAATTTTAGTTTTTTTTCCTGCATAAGAATGTCTTTAAGAGTTTTATTTGTTCTGATTTTTTTCGGCTTTTATTTCAACACCTAGAATAAGCAAATATGGGTACAAGGGGCAACCTTGCCTAACTCCTCTTTTAAGTTTGAAGAAGTCGGTAGACCATTATTGAGAACACAACTTTCAATATTACGGTAGTATAGTTTAATCCAATTAATTATTGAAGGGTCAAAGTTAAAATGTTGGAACGTTTTCTGCAGAAATAGCCATTCCACCGCATCAAAAGCTATTTCGAAATCCGAAAAGAGCAATAACTCAAATTTAGCGGCGGTAAAATTTATTATCCCATCAATTAGCCAAATGTTTTCCCCAATTAATCTACCTTTAAGAAAACCAGTTTGATCGTTATTAATAAGTTTTGGTATAACTGTTTTAAGGCGATTCACAATAGCCTTTGCTCCAATTTTGTAATCACAGCTTAACCGAGTTATGGGGCGCCAATTTTTAATTAGGAACAGTTCTGCAACCTTTTTTCGTATTAACTTAATTATCGCTCGTCTTTGGTTCACTGACAGCTGACCGGAACCGTATGCATGCAGGCGCGTAGTTACATGTACGCCAATACGCCATGGCATACCTGAAATTTTGTAGGAATATTTTGCTCCGACAATAACTATCCAACTTAGGCGTACCTGAAAAAAAATCCTAGCTACGCGCATGTCATTAAATGAGTCTACCCAAAAAATTGTGTAAAACTCTGCTGGTAAACCATCTGACCCCGGTGTTTTATTTGGTTCCATAGTTTTCAAACCTTATAAACATTCCATTTTAGTTAGTGATCCTAAAGTGTCTTTTTTCTAGGTTTAAGAAATACTTTGTATTTTTTTCACCCTTATTATGCCATCTGCACTTTGCTCGTCAGATTGCGCCTTATGTTTTATGTTTAACCATAATCTTCAGCTGTGTCCTTTTATTCTCCAATTCATTGACGGCATTTTCTTTTTCTTCTTCCCCAAGTTGGTTAGAGTCGATCACATTTTGCAATGCATTTGATAGTTTTCTCTAGCTCTTTTTCCGTTCGTAACATTTTAACTTTTTTGCTGCCGCATACTTTCTTGATTTCTGACGTATTTTTGATTTCATCATTTTCCATAAGAATGCATCATTAACGATGTCATCACTTTTGCATTCTTTGTGTACTTGCGTAATTACCATGTGTATCAGTGTCACGTAGTCCTATTCTGTTAGAAAGGAAGTGTTCAACTTCCAAAAGCCCGGTCCCCTTTGATTTGAATGGAAGCCTATATTGATTGTTATCATCAAATGATCTGTTTTATAGCCCGTAGAAATGTCCGCACTGGTTACATTTGACATTAAGCTTTGACTCACAAGGAAAATTTATAGTCGGGAGTGGTTTCGGTTTTTTCTTGACTCCACGTGTATCATAGTTTATCAGGGTTAATGACTCTTCAGGCGTCTATCAAAACAATGACAAACATTTATTGGGGTTAGCTTTAGTTGCCAAAAGTAAAGCAGCAGGTCGAGAGCGAAGCAGTTTAGTTTCTTTTAATAACGTGTTCAGTCTTTGTCTCCATTACGTTACAATAAGGTAAACATTGTTCTCTTGGTGATCCAAACTATAACGAAGATAATAATTAAAACAAACAGTCTATCACTATTTTATTTTTACCAGTTAGTAATTAACATCACTTTCGTTTTATTCAACAGAATTGTATGACGGTAAGACTTTTCTTTTTGCTGACACTGCATTGTTTCATCCACATATTACATCACGGTTTGATCCACAGGAGTAAACTTTGGAACCACACTGTATAGTTAAACAAACAATACCACAGCACAGTACTGTTCAGTAGCTTTACAAAGAATGGTCACACTGCATGGTTTGATCCAAAGATGAAAAAGTTAGAACCACACTGTATAGTAAAACAAACGGTACCACAGCACAGTACTGTTCAGTAGCTTTTCAAAGAATGGTCACACTGCATGGTTTTATTTTTGGTATATAACAGACGCTTAATTGGATTGAAGTTGTATGAAGAACGAGTATCCCATATAAAACACCTAAATTCACCTTCCTTTGCGGGATGTTATGCTCAGTGACAAACATTTTATTAAGTTACTTTAGCTGCCAACAGCAAAGCAGTAAATCTAGAAGCAGTTTAGTTGTTTATTTTTTTAGTTATTATGTCGTTAAGGTTACTGTAGACCTTCAAAGGCTGAATTTTGCGAATTTTTTTTTCTGTGCTCCTGACATAGCTAAAACATCGATTTAAAGTTTGGTGAAAAAGGTTGTTTGAAATCATTCAATGATCGCAAGATTTCAGTTAAAAACTATTTTGGAGAAGAGTTAATAAATAACTAAAGGCGTCATTAAACACGTCTAGCCCCTACTGATTTTTCGCGGCAAATCTTATCCGGGACTAAATTACAAACATTTGAAGATTTTGTTTACATTGAAAGTTGTGCTGTGTCGCGTCGTTTTGGCCATTGGTATCAGTGAATATTTTAATGTAGAATCCGTGAAAACTTACATTATCAATTCATCGAAAAGAGAAAAGAAGCCTTGGACAAAATCTCGTAAGAACCTGGAGAAAAAGGAGAAAGGCGATTTGCTTGATGAAAGCAGGAGGAACCTCGCCGACAGTGACAAAGGTTCCTGGTTTGACCAGCCTTCAAGCTATGTTTAGAGAGGTTGGTGCCGGTAGTTTAAAGCTGATGGCTTCGAAAGTTGCTACCACTGGTTTAGCAGAATCTGACTCGACCAGTGGCGAGGAATCGAACGCAAGCACAGAATCGGAGGAATTGGAGTGTGACCACGTTTTGTTTTGGATCGCGCTCGGTTGACTGAGTGTTTGGTTCTTTGGAGGTCGCCACAACTTTTCTTCCCTCTCGCTGATTAGTACCTTTTCTCTTTAATGTTTTTCTAGAGGCTTTTCTCGTTGATTTAACTTTACCCATGTTTTCGCTGCAATCACTCGACGGTGTTCGACTGCGACTGCAAAACTTCCCGCAAATTTAATGAGCTATTTTTGTTGCGGGCGGTCGGGGGATTCGAAGCTCGTGTTTCATTGGTCGGCGGCATGACCCAGTTGACAGCCGCTTTGATGAAGTGTGATAAGCCTTTAAAACTTTAGGAGTCTAAAACTCGGACTTTATTTTTGCGTGGATTTCCTTGCTTCAAGCGAATTAATAGGGTATACAGATTTGACGGATTCTCGTGAAATTTGGCCAAAATGTTCCTTGGTTATCAATGCAAAAAAGAGTCTGAGGCTTTTTTGATATTTCAAATACTTCTCCTTTTGCGCGCTCTCATGTGACGAAGATCGGCAAATATTCAATTCACCAACTTCGAAATAGATTTTCTCGGCAACCAGTCGGAATATCGAAAAAGCCTCACACCCTTTTGTAGCCTATCACCTACTGATTGACATTGTGCAGTTTGTTTGGTCGTACTTGCGAGCAGGAAGGCAGGTAATTCAGTTTAAAAAATAGCGTCAGTTTTGCGTTTGAAGGCTAGCGCGCGCTTACCATTAAATCAAATCTTAAAAAATATTATTTCTTCTGATTGTACATTTTATTAGCTTTACGATGATATATACTTTTCTATGGTTAGAGTATAAGCGGCGCGCATACGAATGATTCTTCGGAAGACACCCCTGAAGGTCTACAGTAACCTTAAGGCCACTTTCAAACGTCGGCACATGAAAACTTCGACGTTTGAAACGGGCCATTTTATTTGCTCTCAAACTACTTTACATTTTGATTATATCTCACAGTTAGTACGCGGGCTATGATTGGTCAATTTAGCGAGCCGTATACTGTACAGCCCGCTAAATTCAAAAGTTTGCTTTGAAGTATAATAAATATCTTACAAACCTCGTTTTATCGGTCCGTACTGTAAGTTACGGATCCTCGTTTTTCTCGTTTTTCTCTTACGGATCCTCTCGCTCGAATTTATGGCCCGCTCGCTTCGCGCTTGGGCCATAAATCCGAGCGGAAAAAAAACTTGGTCCGTAACTTACAGTACGGACCGAGAAAACGAGGTTTGTAAGAGGTATATAACGTTCCATCAGTTTCAGGATATTACAGCAAATATCACGGGAGAACAGCCCGCTTTTTTAGATTTCAGCAATCACTACCAGGCATTGACAATCTGCACAAATGTGACAGAACTCAAGAAATAACCAACACCGCTCCTACCACTTGTTAGTTTTCAGCAATCACTAACACTAAAAATACATTTATTTTCTTTTATTTTACAGATCCTCTAAGTTTTGGTAAGAAATTTGTTTTTGCTTGCATTACATTGTATCATTCACATATTATATAATGGTTTGATCCACAGGCGAAAACGTTGGAACCACAATTAATTGTAGAACAAACAGTACCACAGTATAATACTGCTTAGTAAGTTCCCTAATACCGATCACGCAACATGGTTTGATCCATCTAAGAATCACACTATGTAGTTTAACAAATAGTACCATAGAGCAGAAGTGATTAGTAGCTTTTCAAAAGAAAAAGTATTATACATGATACGCATTTATTTGGGGAAATTAACGTGTGTATTAATTTACACCTCTTTGGTTGAGGAGGGGTTTGAAGGTAGATTTTGCAAGTCCGACTTTCAAGGAATCGAACCACGACATTCGCCTCTCCGGTTATGCACTCAGCGCGTTCTTTATTTCTTTACTACAATGCAGGACTTTGGAGAATGTCGCGGTTCGATTCTTAAAAACTTCGACTTGTAGATCAAACTTAAAATTCTTACCAGTTATGCCCAACGTTTGCAGACGCTATCAAAGTTTTTTGACAAAAATGTTTTTAAAACGTCCTCCTTTTACCTCTTAACTTGGCCGCTCAAACAAAACCATTTTTTCTCAGTTATGATCGCCGACGAAATGACACAATTGACTTAGATCGTAGGCGGAAACTGTTTCCTCAAGGGCTCTGGCGTGACTTAATTTTTAGCAAAAGCCGTTATGTAAACGAGTTATCAGCAAACGGAAAAGGAGTAGTAAAATCCAGCCGACTCAGGCACAGCTCAAAATAAATTTAATTGCTTTCAAATTTTTATCGAGCTATCGCCAAAAATTAGCAGGATAATTATAAAAAATTCCAAATCTAATCATAATCTAAATAAGAACCCCAATAATCACACTCATTATCAGGATCTTGTGCGCCTGATTGGCAGATTGATTGAAAGTTTCGCCAAGTTGGTTAGAGTCGATCACATTTTGCAATGCAATTTGATAGTTTTCTCTAGCTCTTCTTCCGTCCGTAACATTTTAACTTTTTTGCTGCCGCATACTGTCTTGATTTCTGACGTATTTTTGATTTCATCATTTTCCATAAGAATGCATCATTAACGATCTCACAGTTAGTACGCGGGCTATGATTGGTCAATTTAGCGAGCCGTACTTCACTGTACGGCCCGCTACATTCAAAAGTTGGTTTGATGGGCTCCCGCGCATGTAAATGTCGCGGGTTAATATTTTTATTCAGTTTTATAGCCTCGCAAAATATGAGGTAAGCTGCTAAAAGACAAACAAAAATATGAAAAAAAGATGTTATCTGAGGTTCATTTATGCAACATGAGCTGTAACAATGTATCTACAGGCCAACGTCAATAAGTCTATTAGAACGGTTAACCGGCGTCCTACAGAGGAAAACGACGAAAAGTTTGTGAAAACCCAAGTCGCACGTCGTTACAAATACAGAGTAACATTATTTTGTCAAAGATGAGGCAAGCAAGTGACTTGGATGACATAGAAAAAGAAGCAGCTGAGATTCTTGATAAGAAATGGATTTCAAACGAAAACCAGAAAAAGAAAAAAGAAAACGAACCTCATGGACATAATTTTGAGGCCGTAGCGCATTTCAAGCAGTATGCGGATAATCGTGTTCTGTATTATGTGTACAAACTAAACGATAAGCGGGGTAATCCCGAAAAGCCATCCTTTATATTTAAAACAAGTCGCCTCAAAGCCAAGTTTGCCATAAATATGAATCGGTGTAAGGACCATATTCTGAGCAATGAGTTTTGTTTTTTCGATGAGAAGGTCAAGAGGTGCAGAGGGTTCGTTTCTCTGAAACACGTAGATTGAATGAAGATGAAAGACGCAAGTTTAAAGATTTGTTCAATGCTCTTTTGGAAGCATAAGGTACAGTTGGTTACGAAAAGGCCAGGGAAAATCTTGAAAATTTCATATCAGAAAAATCAGAGAGAAAGGTTTTTACGACATGGCTGGAATGGTGGCAAAAAAGACGAAATTACATTTTTCGTGCATTTTTTCAAGATACGCAGGGCGCTCCCAAAATGAATGAGGCAGAAACAATTCATGCATCCTGGGTTAAAAGGGACAAAATGAACATGACCTTATTAGACGCAGCGTCTGCTGATTCTCGT
>OX453286.1:18466309-18518809 GCA_949710005.1 Ricordea florida | reverse complement strand
GTAGCTCATTACGACCCTGAGACCAGTCAATGGAAGGTAACGACGACCGTGCCATGTTTGCCCCGTCATAGAATGCATATTGCTACAGTTTGTTCAGCAAGACTCTTAAAAGCGATGGTTGCAAATCTACCAGCCATTGATCCTTTGTATGTTCCCCGACGTCCTCGTCTTTTCCCTGAATTGCGGTTTAATTTGGCCGTTCAAGCACAGACGCTTTAAGGTGTGACATGAAAATCCTGGAATGTCTTAGTGAGGGAGTAGGTGTGGTTACGGTAGGTGGAAATGGTTCAAGAGTGAATACCCTACCACCCCGTCCGTAAGTCATTTGGAGCCAAAAGAACCCTAATCATATTCCAAAGTTTATTCAAGTTCATTTCAACAAACGATGTGGGTGCGGAGAGGATCACGGACATACCGATAACAACCACGGCTGCGAAAAAGGAACCGAGCCCACAACTGTGACCAAAGGTCGCATATCGGGTAATCACCATTTTTATACCGTTGGCCTTAAGAAAGAATTTCCTTATCATATGTACACAACACAATTCTACTTCAAGAATAGAAAAAATGTCTTTAAACATATTCACACGGAAGTCATGTCTAGAATACAAAACATAGAATCAGAGTTGATGGTCTATTTCTTTCTCGCGCCAGTTCTTCTGACGCTTCCACTCTGCAGTCTTTTGATCAGTAGCGTGGTCTCTATTGTAGTCCCAGGATCTAGCTTGTCGATAGCAAGGGCGAACGCTCGTTCCAGGTATTTGTCAATCACCTCCGTCGAGGCCTCAGGGTCAATCGACTGAATGGCTTGACGAATATCCTCAACAGACACCTCACTAAAAAGAAAAAAAAAACACTATTATAAGCACCTTATTTTATAACGAAACTAACAAGCAATGGTTTGACGGTCTTGCCCCTGAAGTACAAACTTGGGCTCCTGGTTAAAACAGGAGTCTATAACCAGGGGCTCTCCACTTCCCTTTAAGGTCTTTACTCGGTTTATACTTCATGCTAGTATGCCATGTAGTCTCCCTCGCCCATCACAGTTGTGCGGAAGACTATATGGCATACTGGTATGGAGTATATTCCCTTTAATCCAGTACAGTAGCAGATGGTGTTTTTTTTTTTTCAATTCCTGTTTCGCGGCAATTCAATGCAAAACAATTATTATCCCAACCAACCAAACTGTACCACATAGCCTCCTTAATAAGTGTATAATTATTTGGGGCGGCCAGCTTTAGTGAAAGTTTTCGAGTTTCTGAGTCGTCTTATCTGGAAAAGAGTTGGGCGGGAAATATGAGTCCTAAAAGTAGACTCATTTGCTACCGCTATTGTGGGGATAGTTTCTAAAGAAACTGGTGCTGCGTCGGTGGGAAATTGAAACACAAGAAACTGGGTAAATCAAACGAGTCGATTAAGTAAGTTATACCACCGTAAGGTAAAAGGGAGGTGCTGACGTTTCGAGCGTTAGCCCTTTGTCGAAACGTCAGCACCTCCCTTTTACCTTACGGTGGTATAACTTACTTAATCAACTCATTTGATTTACCCAGTTTCTCATTTGGTACAGTGCTTTGGACGCCACACAACACACAGGAATTGTTGTACACACAGTGGAATCTCGCTATAACGAGCCCCGCTATAACGAGCCACGCTATAACGAGCAGCCGAGAGATTTTTTATGGTCCCAACGCACATTTTATTTTGTCCGGTCACTTGCAGCAGTCGGTAAATATGACAGATTAATTTAAGCAGAAATCGCACCTTGCCTTATTTCGGTTCTTACAAATACGTGTACATTTACAGTTTACAGTATCAAAGAAAATAAAGAATGTTCGCTACCCCCAGTATTGAATTTTTTTATAACTGTTATTAACTTACCTCGCTATAACGAATATTTTGCTGTTAATCAGATAATTCGTCATAACGGGGTATCCCACTGTCACGAAAAAATTCTTCGGTACCATGGCACTTCACTATAGCGGGGTTCTACTTTACACATATTTGCATAACTCGCACTTGCACGTGCACATGATATATTGCACCAACACTTGTACTCTTGCACATGTATCTGTTTTAGCATAAATAAAGATTCACTTCTCGGTTGTACAAGACAGAAGAACAGCACGCCCGAGGCAATGGGCTCCTGTAAAGAAGGATTTTTGAATCGCTTTTCGATCCTTGAGAGAAATAAAGAGGACGACATTGTATTCTCGTTGTCGCACATAATAAAAACTGAGCTCAATAAATAAATAAAATGATGCGCTGAAGGGCCGAATTCACTCTCAATTTCACATTCACTCGCCAATAGACTAATACCAGCAGTACAGCAGAAGCCTACTCCACGCCTGGATATAGTGCTGAGGAATTCGCCAAACTTATGTAATACTATTTTTCCATAGGTAGTGTTTGCCGCGGATTCTTACCTGGAACCATCAAGAGCGGATTCAATTTCTCTAACGTATATTGTCTTTTCTAACTTCTCCTGTTCCCGAATCTTGTCTACAAACGGACCGGCCCGACCTTCCTCGTCCTTTAACAAGGAAAATGACAATTCAAGTTTAAAATCAGTGAAAGTACTATTAACATCGTTTCATCCACAGATGAAAAACTGAGTTAAAACTCTCTATAGTAAAACAAACAGTACCACAGTACAGTACTGTTCAGTAGCTTTGCAAAGAATGGTCATACTGCATGGTTTGATCCACTCATGAAAAAGTTAGAACCACACTGTATAGTAAAAGAAACAGTACCACAGTACAGTACTGTTCAGTAGCTTTACAAAGAATGGTCACACTGCATGGTTTGATCCACGGATGAAAAAGTTAGAACCACACTGTATGGTAAAACAAACAGTACCACAGTACAGTACTGTTCAGTAGCTTTACAAAGAATGGTCACACTGCATGGTTTGATCCACGGATGAAAAAGTTAGAACCACACTGTATAGTAAAACAAACAGTACCACAGTACATGTGTTGTGGGGATAGTTTCTAAAGAAACTGGTGCTGCGTCGGTGGGAAATTGAAACACAAGAAATTGGGTAAATCAAACGAGTTGATTAAGTAAGTTATACCACCGTAAGGAAAAAGGGAGGTGCTGACGTTTCGAGCGTTAGCCCTACGTCGGAGCGAAATCGCTCTGACGTAGGGCGAACGCTCGAAACGTCAGCAACGAAGGGCTAACGCTCGAAACGTCAGCACCTCCCTTTTACCTTACGGTGGTATAACTTACTTTATCAACTCGTTTGATTTACCCAGTTTCTTGAGTACCACAGTACAGTACTGTTCAGTAGCTTTACAAAGACTGGTCACACTGCATGGTTTGACCCACGGATGAAAAAGTTAGAACCACACTGTATGGTAAAACAAACAGTACCACAGTACAGTACTGTTCAGTAGCTTTACAAAGACTGGTCACACTGCATGGTTTGACCCACGGATGAAAAAGTTAGAACCACACTGTATGGTAAAACAAACAGTACCACAGTACAGTACTGTTCAGTAGCTTTACAAAGAATGGTCACACTGCATGGTTTGATCCACGGATGAAAAAGTTAGAACCACACTGTATGGTAAAACAAACAGTACCACAGTACAGTACTGTTCAGTAGCTTTACAAAGAATGCGTCGCATTGCGAGCTTTTGTCCACAAATAAAAAAAAGCATGCACCATACTGAAGATTAAAACAAACAGTACACAGTCACGGGTCAAATACAATATCCTTCTGTGTGTGTGTGAGGAGCTTTTTTACCTCAGTGAACAGGTTCTTGTACTGAACACTCTCCCCAGGTGACTCCTGTTGGGCGGCCTTCATCAACGCTTCTACTGATTCATTGTCTTTGAGAGCAAAGAACGACCGCAAAGTCTGCTCGAAGTCCGCCCGAGACAACGAACCCTGAGGGGGAGAGGGGCAGGGTCAGTAAAACAAAAGTGCTCCGCAGGTTCTTTTTGACTAAAGAAGATTAGTATAAACACTCAGGTGATTATACAAAACCGCGCGCTCTGATTGGTTCGCTATCTCGGATTATCAGCCGATAATCACCTCGACGAACAAAATGGCTGTCAGTCGTTCGCGCGCTTTTGATGAAATAGAATTTTTTCGTGTTGTACAATGCTTTTTCTTTTCTTTTTTTGAAATAATCACCTATGAATTTATACTAAAACAATTATTCGCCTCAGGCTCAGTGATTATCGGTGAATATTCACCTCGATTTCACCTCGACGCCCTGGATTAACAAAGCTTCAATTGGACCTAACAAGAAAGCGCTGCTTAAAAAGTGTTTTTTTTTCTATATTTTTCCTCTGTTTTGGTTTGTTCTATGGCAGATTGGTGATTATCAAAAGCCCTGTTGCGCTAACCGGGCAGTAACTAACTACTTAAAATCTCTCTCTCTCAACCCTTTCACTCCTAAGAGTGATTTTAAAGATTTACTCTGTCTAACGCCAGACGATTTTACTCTGTCTAACGCCAGACGATTTTACTCTGTCTAACGCCAGACGATTTTACTCTGTCTAACGCCAGACGATTTTACTCGTCAAATGGAGACCCCTTGGGAGTGAAAGGGTTAAGAATAATGCCTTACCCAGGATTCGTACAACCCAGTACTGGAGTGCGTTTCTACAAAGACCAGAAGCTGTCTGGGTCATTTTCAGGCGCAACAATCACACTGTAGTTTGGTGACAAAGATATTTCTGCCCTTCAAACTTTGCATAGGGAAAGACTTTCTTTTAGAACAAACATTTCAAGAGACCAGGTTTCAGAATAAGTAGTTTAGAGTTCAACGGTTTCGAAATTTTGTGGTCTTTCAAAAAATGCTCGCCATAATTGTGGAATATATGTCTTTAGAAAACAGTCCTAAGAAAATGCGCGCGCTGATTGGTTAGAATTCATGTTTATATTAAACAATTAGACTATGAGCTCGAGATTTCTATGCCAACTATCACGCATAGAAATCGACGTCAACTATCACGCATAGAAATCGAGAGCGAATAATCTAATTGTTTTAGTATAAATCTACTAGTCGTTCAAAACTTTGTCTTTTCTGGAACAGCCTCAAGCGGTAAACTGTCTAAATAATCTTCACGGACACTTCGAAAACGTGAAGAAGCGGCCGCAATTTTGTTAGCAAGGGCACACGGCTGCCCTACTCACTCTCTATCACAGAATAGATAATTGGTAGCGTAGCCGATCAGAGCGCGGCATTTGTGATAGAACGCTAGTAGATTTATACTAAAACTCTATAGAAACACGGTACATGTTTCTTATTTCTTAATTAAAGCAATCCTCGCATTCCTCAAAATAAGAGACCATTTTGTGTCACTGTTCAACACACGCCACAATGAAACCTAAATATTTGTACTTTGCGCGTCTAGTTTCATTTCCTGCTCTTAGCTTAAACCAAGGATACATACGTACCCTAAGTTGATTCTTAAATAGTTTCATGAGGGAACACCTAGAAGTCTCTTAAATCCAAGCACTCAACGCACAACTTTATATTTTCATAAGAAGCCACGCCAGTTTACGCCAAAAGCAGGTAACATTTTATCAAACCTGTCAAATTACAATCAAACAGGCGTCGCCCAGACTCCGCACAAGAGCACGTCCAAAGTGGATTTGTTAAAGATGTGAGCTAATTACAATAAAAATGGTGGGAAAATTGAAAACGTAACAACCTACCTGATTTCCCGCCGCCAAATCGGTTTTAGTAAACGCGTTATACAGTTTTTCCAGCACGACCAGCTGATCGTGATAAACGGTTTCGTCGACCTGAAGAAAAAAAGTGTTCTTTTTAATCGAAATAGAAGCTAAATGGGAAGATCAACAGGTGTAAAAGGCGTGTCTCATACCAAAGTACAATTCAAGAGTTCATGCCCTATAAAACACTGAATAATTTAAGTTGTATTGAACGCACAAGTCGGAAAATACAACGGAGACAACGTTTCAATTCGAAAAAAACAATTCAATGGGTCAATGCATGGTTTGGTGGTTTGGGGAGCAGGGTTGGCGCAGTGGTGAGAGCGCTCGCCTTCCACCAATGTGTCCCAGGTTCGATTACCGGCTCCGGCGTCATATGTGGGCTGAGTTTGTTGGGTCTCTACTCTGCTCCGAGAGGTTTTTCTCCTGGTACTCCGGTTTTCCTCTCTAGACCCAGTCACCGCAGAAGAACACGTCCGAAGTGGACTTGATTTCATAAAGATGTGAGCAAGATTTGATTTGACTTGATTCATTTGTGCTTTACAGTTTCCCCAATTAGTAAGTCAGTGCTGGATACAGTTAAAACCCAAATCGATTATTATTATTGATCCACAGAAGAAAAATTTGAAGGAATCGGAGTGACAATGAACGCACAAATCGGAAACGTTCGCGTAGAACATTTTACAGTGCACAAGTGCAGTTCAGTTGGTCAATGCGTGGTTTGATCAAAGAATTGGAGTGATATTGTAATCACAAATCGGAAAATATAAAAGAGAAAACATTCAATCCCACACCTCTTTCTGAAGAATTCCGAAAAACAGTCCTATCCGTGGATCGTGGTTGTAGCGCCCGCATGCGTCGTACAGGTTGTATCCCCATTCCACTATCATATTGTCCACACCAAAACGCCTCTGAAGATACTGGTACAGAAACTCGCCCAAGTCTTCCCGCTCTCCGTCTGGTTTCTGTAAAACACGGGAGACAATAGTTACCTGATTAGTTAGTGGCTGGCTGGTGTACGCACATGACGTCACAGCAGCCATGTTGGTGTCCTCAAACAAAGAAAAGGCGGCCATATTGGTGTCCCAAAGTGATCCTCTAGGAGTTAAATTATATTCTTATGCAAACATCTTCTTTTGTTTCCGTTAAAAACATGGCAGCTGATCGCGTGAGTGAATAGGCTCTATTGCTTTTAACGTAACATAGAAACTTATACATAGGCTAATGCATCGCTGGAGATTTCATTTTGCTTTTTTCTACTTTCTTTTTTTTCTTCCTTTCTATCCTTTTTTACCTCGTTATCGCTGAACTTGCATTCTACTAGGGGTCCTAGCTTTTGACAGTGAAAAGTGCGCAATCGCAAGCCACTAACAGGAAAAAATGACAGTTCTTGACAGTATAGTACAAAATAGTGGAAAAGTTTTCGAAGCTTACAATTTTGACCTGTAATCTAAATCAAAATGCTTGGATTTATCGAAATGTTTTCTTACAAGAATTCTAATTTGAAAAACCGAAAATGAAATCTTGCTCCCGCTTCTCTTCCATTGTCGATTTTGCCAAAGAGGAATATCTTTTTTGTTGTTGTGTTCATGTTATTCACCGTCCGAACGCCTACAACACTGATTCGGAAAGGGGCGATGGAAAGGTGCTTTAAGAATTCTACCACAGTCGGTCCGGAGTATTTTGGCAAAGATTGTCTACAGCAATTATGAAGGTGGCTAAGCCTATAATTTAGCTGTCACCGCCTCAGGCCGCATAGGTTAAGTGAATTTTAGCGGAGCTCCACAGCGGCTCGAAGAGCCGCAGAGCGGAGCCCCATAACTACCGTGCGAGGATAGAAATTGAGAAAACCATGCGTTTGAGTTTTCATGGTCATTGTGGCTAGCGGACATGGCTCGCGGGCGCGTGCGCCTAGCGACGACGACGACGACGACGACGACGACGTTGCCCCAACATGGCGGCCATAGTCATCCGTGATATTTAGAAGGTCTTAAACCGAAACGAGGCTTTGTTTTTCGCGCGCTTTTCGCGGCTTGCCGCCGGTACACAACCTACAGCCAGCAGTCTACAGCAGTCTACAATTTTTTGTTGAAGAAACGGATTATTCATAGCGGTTTTGGAGGAAACATTTTCTTCCTACAAGTTTTCAAGCGTTTTTGGAGGGACATAAGCATAAAGCTGAGTTCTTTCTACAAGTTTTCAAGCATTTTTGGAGGGACTGTGTGAGGAGCTCCGCTTTTAGGCTTGCCTAAATCTATTTAATATTGATATGTATTAACTGAAGAAAACCCGTGGTAGGATGATGAAGATTTTAGCCCCAAGTAAGTACCGGACGACAACCAAGGAATGGGGTGGGAGGAGGCTGTTGTGTGGAGAACTCCTGGTACAATACCTCCCTCCACCCCTACCCCACCTTTTCGAAGCCGGCTGCGGAGTCGCAGGCTACTGCAGCGTACACTGATAAGAGTATGATATCTTAGGGCAGCTCGTACTTCAAGACAGAACCTATCAGTTCAGTTAGTTACCTCTCTCTTTACTCTTACTTATCTACTAGACATTCCTTTCCTATTTCCTCGCTTCAACATTCAAAGTATATAACGCTAAATTTCAGTCAGTCAGCAGGAAAAAATTTATTTTCTCCTTTGAGTTAGAAGATCAGTTCACTAAAATTTTACCATACATCCCCGTCCCTTTTCTGAAGTATATATGTATATATGTATATGTGTATATGTGTATATGTGTATATGTGTATATGTATATATATATATACGGTGTAGTGAAGTCAAAAAGGAGGCATTGGTTTGCTGTAACTCTGAGTTTCACGCCTTGTGGCGATCGTCAGACAGACTATTATTACAATGAAGAGATATCTTTGGCCTTTTATACAGTTTGTTTATGCTAATTACGCTAATTACAGTAATTGCAGTAAAATGTGTTGATTAGGTGTGATCTGCTTTGAGGTTCATTAGATAAAATTTGTTCTCGTGGCGGCATTTAGAAACTAATTCTGATCTCTTGTTTAGGAGCGTAGATTTCTCGCCTCTACGCTCCTAAACAAAAGTAGAAAAGCTCTGCTTTATAGCATCGAGCACTTTTTGCCAAGCAAGACTCCTCTTCAAGTAATTATATATATATATGTTAATGTCTTTATGTTGTGGTTCAATTTTATCCTTGGTTTAAGTTTTATTTTCTTTTGTTTCAAACTCATTATCATACATAACAATACCAGAAAACTAAGGAAAATAAAATTTGAACCAAGGAAAAAATTGAACTACAACATACATATGTGTTTTTTGTAGAGTAAGTAATTCGTATTGTAAGTAAAGGATTTAGCTGTATGTATGTTTTGTGTACAAGTAAACAGTCAGTACTGTAAGGTTCTGTATTGTAAGTAGTGTGCTGTTGTGGTAGCGTTAGTAGCTTCTCAGTTGCAAGTGATGTAACGATAAGTAATGGTAATAGGACTGAGTTCAGTCCAATTTGGTCTGTAATCATACGAGTGATTAACAAAATCGGACGACCGCGTAGCGGGAGTCCGATTTGTCTAATCACGAGTATGATTGCAGACCGAATTGGACGACACAAAGTCTTATTACCAATTAATCATAACTTTAACAAAAGTTATGATGTATAAACTTCTTTCTTTAAATCAAAACACATGAAATTTCAAGATTCTTTTGCCAGTAGTGAAAAAAAAAGCCATTTAAGCGCGCGCGTGATGGCGCGTACTGTCCAATTACTCAGGCATGACGCGTACCGTCCTATTTAACTGTCCTATTAAAGCTGAAATCAGGGCAGTTGATAGCCAACCAGATTTGACAATTTTGTTATAGTTATGATGAAAAAAAAAAATAGTTACCTCAGCGTCATGAGCAGCTTTCTCCTGCCAGATGTCCTTGATAAGAAGTGAAGTGTCTCTTTTACCTAACCGCCTGTTACGAACCTGACCTTCATAACGTAAGAACTTCGGTATCTCAGGACCTGTGCCCTGTAACAAAAAGAGAAACAGATGATTGTACTTTCTTGAATCATAAGTATGGAGTTGATTGCTCACTCAACTCTCACAATCTACTGGCTTGTTAACGTATTAGACCGGAAGGAGAAGTTGGAAATTGATCACTCAATGAGTGGAAAGATTAAAATTAGCGTGGCAGATATGTCTTGGTTCAATTTTATTCTTGGTTCAAATTTGGTTTTCCTTAATTTCAAACTCATTATCATTCAATTACCATAACCAAAACAAAACAAAAAAATTTGGACCAAGGATAAAATTGAACGACAGCAGATACACGGAAATCTAGAGCGGTATAGACCGTTTCTCGAACAAATCGAAACGGCTGTAGCAATAGAGAAAACCCCCTATCAAAGAGTAAACAAAGCCAAAACCAAAGGAGTGTATATCATTGTCCAAATTGTAATTGGTTAGTGCCAAGTCTTCGTAGTCTTTTTTTTGTTGAGTTCTATCAACAAGGTGTTTCTAGTTCCAAAAGAACTGTTGATGACGATGACTGACGGTTCGACACCGTGAGTCATCATCAGCGCCGTCAAGTTGTCTAACTTCATAGAACTAGTCAACAGAAAAGTACATAATGCAACTAGATGACTAATCAGACAGTTGATGCCACGCTTTGAAATAATGAATGTTAGTCAAAAGGTACGATTCACCAACCAGACGTTTTGACACCTCTGTCTAGTGTCTTCTTAAGGGATGATTAGGCTGTGAAGCTCTTTTAATACCCGCATAGAATTACAAATAAAGTGGCAATCAAAGAAGAGGGCAATTTGCCAGTTACTTTCCACACTTTACCTAAAACCGGTCTAAGAAAAACAAAGAGTCAATTAATCAGAGCGCAGGGAGGGGATGCTGAGAATCAATATTGCTTGTCATCCGGGGAAATACGTGTAATGGCGGCAGGGTTGGTCGGTGTCTCGGCCGCTCTGTGCATGTGTCAACTTCTGTGCTTTATTCTGCCTATAAATACACCTAAAACGTCGCCAAATGGAAGCCTATTTAAAAGGGAACCTTTTGATAGGATTGGAGAGTCTTGGAATAGCGATTTATCGGCGAAATGTGCCCTCACTGTTTTGGATAAATTTTCTGGTCGGGCGACTAACATTGCGGACAAGACGAAAGTTGGACTTTCAAAGCACTCTACATCTTTCCTGGCCTACTGCTTATGTTTATCGCTGCTTCTGTCCAGTGGAAATGTTGAAAGAAACCCTGGTCCTTCTCAAGCGGGGAACTTTAAACTAAGTACGGTCAAAGGCTTGAGAATTTGTCATCTTAACGTGCGAAGCCTCGTCAATAAGATCGATGAAATCAGGGTGTTCTGCGAAACCCACAACCCGCACGTTTTGTCTTTCAATGAGACTTGGTTAGATTCATCAATAAACGACGGCGAAATCCAGCTTCATGGCTACTCGCTTGTACGAAGGGATATTTCACGCCGTAAAGGTGGTGTTCTTCTATATGTCTCCTCAAACCTTGAGTACAGGGTGTTTCAAGATCCCGTGTATGATCAAACGGATCTCCAATGTATATGGATGGAAATAACACCTCCCAAAAGCAAAGGTTTTATTCTTTGTTCTTGTTATCGCCCGCCAAATGTGGATAATGAGCTGGCTTATGTTGTGGGCTTGAGAAGTATGCTAACAGAAGTGGCTGATTGTGGAAAGGAAATTGTCATTACTGGAGATCTGAATTTCGACTTGAAACAATCGAATAAACCCGCATCCACAAAGCGTTTTATTAACATGACTAAAGAGTTCGGCCTTCTGCAGATTGTTGACAAATATACTCGCATAACTGAATATTCGAAGACCTTGATCGATTTATTCTTCACAAATCGACCTGACCTTTACATCTCGGGAGTAATACCAGTTGGTTTCAGTGATCATTCTGCGATTTTCGCGGTTCGAAAACTTGAAACCGCCTCCCCCGAGGATAGTTGAGACCAGAAATCTTAAACATTTTAATCGCGTTGCTTTTGTTGAAGATCTAAACAAGGTTCCTTGGTCCTTGGTGAATTCCTTTTCAGATGTGGAGGACTCATGGGACACTTTTAAACAGCTATTTACTGAAGTTGCTGATTCTCATGCTCCAAAAATCCACGTGCGAGTTAGGGGACAAAGGGTACCATGGTTGACAAGTGAGGTGAAACAATTAATGAAAGAAAGAGATTACTTTCATAAACTTGCGCTGAAGACTAACAATGAATCTCATTGGAGTTCCTTCAAGCGCCAACGTAATGTGGTGACTCTGAAGCTCAGAAGAGAGAAACAACGGTATTTTCGTGACCAGTTTCTAGCGACTAAAGAAGATCCCCGTGGGACTTGGAAAAACTTGAAACAATTGCTTGGCGGGTCGAAAAGTACTGGACCCGTTACGTGCTCTGCGAATGAAGTGAAAAATAAGTGCAATATATTCAATCACTATTTTGTCTCTTGCGCGGAAAACCTAAGGTCGACCAATCGATCTAGTGGGCAATCCTTTTATAAATGGTTACCTCAACAAGAACATTCAAACCATTTTAAACTCCGAGCTGTCACCTTTTCGGAGGTTCGAAAGATGCTTAAAGAATTGAAACCAAGGAAGGCTACTGGTATTGACGGTATTCCATCTCGTTTACTTAAAGACGGAGCCGATGCCCTGGCCACACCGTTATCTGCTATCTTTAATCTTTCTATCCAACAAAATGTGATCCCCGCGGAATGGAAAAAAGCGAAGGTAACCCCTTTACACAAGTCAGGTGCAAAGGATAACCCCCAAAATTATCGCCCCATATCAGTACTGCCTGTAGTATCTAAAGTCCTTGAAAGGCTAATTCACAAGCAGCTCGCAAGTTATTTTGACGAACATGGCTTGTTATGTATGTCACAATCCGGTTTTAGAAGAAAACACTCCACTGAGACAGCTGTCACCTACTTCGCTGATGAAATTCTTATGAACATGGATAAGGGCGAAGTCACTGGCTCCGTGTTTATCGACTTGGCTAAGGCTTTTGACACGGTTGACCATGAGATATTGATTAGTAAACTGAAGTACTATGGTGTTTGCGATGAAAGCCTACCGTGGTTTGCGAATTATTTTTCGCGAAGAAAGCAAGTTGTGTGTATTGATTCTCAATCATCAGAGGAGCTTGAAATTACTTCTGGAGTGCCTCAGGGGTCCATTCTAGGGCCCCTGTTGTTTATTGTCTACATTAATGATTTACCTCGTTCTTTGAAACATTGCTCAGTGAACATGTACGCAGACGAAACAGCTATATATCTTGGTAGTCAAACCGTAGATACCTTAAATACTTATTTGAACCAAGATCTTGAATGTTTAGCCGAATGGCTAGAGGACAATAATCTTGTCTTAAATGTTACCAAAACTAAATCCTTGTTATTTACTTCTCAAAGGCACAAAGAGCGCGATTGTAAGCTAAGTTTAATTCTTCTAGGAAGGAAAATATCCTGCGTGACTACCTTCAAATATCTAGGTGTCGTTTTTGACAACTTTATGACCTGGAAGGCTCACGCGGATTATGTGTGTAAAAAGGTGGCATGCAGAGTTGGTATTTTGGGCCGCATTAGAGGTTTCTTGACAAAAGAGGTGTCTATACTAGTTCACAATACGTTGATTCTGCCATTGTTTGATTATTGCGATGTTGCTTGGAGTGGTCTGTTACAACAAGACCAGGATAGATTACAGCGTCTACAACACAGATCGGCGCGTATAATTACGTGTTGTACACGCTCCACTGAGGCAATGAATCAATTACGTTGGTCGAGTCTTTCCAAGAGACGCTCTTATCATAAGGTCAAGCTTGTTTTTCTTTGTCTAAACTCTTTAGCCCCTAGTTATTTCTTGGCATTTTTTACCAGATTTTCGAACATTCATAGCTATTCCACCAGGCAGAGCAGTAGGTTATTGTTACCTAGGGTGAAATCAAATTTTGGAAAAAACACGTTTCTTTTCAGTGGAGCAAAAATTTTTAATGAGTTGCCCACTGACATAACAAAAGCACAAGACACACAGACTTTCTGCCGCCGTGCAAAAGGGTTTTTATTATCGAAATAGTTCTTAGTGATTGTCTCTTAGTATTAAGTATTGTAAATAGATTTCTAACGTAGTTCTTAGTTTTTAAAGTGTACATGAATTTGTATTTTTAACTTAATGTTATCTATACACAGGGGCACCCAACGACCAAATTTTTCCAAATACCTCAGAAGTGCCTTAAATGGATTTTTCTATGCTTTAGAAGCCTGTTTCATTAATTTGGAGCTGCCCTAAAAACTATCCATCTGTTCGGATTTCTTAGGGGAACTGTATTCGTCTCGAAAATCCTAGGCGGCCTTTTTGGCTCATCCGAAAGTTTTAGCTACCTTTATAGGTCTGTTCGAAAAATGAAGGACTCGTGCTAGCATTGCTGTCGTTAGAAATTTTTAGGAGACCTTTTTTGTAAAAGCTTGCGTCTATGAAAAGATTCCGAAAATTTTAGGCAAACCGTAACGCGCATCCGAAGATTGCAGGGGAGTAACTTTTTTATTCGAAAGTATCAGGGGAAGAAATCACATGCTATATACATCTCTAACTTGCGGACGACGTCCGAAAATTGCGAGTTGTAACTCGAACGAAAATTCTAGGGTCACTTTCTGTTGACTATCTATTTACGAAAAGTCTAGGACAACTTTTCCTCGACCACCTAAATTACGAAAATTCTAGGGCAATTTTTTTTTTCCGAAAATCAAGACAACATGTTCTTTCCCTAGAGGAGAAATTTTCCGAAAAATTTAGGCGACCTTACAGTCGAACAGATATTTTACCGAAATCATTCGTTGGGTGCCCCTGTATACAGGGCCCCCATGGATACCAGCCTTTGAGCTGAACGGGCTACCCTGTTTAAATAAGATTTTACTTTACTTTACTTTACTTTATTTACCTGTCCCTGAAAATACTCAGCACCAGTATTGACTCCAGCCTGGATAATAGCAATATCCTGACCAGTCATCTCAGCCAATAACACGTCTACTAACTCATCACTGCTCCTGTCCTGTGACAGTTCATTCCATCGGTCTGTTCCACCTTCTACATACTGAGCGCACTTTTCCCAATGAGGACTAAAAAATATAATCAGTGTCTAAGCTAGGGTACACTTCGCGACGGAACCATCACTGTATGGGTCCTTAAATACTAATAATTAATCAAGAGTGTGGTCATTACAGGGAAATCTCGGACCGAGGCCTTGATGTATTGACCGAGCGATAGCGAGATCAATACGACGTCAAGGCCGAGGTCCTAGACTTCCATGTAATGACCGAACAGACGAAGTTAATAAGTTATTTATTATATGGTCTTTTGGTCTTTTTTCATAACGCCCGGTCATAACAAGAAAATCTTGCCCGCTTAGCAGCCAATCAGAGCGCGCGTGCTCTTTTAGCCATATAATAAAATGGATTTAAGTTGCACTACCAACGCTCGTAATTAAACAGACTTCACGAATGTTACATCTTTCCACCAGGCTCTCTTGATATCTTATATTGGTACTCTCTTTATCTTGTCAAACATAAAGCCGTGTCAACAAATGCACCAAGTTGTCGCTGATATAGAACAACTTGCGTTCTATTCTCTATTTTGACCGCCAGCCGGTTAACTCAGTTGGTAGAGCACGGGACTATCGTGCGGGAGGTCGTGGGTTCGAACCTCGGCCGGACCATCACTCAAGGTCTTTAAATTACTGAGGAGAAAGTGCTGCCTTTGCAATGACATCTGTAAATGGTTAGACTTTCCAGTCTTCTCGGATAAGGACGATAAACTGTAGAATCTCGTCTCACAACCCTTATTCGCAATGACTTCGCGGGACGTTAAAGAACTATCACACTCTTCGTGAAGAGTAGGGGATGTAGTTCCCGTTGTCGTGGCTTGGCCGGGTTGAGATCCAATATGGACTGATAGCGCCTGCCAGAGGCGCCTTTACAGGCTGACGTCCGATCTCACCCCCGAAAAATAATATTTCAGTAAAAAGCCCCGAGGGGACGTGGGATAAATGCATAAATGTAAAAAATTGTATATTTTTAGTGGTCGTTGATCATGATGGGCTATACCAAGAGACACTGACGACGTCCCTGACGCAGCGTATTATCGATTATAAATGGTCATCAGTCTCGATAAATTAAAATAAGACCGATTGGTACCGTCATGAAGGAATCTATTCTCGAGTGTTATTTGTCATCAGTCTCGATAAGTTTAAATATAAAGAGCGATTGATAACGTCATGTAGGAACCTATTCTCGAGTGTTATTTGTCATCAGTCTCGATAGGTTTTGATATAAAGAGCGATTGATAACGTTATGTAGGAACCTATTCTCGAGTGTTACTTGTCATCAGTCTCGATAGGTTTTAATATAAAGAGCGATTGATAACGTCATGTAGGAACCTATTCTCGAGTGTCACTTGTCACCTGTCTCGATAAATTTTAATAAGTGCGATTGATAACGTCATGAAGGAACGTATTCTCGAGTGTTACTTGTCATCAGTCTCGATAAATTTTAATAAGTGCGATTGATAACGTCATGAAGGAATCTATTCTCGAGTGTTGCTTGTCATCAGTCTCGATAAGGGTAAATATAAAGAGCGATTGATAACGTCATGTAGGAACCTATTATCGAGTGTTACTTGTCATCAGTCTCGATAAGTTTTAACATAAAGAGCGATTGATAACATCATGTAGGAACCTATTCTCGAGTGTTATTTGTCATCAGTCTGGATAGGTTTTGATATAAAGAGAGATTGATAACGTCATTAATTCTCCACTTTCCATGGTTGTTTGTCGCCATGATTATGTAACAAAAACGATAGATAGCGACATCGAAGTAAGGGTTTTTCCTTTTCTAGGATAAAAAAAGGATGATGAAAAAAAAAAATGAAGGTCAAATGAAGAAAGACTCGTTCGTACCGTGGCGTGGCGCTTCGTCTCATTTGTTCAGAGTCTTGAGCGTACTGATCTCTCTGATCAACAACTTTCTTGTGCACTTCGAGGAGAGCACTGGGAAGAACAAAGAGAGAAACACGACGTGAACGTTACAGGCAGTGTATGACCAAGCAAGAAGATGGGCACAAAATATAAACATATGAAGCAAATCCCTGTTTTATTGAAATGCGATAAACAATAAATGAAAGTGAGTATCAAGGGTAGTAAACGATGCGCTGTATGTAAAAATATTGCATGGTTCAATTTTCCCTGTTACCATCCTCCCAGGGATTTGCAAGTTTTTCATTTTTTGGCGGTCTATTCCCCACCCCTGGAACAACGATCGCGGAATGTTTTTTCGACAACCTATGAATATCTCTTGGAAAGCTTGAAACAAAGAACTCATTTTTGAGGAGTTATTTATTCAAAGAGGAATTATTTTCAATTCGCCCCACCCCCCCACCCCCGGAACAGATCTGTCTTAGACAATTCCCCACCCCCGGGCCCGAAAGGCTGGACTTGTCCCGGGTATTACCCGAGGGAGGCATGGTAACAGGGAAAATTGAACCATCCATGAGGACACAGCTGCACGTACTGATAATTTTTGTGCTTCCTACGCAGATGCTCTTTGGGGTTCGTCACGCATTCCTCCACCACGCGTGAACAAGTAACGCGCGACAAATACCGAAGACACCGGCTGAACACTCCCTCCCCTCCCCATCCCCAGACAGTAACGAGTATAACAGGTGTTGTTTTTGAATATATGAAACAAAAAATTCTTTCCTTTTTTAAAATTACTCACGTATGCTCCTGCATTAGCTTCTGATTATCGGCAGTTAGTGTTTCCATGTCTCTCTGTAAGTTCTGCAAAAAAAAAACAATAGAGAAGAACAATTACAGAGCGACTACTCGAAGCAAGACCATCCAAATAAATTTTCATGCAAATTTTGAATACCCGTTTTTGACGACGTGAACTTCGCAGCAGACCTGTGGCGAGTTTCTACCGACTAAGATGATTCATTCTTTTTGAATCAGTTACGGAGCAAATTATATGTATTTTAAACGAAATAAAAAAAAATTTATACGGATTCCATTGTTTAGATGCTCCATCGAGATTGGATAATTTGTATGAAATTGTGTTTGCGTGGCCTTGGATCGAGAAATATTCTAAGCATAAAAGCAGGATTTATTTAACAAAATACAAGTTATGGCATTTCTTACTTTAAACTGAGACTCAAGTCTTTCGAAATCCCTCCGAGGTACCACGTCACCATAGTCGGCCTCCATTTCTGCCAATTTCTGGTTCTTGATATCAAGATCCTCTCTGGCTTTCCTACAAAACACACAGAGATGAAAATGTGCCGTCAACCAAAATTGACCTCGCCGTACAGTGACGGACAGACGTAAACTATTGGAGATCGCAGAGCAGAACGCGTTCCGTTCGCGTTTCATTGGCGTTCCGTTCGCGTTCACAGAATGCGTTCCCATAATGAACTAGGATAACAAGAACTAAAAACAGTATGGCAAAATTGTAACGTGGAAATTGTTGGATTCTAGGAAAACCACGAAAGTTCATCAACTCAAGAGTGGAACAAAGAGGAAATATGGCAAGCATTGCATGCATGTGGCTACTGCATTTATTAAGTTTATTCGGACCTTTTTGCCACACTTATCGCCTTTCCTCGATTTCATTACTTTTAATTGTATTGTGCATTGTGATTGGCTAAATACTAGGCACTCGCTGATCGGCTCCTTCATTTACTCATCACTCATGTTTCCTTTGACATATTGGCTCCTGCATTATTTCATATGCAGAAGCCAAAAAAGTTATTTTCATAAGAGGAGATTCCTTGCCACGTCGTAAGGAGATCAGAGAATTTTTCAAGCTACCAGAAAACATGTTGAATGCTGTACAGAAAAACGTCTGTTTCTGTATCGCTATGGTAGGTGATATGCTAAAGAGTTTAACGAATGAAAGATCGTCCCAGATTCGTCAACAACTCAAGCAACCTGAAAAAAATCCAGGTTTGAACGGGATTCGAACCCATGACCTTGTGCTACCGGTGCAACGCTCTAGTATAACCAACTGAGCTATCAAGCCAACTGTGAGATAGTCCTTTGTTAGTTCGTGAAATTATACCCAATTATATCCAAAGCTCTCAGAAAAGAACGAGGAGCCGTATCATATAACTATTACTTGGATCAGAACATTGCTTTCTTTTGAGATTTTAAGGTCCGTTCACAAATGCGTAAGAGGTTCGAGGACACCCTTCCGCAAAATTCCCCTAGGGGATATCATTGATGACAGTCCCTTAAATGCTTGCCAAGCGGATAATTTTAGGTAGATAAGAAAATACTAATATACAAATTAAAACTCGCGCCAATTTTTAAGTTTCTAAAATTAGGTAGATAAGTGGTGTATGGGGCAAATAATGTACCGAAGGCCATCCTTAGCAGTACTTAAACATCCTTAGACATCCTTAGACATGTCTAAGGATGTTTAAGTACTGCTAAGTATGGATAAGGATGTCTAAGTACTGCTCAGGATGTATAATGATGTTCAAGGACGAGGGTCGAGGTTAACGAGAGGCCTTCGGTACACTATTTGTCCCCATACACCACGTATCTACCTAATTTTAGAAACTTAAAAATTGGCGCGAGTTTTAATTTGTATATTAGTATTTTTTCTAAACATCTAAATACATATATAAATATATATTTTCATTTTATCGAAGAAAAAAGAAATTAATACAGATATTTTAATAGATACTTTTTTTCAGACTTCTAATAGTTTGATCATGTATTAAGTATTTTTTAATAAGTTTGGTTATTATTCGATAATGTAAAGGTATGAGATGGAGATTAAAGGTCACGTTCTTCTTTGCACCCAAAGAGGATGAAGAAATAAAAGTGAATACATGAAAATTCCATAATAGGTGAACTGCAGAAGAAAGATTCAGTTTAACAATTAAAAGAAAGATCGTCACAGTTCAAGCTTGAATTTTTTTTCAGGTCTTCCCTTCGCAAAAAAACTGCGAGGATCAATTCACTTATCAAATCTTTCTTCCGCAGTTCCTGTATAATTATGATTTTTGCAGATACTCACATTCATAGCTAAAGAATCTAACACCAATAGTGAAAATTTCGAACACGTTTTCTCCACGCTTGCTGCGGCCGAGCCGTGTTCGCCTGCTTTCTGATTGGTTCATTGAACTGTCTCCATCTATTGGGATTACCCAGATTTACTACGTCGGTATTTCTTAAGGAGCTTCGCTTGGAAAGCGCATCATGAAAACAGTTCAGGAACAGAGAGTACATTTACCACCAAATCATAATAAGCTAATTATGACAATAGAGAATGGATGAGTTCAACTGTTTGAGAAGGTAGAAATTACGCTACATGCATCTACGTTTGTTGGAATGCTTTGAACTCCTTAGAAAATAGAGCCACATTAACATTTCATACGATAGCCAATATAAGAACCTGACCTCAAACACATCAAGAAAATAAATTACACATTTAGAGATATGCAACAAGTTTTCCCGCAAGCATCAGAGTTTCGCTCTACTTGAATGAAGAAGGAATCACACAGGTATTCCTTGGACCTGAGAACAAAATAACTCTTTCCATCACGATCCTCGTACACTGCACTTACTTCAAGGCAAGTTTAAGAAATGTCACGTCTTCTTTTCCTTCCCCTTCTTCTTCCGCGTTCGGTTTTTTGGCGTCTTCTTGTTGATATTTCAACTCATTAATATCTGCTATTAGCATCTTTCTGCAGGCAAAGAGAACGTGACAAGTTAACAGAAGACTAGCAGTAAGCAGTCAAAACGTTGCGATCACCACCCAAGTGACCACATAGTGAGACCATAGTCTAACTAATTTATATTATCAAGTTAACAAAACATAGTATGTAGCCAGTTGCAGTGTAATGGAAGGGAAGAAGGGAGTTGAGAAACGCTGGGCGGGGTGAGTGGGTCATGTCAGTCAATTGAACTCTTAACTGGATGACCTCAGTTGGCAGAGCACAGGACTATAGGGCGGGAGGTCGTTGGTTCGAGCATTGGCCGAAATATCACTCAGGGTCTTACGAAAACTGAGAAGAATGTGCTGCCTTTGCAATGACATCTTTAAATAGTTACACGTTCTCGTCTTTTCGGATAAGGACAATGAACCGTAGGTCCAGTCTCACAACCCTTGTTCAACGTTAACACCAGGTTAACACGTTGACACTCGCGTGTCCACGAGTTAAAGCGAACCCACACACTGTTGGTGAAGAGTAGGCGACGTAGATCACAGGGTTGTAACCTGGCCCTTGTGAATGTAAATTCATCTTGCAAGACGCAGTTGAATATTTACAGAGAAACTGCGCGATACAAATTAATAATGGCCCTTGTGAATGTAAAATGGTGGATGAAAAATGGTAGGGAATGTAAATTCACCTTGTAAGACGCAGTTAAAATATTTACGTAGAAACTGCGCGGTACAAATTAATAATTATTAATAATAATAATAACTCACACACAGGTAACAAACGGTTGTAGCGCAACGGTTCAATGTGTAACATTTTAATATGATTAATATTTCAGGGTGTTGGTAAAGGAAAATCTGATGCATTGTAAAACTGTTGGATTAACTTCAGTATTTGTTAGTGCAAACATAAGTCATGTGATATAGTGAGCCACAGCTAACTGTAAACAATTGACATTAGTATGGTGATTATGCAAAATCGCGCGCTCTGATTGGTTCGCTATCTCGGATTATCAGCCGATAATCACCTCGACGAACAAAATGGCTGCCAGCGGTTCGCGCGCTTTTGATGAAATAAAATTTTTTCGTGTTGTACAATGCTTTTTCTTTTCCTTTTTGAAATAATCACCCGTGTATTTATACTAAAACAATTATTCGCCTCAGGCTCAGTGATTCTCGGTGAAAATTCACCTCGACTTCGTCTCGGTGAATATTCATCGAGAATCACTTCGCCTTCGGCGAATAATTGTTAATTAATGTTGCAGCAGTCAGTTGGGAGATGTGATTACCTGGCGTCGCACTCATTTCTGTATCTCAGGTATTCTGCTGCCAGTTCCTCTTGAAGCTGTTAAAAAAAAAAAATAAAAGAAAGTCAAACCTCTGTTACAGGTGTCATCATCAAAGTGATCAACACTGAATTCTATTGATATCAATAAACAAACTAAAAGGTGAATACCAAGGGATGATCATCAATGATGTACATGCATAAGAAATTGGTAACGTAATTCGAAACGAATTGATAAAGTAAGTTATACCACCGTAAGGTAAAGGGGAGGTGCTGACGTTTCGAGCGTTAGTCCTTCGTCGGAGCAAATGAAATGCATATACTAACTGTGTATATGCATATACTGTGGAGAGTTTGTAGTCAATACCTGTTGTAAGCTTTTGCTACTTCCAAGTTAAACAGTCCTACTTTTTTCACTTCTACCAAATGACAACCAAGATTTTAGTCATTTTCTTTGGCCTGTGATGATCGCACTGGTTTTACCCTTGTCAGGTGACCACCAGATTTCACCCACTTACTAGTGAAATAGGAGACCACAACATTGCTTCAACATAAAGCAGGTGGTCTATTTAATGTCCAGAGCATGTAACCCAAACGCAACCTGACCAGGATTGACAGTTCTGCTGTCATCCCAAACTGTTATAGTATACTTTCAATGGACTATCAAATACAGAAATGGTACTTACTTTTTCCACTTGAACTTGAAGAGATACCTGGTCTTCCCTGAGAATGAAACAACAGGTATTAAAAGCTAAAATAATAAACACTTTGAACCACTAGATATACAGGTTAAGGCTAACACAAACCAACACTGGAAACCTCCATGCACTGCAAGTAACCCCTTACATATTATATGAAGGCATTTACATGTAGATCCCAACCCTGGAGTTAAAGATCCAAGTTTACAAAGCTGTTATTTAATTATAGCTGTCACTCACAGTAAATTGCAGTTTCTGTAGTTTGAAATTAAGGATATGAGAAGATTTTGCCAACATGGAACAATAAAATATTAGATGTACATATAAAAAGATATTTTGAAAAAAAGATTACAGGCATTTCAACTTATTTTTAGCTCCTCTCTGGTTTTAACCAATCTGTTTCAGGTAGTGAATTTTCAGTGGCCACTGCATGTCCACCTCAGGCACAGAGATTCAAACATCAGTATGTTTAACGTTTTCTATGCAATATGCTTACACCATGTAACTTAAATTTATTTTAGCATATATGGTACCTAAATTTTGATATAACATTTTGCAATCGCTGGTTCTCCTTCCTCAACTCCTGCATGTCTAGAAAAAAGGGATTAAAAATCAGAAGAAAAAAAAATGGATTTCAGTGTGAAGATCGACAGCTGACCGCCAGCCATCTCACTGAAAAGTATTACTTTGAAATGAAAAATTTGCAGCCATCTTTTTGTTGTTTATATGCTAAACTAGCCACTGTGAAAATTTGAGGGCAAACAAACAAATTCCCTTTGAGTTTTAGCTCTTTAAACTGTCCCCTTCTTCTGTCCCCTTATCGTCAAGAAAATGGCATTAAGAATGTCGATCACTCCAAAGGGTAATTTTTACTTCTGGCCAAAGTGTAAAACCACCATTTCTCCATCAATATTTAGTTTTTTCAATTCATTAGAGACCACATTTCAATCATTACTTCAAACCAAAAATCCAAATTTCAAGAAAATTGCCGATCTGAAGACATACAGTATTAAACCTTAAATTTCTATTATTGAGTTGAAACTTTAAAAACCTCAGACACAATCAATAATACAATTATATTAATATTTTACCTGACTTTTCTTCTTGCTTAACAGCCAGCAACTTTTTCTCACACTGTTCTGATACTGTGACTAACATACTCTGAAGAAGCCCAGATATAAGTCAGACAGACAATTAGCACATCTATAACTTTGTTCTAACAATTAAAGGCTATCACAGAGCTGTACATACTGTAAATTATTATGTTCTTTTACAAAAGGGTTTAAGTAACATCTTCCAGCTTAGATGGCCCAGTTAGAAAATAAGTTTGAGTTAACTGTACTGTGTACGCATAGCCTTGTAAAATTCACATTCTTGGCTTAAGTCAATGTAAGTCGATCAATAAAATGGGGAACTCACCCGGAGGGGTACTACCATATATGGGCTATATAGGTATGTGCCACGGGATAGGGTATGGTTTTTGAGGTTCTCGATCCTTAAATAGGGTATCATTTTTGCACATGTTGGCATAGTGTTCCCAGTGTGATCCTTAGATAGGATACCTAAATTGTATCAGGCAGTCTACTATACTATCCTTGATGCTAACTTCCAGTAATCTTACAGAAACGAAATAAAGTTGATCTGTTCAAGCTATTTTTAGTTTTTGTTTTTCCCTTGCATAGGGTGTCATTTTTCGTGTTTGGGCCTTAAATAGGGTATCAATTTTCGTTTGCTTCATCCTTAGATAGGGTCAGGGTTTAAGACCCTTCGCGGCACACACCTATCCGAAATTTATGGGAGTACCCCCCCCCCTCCCTCCCCGGGAAACTCAGAATGGTTTCAAGAAAATGTGTGGTCGAGGTCACATGATTTATACATTGCAATCCCTTATAATGCACTTGGCTATTCCAATCAGAGAGTGTACTTTATCTGATTGTTTCATTTTACATATATACTGGGACAAAATCCCCAAGCAATTATATTGGACACACAGTCTCAATGGTTTTGGTAAATTATGAGCTAAAATCATTACAGTAATTTGATAATTTAAGAAAAGAAAACAATACCACAGATGGCACAATGATATTATCGATTATTTATACGTACTGTCCGAGTCAAATGACTTACTCAAATTGGTCTTTGTTACCTTAAGTGGTTCTAGTTCTCTAATCTTTTCCCTTTGGTGAACCAGCATCATCTCGTATTCATGTTTAATTGCAGAAAGTAGTGGTTTGTATGTCTTGAAGTCTTCTATTAAATATTCAAATACTTCCCTGAAAGCCTGAAACACACAGTATGCCTTAACTCAGTATTTGTGACAAATAGTAAAACTTTAGAATAACAGTGACAGGAAATAAGTTCTAATGAGTTCTGGCTTGCATTACTTACCCAGGGCTAACTCCAGTACTTGGTGGCCAGTCGGGCCAGTTTCCTTGAATAATTTTTTTAGTGGCCCATCCCAAAATGAAGAAGCCCTCAATTTTTTTTTTTGAGAGTCATGTGGCAATTACAAAATCAAAATTTCGTCTATATGTTGTGAATGTGGATCGCTCGTGAAATCACTGTTAAAACGGCTCTGAAATTCCACTTCAGAGCTAACAATTCACTAAAGTGGATGATCTTAGCATCCAGGCAAAGAAACGAAGAGAAAGTTAGTCCAATTAAACTTCATAATATTGAGTTTTCTTTTTAACTTTGTACTTCGCATAATTTACATTGCAGCTTTTTGAAATTCTCTAGCATAGTTGCACATCGGGTGTTCAAACCTTAACTTTTGGTAGCCCTGGTAATTTGTAACTTGCCACTGGTGACCGCCAATTTTTAGCCCTGCTTACCTGCAATCTTTTTTCACTAGGAACCATCTCAGCACAATCCAATGAGCGCAGCTCTTTTTGAAGAAATGCCTCAAGTTGCTCCAGAAACTTGGGTTTGTGAACACCTTTTGGCATGAACTCGTTTGTGTGTTTGGCCACACCAGGATTCAAATCTGGTGCAGTGGGACCCAGGGCATGTGCTGGCCATGTGTCCAGTGTACCTGCTCTTGTGTCTATGTATGGCTGATGGCAAAAAAAATGTTCTCAATAATGATGGCTATCTCATTACTCTTATCAAAATGAATGATATCCTCATGCTCACACTCTTTCCTTAAAGAATTAACTTTTGAGTACAAGAAATTGGTTATGCACTAGTCCAGAAAATACTTCTGGCCTCTACAAATATCTCAAACTCAAACTCCTTTCTTTAGGATTGTTTTCTCAGTCATTTACCATTGGTTATCTGGAAACCCTGCTATCTTGAACTATTTTTCTCTTACCTTTAGAGTTCAAGATAGCCAGGTTTGACTGTATTGTAAAAATGTTGAAGGGATCTGGGTAAAGACAGAGTTTGAGGGACATAAATTATTAAATTACTATGGACTTCAACTCAACTTTGGCATTTTGGGATAAATCCAACCATAATTTATTATCTTAATTACCATGTCCAAATGAGTACAAATTATTTGACCTGGCAGCTTGTGTAACCAGCATTCAAAAAGGAGGAGAGATGGAAAGTTTGAGTGCCAGGGGTTTCAGCACAAAGTACGAGAGCAAGAGAGGCAGGGTCTGCGTGGGAAAGGAATGATGCTCTCATGCTTCACACTCAAACTCCTTGTGCTCAAACTCCCCTTTTCCTTTCCTCTTTCAAGGCCAGCTACATTTCTGCTTCATTATAAATTAACACATCAACTGCTCCAACAGTTCATCAAACTCATACTCATACTGTTAGACTTCATTATACTCATACTCTGCTCCGATTTATGGCCCAAGCATGAAGCGCACGGGCCATAAATCCAAGCAAAAAAGATGAGGATCTGTGACTTACAGTACGGACCGAGAAAACGAGGTTTCATTTGTAACATATTTATTATATCTCAAAACAAACTTTTGAATTTAGTGGTCCGTACAGTGAAGTATGGCCTGCCAAACTGACCAATCACAGCAGGCATACTAACTGAGAGATATAATAATGAACTTAACATCACACACTCACCTGTAAAACAGTAGCTGAAGGTAACATATACTTCTGAGTTCCTGACAAGGTCGTGACACTATAGCTTGGACCACTAAGTCCGTTGTATTGTTTTAAAGCCTTGGTGTTAGTTTGAGTATGGGATGCTAAAGAACTGCAAAACAGAAGAAATATTTATATTTACAATTTTATTCCAGGCGACAAAAAGGAGTACTTTAAGTTGAGATGGTCAGTTTCTACTCCAAGCATTATTTTCTTCAAAAGGGAACTTATGCTATGCAATTGCAAAGCTGAATTAAAGTTAACACTAATCCACTAAGTAGTGATTTATTTTTACAGTATCTAACAATTCACTGATCGCAATAAATTCCTATACTTTGAATACAGTTTAACTTCAACTGTTTGATCCACCTGTGTGGTCTAGTGTATAGGGATTTATCCTTTCGAAGGAGACATCTTGTCGTTGACAAAGCATACCTATAGGCTACGAAATTTACCGTTCAGCAGGAATACTAGAGAAGGTGAACAAACCGAGCGAAAAATATTAGGGAATAAGACAAGAGGTCAAAAAATGTAACCAATTTGGCAAATGGTGAACGACAATTAATTCTTGCAATACGTGGTGGTAGTTATTTGAGTCAGTAGTGTTGGTTTTTCAGCATCGAGGTTCTTTGTACATTATATATAGTTTTAAATAGAAGCTCACGGCAACTAATGTCATATAAAAGCAAAGATCTAGACGGATAGTACTGTACAATAAACCCGTAGTATTTCGTTTCATTCCTTAGCATTAAAGCAAAAAGCTCAAAATAAAATTCTTGTCCTTCCAAAGTCATTTTCAAGAAGTCACCAAAAGCATAACGACATTTGCTTTCTATTTACAACGTACATGTCAAATGCAACTTAATGCTGAGAAAGATTGAGTACAGTTGCTTTTTTTTAGATCCGTGTCGCCAACAAATTTGATACTTGTGGCAAACCTTTAGCAACATGGTTATTGAAAAGACTTTAAAGGTACTTACGGTGGTAACGGGGGGAGCTTAGTATGCGACATTGCGCCCTTTGAGGGAATCAAAACCTTACACCATTTTGCTCTGCTCACATTGCTACATCAGCCATATTGCTTTGCTCCTGGTTGACATGGTAACAAACTAGTGTCTAGGCTCCCTCGGTCGCTTGTTCTGGAATACTTGTCACTTCCTTTTTATTTTATTTTTCATTTAATTTTATTTATTCCATTTTTACTGCAAAAAGAAAACTTAGCTAAATTACATAAGAGAACAATTAACTACATACTAGGAACAAAAAGGAAGTGATAAAAAGACTTCTTATATTAGGGAGTGGCGTTGTAGGGTATTGGTAATTTTAAGCGCATTAGCGCAAAGAACCACAACTCAACCTTCACAGAGTAATATGAGAATTGTGAGTGTACTTTAGCAATTTGTTTTGAACAATTAAGTATTCTGTTCTATTCTACTCTTCTTGTTTTTTCGTCTATCTGTTCGCGGTCGACTAGTTTGTACTGCAAACAAACTGAAAATTATATACGATGCAATCTTCATTTTCTCTATTTGTCCCGAAGGAGCTGATCGGCTGAAATAAGTTAAGATCTGCGTTTGGTAATTTATCAACTGTAGAGCTTTCAGAGCTTTCATCAAATATGAATTCGTTAGCGTTGTTTTACAAGGAGCCAAACATTGTTTTTTTTATACAAACAAGTTTTAAACAATAACAATAGACAGATGTTTGTACTGCAAACAAACTGCAAATTATATACTGATAAAATCTTCATTTTCTCTATTTGTCCGGAAGGAGCTGATCGGTTGAAATAAGTTAAGATCTGCGTTTGAACTCTCAGTTGTCAAAGCTGCTCGGCGTACATTGTGCAAATGAATTCGCACATATCTATATCTTAATTAGATCTCTCGTAAAGTTATACGGCGCAAAAAGTGGACAAGAGAAATAACCAATGACATTCTCCGAACGGGACCACTGTTTTAATTATTTAAATTGCGCGAGAAAATCGATCGCGTGTGACGTGCAAATTGCTTCCGTTTCCAAACTTCTGTTTTTCTTTAGAATCGCCAAATGGTTTAGCACACCAAAGAGACGCCTTTTGAAATTTTTTGTACCTAGCTGGTTTGTAAGTGGATTTTAACTCACCATGTCGGAAAAAAGTGAGAAAGCTGCCACACCATTAAAGCTGTATCTCGTTCGTTTTTCGCCGTGCTGCAGAGCTGTTTGGTTGTATATGTTACAGGTAAGTTTCATATAGACTAGTTTATGGATTATACAACGTTGTTAATTTAGCTCATATTTGTACAGCTCGTATCATACAGTGAAGAGCTAGTTTGGTAAAAAAAAAAACATAGACCGATTCTCGTATTCGAAAATTGTTGATCACTAGTATTCTTTTCAACGCTGAAATTCGGTCTCCCCGAAAACACCTCTGTAATATCAGTTGATACTTTTAATTCGCGCATTAACGCGTTCTTTAATGCAGCATCGATGGCAGTGGGGGTTTAACGTTATTTGCCTTGAACATTTTTAAAACTTATCAAATCATAACTGCGCCGTTGAGTTGTAAATATAAAGTCTTAGTTTTAAAGCTTTAGTAAAGTTGTTTTGTGTCCTTAAAATATCTATTCTAGCTACGGATTTCCGTGTCGGCCGTAGATTTCAAATATGGGGATTATTTACATTTCAGTAAATTTCTGGTAGGACGCTGTTCAACATATTGTTTATAACATTCATAGCTTAAGAGGTATTTAAACGTGGAAGTTACTCAAAAAGACGTATTATACGGATAGTGACTGAATAAGCTTGTTTTCAAAAGTAACTCTTGCCGGATAATTGATAATTGCAAAATATCGCGTTTTCATAAAAAAAATATTTCGTTTCGCTTGGTCGCGTAACTTTGGGGATCACAAAAGTGTGTTTTTTTGCCGGAGGCACTTTCATTTTGTAACTAAAGCGTTCAACATTGAAGTAGACTGGTTTATTATCAAGTTGTTTTAACCGCCATTGATATATGGTAGCCATTCGTAGTTTCTTATTATACTATTTGCCTAAACTTTAATGTTCAGCAAAAGATCCCGTTTGAATTGACTGATGTCGATGTGTTTCATGGAGAACACCAAGAGGCAAAGTTCGTAGCGATGAACCCACACGAAGAACTACCGGTATTGGTCGACGGGAAAACGACAGTTTGTGGAGGGTTTGTAGTTTGTCGAAACACTCTTGAAAATCCTATGTTTGCATCATTAGCATCACAGTGACCATCAAATATGAATTCGTTAGCGTTGTTTTACAAGGAGCCAAACATTGTTTTTAATACAAACAAGTTTTAAACAATAACAATAGACAGATGTTCCATTTGTATTATTGTTTTGTTTTTGTTTTCTTTCAGTTCTTCTATTCTCCATGCAGCTCAATATTCTTACCTGTTCATTCAGCTGCCGCAAATCCGCTTTCAATGAAATAAAGGAGGATTTTAGTTCCAATAAGAAGCCAGCAGTTAAAAAAGCTTGATCCTTTAAAGAGTCTAGTTGCACCTGTAACTTTTTTGCAACAAAAATAAACAAAATAACATTTTTTTCTATATTCAAGCAATGCATGAAGTTTCCTTCGAACTCTAAAGTTTTACATTTTTCTGCTTTTCCAAAGGTTCAAGCATAATTTATCATATGCACGGTATGAGTAGACTATCAAGGTCCTGTGTAAAATAAGATGGCAAAACTGAGTCGTTTTAAATTTTTTTTAGTTTCCTAGCCTTTAGGTAGATTGAGCGTGAAAAATGTATTTTCCGCACGCTGTACCGCTCTCCTTACCTGTGGATACATGCATGAATATAAGAAAGTCCTAGCGAACGAGGCACGCATGAAATTTATAAAGCTGGCCTTGGACGAAATTTTGGCCAGGTGTGGTGCGCATGCGTGTAAGTGTTCTTTAAGTCACGCCTGACGTAACCGAACGAAAAGAATATTTAGCGATTTGTCTTTAGTTTCTTGACCTCGTTTTTTTCAACATAGGCTACCAATACTGCGTTATCTGTCACAGAAGTACACTGATTATGCAGGCTGGGGAAACAAGCCAGATGACAAATACAAAGTGCAGTCGGTTTTGGACTGGGCATGCACAAAATTGCTCAGGTAAGAGACTGCCTTGGTGAGAGGCGACACTAGGAACTGAATAATAAGAGAAACGTTTTCCATTGTCAAACTATGAAACTCTCCAGCTTTTTCTTGTTTCATCTCATAGAACGGTCACTGGTTGTGGTGTCATAGCGTTTCTTCTGGTTTGCGGTGTGGTCGTGACTGTTCATCCTTGTCGTGACTATCCTTTGGAAAGGCACTGAACAGTACTGTACTGTGGTATTGTTTGTTTTACCATACAGTGTGGTTCTAACTTTTTCATTTGTGGATCAAACCATGCAGTGTGACCATTCTTTGTAAAGCTACTGAACAGTACTGTACTGAACAGTACCGTACTGTGAACAGTACCGTACTGTGGTACTGTTTGTTTTACTATACAGTGTGGATCTAACTTTTTCATTTGTGGATCAAACCATGCAGGGTGACCATTCTTTGTAAAGCTACTGAACAGTACTGTACTGAACAGTACCGTACTGTGAACAGTACCGTACTGTGGTACTGTTTGTTTTACTATACAGTGTGGATCTAACTTTTTCATTTGTGGATCAAACCATGCAGGGTGACCGTTCTTTGTAAAGCTACTGAGCAGTAATGTACTGTGGTACCCTTTTTTTTACCATACAGTGTTGTTCTAACTTTTCCATCTGTGGATCGAACCATGCAGTGTGACCATTCTTTGGAAAGCTACCAAACAGTACTGTACTGTGGTACTGTTTGTTTTACTATACAGTGTGATTATAGCTTCATCATTTGTGGATCAAACCATCCAAGTGTACATTCTGTTGCAAGCCACTGAATAAATCATATAGTTGTTTTTTTAACTCTTTCACGGACGAGTTGCTCACTGGACGTAGCAATAGACCAATAGGAGGGGTTGTAATATTTAAGTTACACGTTGTTACGATAGGGTTTATTGTTCACCTCTTTTCCTTTCATCCTTTACAGTATTGTTGGCTATAAGCTCGTTTATCCTCAGTTACTAGAGCGTTACCATCTGGGTGGGGACGCAAACACAGAAGTACTGGTAGAGAGGGGTATCTCACAAACCTGTGAACTCTTGGAAGCGCTGGAAAACTTCCACCTTCAAGACGAACCTTTTCTATGCGGCGCTGAGCTCACAGTAGCTGATAGCTACGTAGCGACGATCTTGTGCCAGACGGAGTGGGTGGAGTTTGACTTTAAACTGTGGCCCAAGGTTTGCGTCTGGCTGCGGAAGGTCAAAGGTCAAGAGCACTGGAATGACGTACACGTGCAACATATTGAGTACGTGCAGCGGCTGAAAAAAGTTTCGTCGATGGAATTCGAGTCGTAGCGTTAATTGGGTAATACTATACAGAATTATAGCCGAGATACAGTGACGTCAAACGGAGTCACGGGTCATTAGATTTATAGGCAAAGTACGACAATGACTAAACTTATATCCGAAAGTTCAGAAAACGCGACAGAACCACCTCACCAGTGATGGGCTGCCGCTCTTGACGCGGGAATTACGACGCGTCACTTTGGCGGTAAGAAAGTACAGGCAATGTATATGAGGCGGTTCAATTTGGCGGGAAAACTTTAAGGGTGCCTGGCAAAATGCCGTTCTCTTAGTCCTATAATAGAATTGCAGATCTTATGAAAATAATTGTCACTTTAGCAACGGGCAGCAAAGGAGTAAAACATATGACCATATGTCTCTTAAAACAGAGCAGCCTCACAATTCTTCCAAATCGGCTTAGAAGACAGGAAGGTAGACATGCTCAATACGTGTATTGACGTCATGGACGTGACGCGCTAATAACAATGAAATACAGAAATACATTTGGCAGCTAAAGGACTGTAAAAAGCCATAATAAAAATTACTCTTCTATTTATTCCATTAAAAGAAATAAACTACACGAATAATAAGTCTACTTGTTGAAAAATCCTAAACGACTTGGTGCGATTTTTCTTTCTTTTCTTTGAACTGTAATCCTGAAGCTTTGTCATGTGAAGGCCCCGCCGGACGGAGTTTGACCTACACAACCAAGCATGACCAGTCCATTATTTGGCAACCTACGGAACAGTACTGTACTGTGGTACTGTTTGTTTTACTATACAGTGTGGTTCTAATTTTTTCATCTGTGGATCCAACCATGCAGTGTGACCATTCTTTGTAAAGCTACTGAACAGTACTGTACTGTGGTACTGTTTGTTTTACTATACAATGTGGTTCTAATTTTTTCATCTGTGGATCCATACAGTGTGACCATTCGTTGTAAAGCTACTGAACAGTACTGTACTGTGGTACTGTTTGTTTGATTATACAGAGTGGTTCTAACTTATTGAGCTGTGGAACAAACGGTGTGGATTCTTCTTCAGGCCAAACGTCACGATCCACATCGATCGTTTTGTGACAAACGAACAAGTATCAAAAACAAGTACATCAAGCGAGATTTCAAATTCCTACACAATGCAAGCGAAAAAGACAAAAGAAATCAAACACCGCGACGTGTTTGGATATAGGACGATATATCGCTAGTTTTGGCATACTTAACCTCTTAGTCAAAATCATTCCGTTTGAGAAGCTGTACCTACAGGGACGGCGGCGCGTTAGGGGACTCTGTGGCCATCCTCCCTCAGAAAATTTTGAAATCTAGAGGCTCGGAAATGGTATTTTCATCGTTCTCCATGAGATATTTCTTAAAAAAAAAGACAACCTGGATAAGCGTAAAATGACAAAAAATGTCATCGTCGTAAAAAGTGGAAGGCTAAAGCTCCCCCAGTCCCCCTCGGCTCCGCCGTCCCTGACCTAACGCTAAATTAACGAGATTTTGTTTACAGCGTAATTTTTGTCAGCGACTGAAGTCCTATTCAATTGGCTTATAACACAATTGAATTGCCACTGTTTGAATAAAAGCTTCAAATGTATTTGGTGTCACTGAATGACAATGATTCAAGTTATCTACTATTTGTAACAGGGAAACAGAATTTAGAGTGCAGACACTTAAACTACACTACTAAGTCATTGTAAATATTGAGTGATTATATAAGTAGTTAGTATAAATACTCCGGTGATTATACAAAATACTAAAACAATTATTCGCCTCAGGCTCAGTGATTATCGGTGAATAATTGTTAATTAAGATAACCTTGGTCCTTACCAACTGACTAAAGCTACGAACTATCGGGAAAATACTTAACTATTTTAGTGACTCTCATTAAGCAAATTAAGTCAATCTTTCAAAGGCTAACACAATAGCACGAGTCCATAAGACGAGTGCGATTTTTTGTCTTTGAAAAATTGGCATGTACTTATTCATTCTAAATTTTACTCCAAATCATTTGATTAATAATGATGATGATACACATGTCGTATTTCTGCAGTTAATTTCAACTTCATCTACTGTTTGGGATTAACTGACATGTTCTCTACCAATCAGGGCGTTGAAAGTTTTACATGTATATTACAGCGGGTAATAACGCAAGCAAATGCCACAAAATTTGATCGGAATGGTGTAGCAGGGGCCGGTTGGTCAAAGGCCAATTAGCACTAATCCAAGGTTAAATTTCAAACCGGGTTTCTTTTCTTCTTGTTTAAAAGCATTTTCTCCGATAACTTCATCTTTTTTCTTCAGAGCATACAATCATCATATTGTATTCAAAGAGAATTATACTGAATGTGCTTTTTAAGTTCTCATATCTGCATTTAAATTTCGCACTAACCCTGAGTTATCTTAACCCTGCTTCGAACAACCCGGCCCAGGAGCAAAAGTACAAATCTCTCCATCAAAAAACAAACGGATCAATATCAGTTTCTGGGCAACCGTGCACCTACCCCTCCCTTAAACCAACATTAACGCTAACTTTTTAACTCATTATAACTTGTTGGATTAGGGGAGGGGTAGGTGCACGGTTGCCCAGAAACTGACATTGATCCAAACAAACAATCCCGGAATAGTATAAAAATACTACTACAGATTGAAAAAAAAAAACAAAAACAAACAAAAAAAAAAATAAGGCAAAACAGAGTCACTGAAATAAATCGACTGAACCAAGGTATTACTGAAGAAGTACTGATGACAAGAGGAACAGCACGAGCAGGGTGCCGCATCCCAATGTGGCCGAGAGTGCTGGTGCCTGGGAGGCTGATTTGCCTAGAGAAGCAGTCGGTCCCACAGATGCGCAGTTAACACAATCAGAACAGACGCGACACACCCCTTCATCTTTCAGAGAGTCAGCAACGTACAAAGCGGTGGCACGGTTCTCTGTTGGTTGAAGAGGGAAAGTCACGTGACTTAGAAAAACCTCGCCCAATGCAATCAAAGAAAAGTTAATAATAATAATAATAATAATAATAACAATAATGATAATGATAATATAAATATTAATATAACTATTAATATTAATAATAGGAAGGATGCAGAAGTCTGAACATTGCCAGAACTTTTAAGGTCTTGTGCTAGATTAAGACGCTCATACACTCGTCGAACCAACCTAATGGCTAGATCAAGCATAGACCATTTCTGATTTTTAAAATTTTAAGGTTTTAATTTTTTTTTTTTTTTTAATATTTTCAAATTTTAATGGATTTTCTTTTTTTATCACGCGACTTTATTGTAAATTTATACGCAGTGCTAGTCACGGGTTTCCGCCTAGTTACTGGCGTTCTTTTTACTTTATATCTGGCATTCAGATGTTGATATACTACCCATAATAAAAATAATAATAATAATAATAATAATAATAATAACAATAACAATAACAATAACAATGACAATGATAATGACAGTGATAATGATAATAATAATGACAATGACAATGATAATGATAATAACAATAACAATGACAATGACAATGATAATGATAATCATAATAACAATAACAATGACAATGACAATGATAATGATAATGATCATAATAATAATAATAATAATAATAATAATAATAATAATAATAACGGGACGACATTGCACAGAATCAAGCTCACCTGGTCTGTAGTAATCATAAACCACGGCTGGCGATGGCCGGGGCTTTCCTACGTCAAAAGCTCGCAGGAATACCACAGTGACACAGACATGGCGGTCTGATGGGATCTGTCGCCAAAAGCAAACAGAAAATATTACTCATAGTCGCAAAATTTTATTAGACCATTACCTCTTGGATAAACAGTACTTCAGTGCGTTTACGTTGGTAAACTGTACAGTAGTTTGCAGTGGCTTTCCAATCGAAAAAGCACTCTTTAATTCACAGATCCACAGTTTCCCATCTTACCTCGTCAAAGTAGAGAAGAACGTTCCGTTCGGTGGCATCAGCTCGCTTCAGCTTCAAAGATGAGTCGGATAAGCTCTGGAAAAGAAAATCAAACGCACTTTTACTCCTTGAACAAAAAACACTTCGATTCTACAAGTTACCAAACACTTTTTTAGATATTTTTAACGTCTAAAGATAGAGCATAATTAAGAAATAGAAAACATGTAACCTGTTTTCATCGAGTTTTAGTATAAATCTACCGGCGTTCTATCACAAATTCCGCGCTCTGATTGGCTACTACTCACTATCTATTCTGTGATAGACAGTGAGTAGCGCAGCAGTGTGCCCTTGCTAACAAAATGGCGGCCGCTTCTTCACGTTTTCGAAGTGTCCGTGAAGAAGATTTAGACAGTTTACTGGTCGAGGCTGTTCCAGAAAAGACAAAGCTTTGAACGACTAGTAGATTTATACTAAAACAATTAGATTATTCGCTCCCGATTTCTATGCGTGATAGTTGACGAGGGCTGCGCCCTCGTCAACTATCACGCGATGGAAATTTCGAGCTCATAATCTAATTGTTTAATAGAAACACGAGTGTATGTTTGGGAGAACGAGAAATGTTATGGGAACACGAACCGCAGGCAAGTGTTTCCACAGCTTTTTCGAGTTCTCCCAAACTTTCACGAGTGTTTCTTTAACTCGATAGAAACACGAAGAACATGTTTTCTATTTCTTTTAGAAAACACCGCGACGAACAACAGGAAAACAATTTTTTAATTTTGATGACCAAAATGTAAATTCTCTTTGGTCGTGTCATCATTACGTCAACAGCTCGTGCTAGTTCTGTGTTTCTATCGAGTTTTAGTATAAATCTACTAGCGTTCTATCACAAATGCCGCGCTCTGATTGGCTACGCTACCCACTATCTATTCTGTGATAGATAGTGAGTAGCGTAATGGCGGCCGCTTCTTCACGTTTTCGAAGTGTCCGTGAAGAAGATTTAGACAGTTTCCTGGTCGAGGCTGTTCCAGAAAAGACAAAGTTTTGAACGACTAGTAGATTTATACTAAAACAATTAGATTATTCGCTCGCGATTTCTATCACGCGATAGAAATCTCGAGCTCATAATCTAATTTTTTAATAGAAACATGAATTCTAACTAATCAGCGCGCGTATTTTCTTAGGACTGTTTTCTAAAGAGTGTTGAAATACTCTTTGTGCGCTATCTTTATACGCACCTTCTCGATCGACTCGGGTTCAACTTCGAAACCCGACGGAGTTGTGACATCCATGACAGCCATTCCCGATAAACCGTCGTCAACAGCCCACCTGGCGCAAGACCTCAGCTTTAGCATATACTCTGATTCTTCTAACACCGAAAGATCAAAATCGAAGGATCGATCACCAGGCACTTTCTCGACGTTGTAAGTCACACCAATCTGATAGGGAACGTTGAAACAGATCAATACAATAAAATCAATAGAGGATATTACATGGCCGCTTGGAGATACGAAATTTCTCTTCGAGTGTTGAAAAATATTTTTTCAACACGAGAAGAGAAATTTCGTATCTCCAAGTGGCCATGTAATGTTCTGTTTATTTTATATATACTGGTGAAGTTTCCACATAAAACAACTTCAGCAAATCTTCCTGGATGTTGCACCAGCTCGGAAAAAATATCGATGTGAAAATTTGGCAGCTCATCGAGAGAGTCACCGGTAACAGTAACGCCTTCGCACCTCGAAGCCATGAAATTTCAAAAGAACCGGCCGCGCGTCTGAGCGGGAAGCTCTCTTGTAATTGGCTAATCATGTTGGTAACCATGGCGACACCAATATCCTCACACGTGAAAAATAAAAATGATATCTTCACTGCGCGCGATGAAGATATGATTTTTTAGTAAAAGGAAAAATTCTGGTATTTCATCAGTATCTATATAATAAATATAAGTATTGCGATTAAGCCCAACCTACAGTATTTTGATGTTTCGTTCCGTTCTGTCTATCACCCCAAGGGTGTAAAATCCTTACCGACAATATGACGCGGGGGGTGATGCTGCGTTCTAACTGCATCCCATGGGGGAAGGGCTCGCGGTATGCTAACAAATCCTCTTTGACCAAGCGTGCATCAACTAACTGGACAAATGTTCCACTTCACCTTAACTACACGCGTCTGACATGTACTCTTATTGATCTTAAGATGACATGCGATATAACATTTTATCTGACGTTCACTACGATCGGTCATTTATACAAGTGATGTATTTAAGTACAGACAAGCCCGATGTCAGGTAGAGTTCGATAATAAATCTCAAGTTCAGTTTTACAGATAGTTAAAGTTGTGTAGCTGCACTTAAGAACAGCACTGACTGAAAGTCGTAAAAATCTCGTGTCAGTGCACCTCTTATATTAGATCTTTTCATTAAGCGCGCTTCCAAAAACCAGAAAACATACCTAAATAGACAGTGTGGTTGTTTCGAAGTAGACAAAAAAATCGGCTTTGGTAATAGCTCCAGTAAATTACAGCTTTTCTCTTAAAGGTTCGTCCTATTCTCACCTGCACCATGCCAAAACCACGACCAGTTGCCCTGATACGCAGCGAACCGCCCAAATTAAGAAGCTGCAGAGGAAAGAAAATTGAAATGAATATATTGTGCCATTTCAAACACCACGCTATTTTTACTAACCCTGTAAATCACGACAACTAACACGGTTTGCTACTAAATGCATCATCTCGTTAACGCCTTCCCGCCAAACTGACATTAACCAACAAACGTGCAGTGTTTTTCCGCTAAACTAACGCTCTCTTTCAATCCCATACAACTGCACGGCAACAATAACCGCGAAATCGATTCCCGCCAAAACGTAGTTCCTGTGGTGGCCGTCGCTTTAGAATTTCACATTCGCTAACACGAAACGATTTTCAAGACCCCTACCAATCTAGAATATTTACCAAATGAGTAAAAGAGCAGACAATATATTTGCATCAAGGATAGAGAAGTATTTGCAAATGCGATTTAGGACACTTTGCTTGAAAAAGACAAAAAAGGCAAAAATTAGTATAGGTAATAGCACGGTTTGCAGTGATATTTGGTATAAATACCACGAGGGATATTTCAAAATTGTTGTACGTAATTTCAAGAGCCGTTAGGCGAGTGAAATTTGAGACAATTTTGAAATATCTCGAGTGGTATTTATGCCAAATATCACGTACAAATCATGCTATTATTTGTTTATACTACTACTTGAAAAAGGTTTGTAATTTTCACATGTAGGTATTTCAAATTAAGCAGAAATACCACTGCTCTTAACCAATCAAATTACAGAAATTTCTCATGTAGTAGTATAACCAGTGTAATTCATCATAGTAGTTATCGTTCTCACACTTTGAGGGTTGTCCAAACATTTTACGCATTGCAATGTATGGTAAAATATGGCAATAACAATAGTTCAACAATGCATTCTAGAACGGCACAATACAACCCAATGCATTTTAATACAATGCTGTGCATAAATTTGTCAGAGTATTGAACAAGCATGCACACTCTGAGGGTTGTCCAATACTCCGACATATTTATGCACTGCATTGTATTGTGTTATACTATCGAGTTTTAGTATAAATCTACTAGCGTTCTATCACAAATGCCGCGCTCTGATTGGCTACGCTACCCACTATCTATTTAAACAATAGAGTGTTTCTGTCGAGGAACTATCGGTTGATAGTTGCCCCACGGAAATTTCATGTTCTTAAAACAAATATTTGCCCGGGGAGCGAAGCTTCAAGGGCAAATATGCTAGTTTTAAGAACATCAAATTTCCAAGGGGCAACTATCGTACCGATACTTACGAGACATAAACACTCTATTGTTTAAATAGATAGTGGGTTGCGTAGCCAATCAGAGCGCGGCATTTGTGATAGAACGCTAGTAGATTTATACTAAAACTCGATAGTATAATACAATACAATGCAGTGCATAAATATGTCGGAGTATTGGACAACCCTCAGAGTGTGCATGCTTGTCCAATACTCTGACAAATTTATGCACAGCATTGTATTAAAATGCATTGGGTTGTATTGTGCCGTTATACGGTAATACGGTATAACTGTCAGAAACATTTTCACGGCCGGACACTATCCATCCGGGTATTTTCCTCGGAAGGGCACTATGCGCTGATAGTGTCTCTCCGCGGACGAACACTGTCGCGTCACCTGATCAATTTAAACCAATTAGAATCGGAGAAAATTTAGTGGTGAACTATAATCTGTGATAGATAGCGAGTAGTGTAGCAGTGTGCCCTTGCTTTGACACTGCGAGGGACAAATCGCAAACTCACCTCAACTTGTTGCAGTACCACAGCGTTCTGACTGTTGACCACAAAATTCTTGGTGAAGCCCGGATCGCTAGTGGAAGTCACTCGCACGTTGAAATCTACATCCGGGGAATAAATCAAGGCTGCAAACTCAGACAGCGCCTGGAGCCCAACCACTGTATCCTAGCAACAAAGGCGTAAGAACAGAAGAGTCTTTTAAGTCTAGTGGCGTAACATGGACAACGTGACGATTGCTTCTTATTTGCAGTGTGTTTGTTCTCTTGAAGAATCAAAGTTGTGGAAGGTTTCTTAGAGGAACCGTTGAAAACGAGAACCCGGCACATTGTGACACCAATGCCAGTATGCCTGAATCGCCTTACACCTTGATCTCCAAACAGAATTCTTAACTCGTCTACATACAGCTGCCATTATATAGAGAATCGTATTATACTATTTCTTTGAAGAGTCTTGATGTGATCAGCTTTTTTATTCTTATAAGCCCAACTATGACTTATGAATTGACGTGTTAGGGAGAAGATGTGCGAAAATCACTGTCAACATAATTCTGATTCAAGCGCAAATTTAGTTTCATTCTTACTTGTGTAGAGGCGTATCCTCCAAAGGAATTTCTCTGCCGCGATAACCAGCGTACGATGGGCAGAAGGAAGTTGAAGTCTTGCCGTCCCGTAAAGGCCAACAGGGCGTAAGCCGTGATTTCTATGTCAGCTGAGGGAGGACGGTAGTACGGACGCTCCCATGCATTGTCGTTATCGGATCTTTCTGTCCAGAACTTCATACCATCTGATGGACACAACATTATTAAAAACAGTCTTAAACATAACAAAACGAGTAACTTCGGGGTGGTGATGCTTAATGTACGAAGGATGGGTATGCACACTTGAACTAGTCACTTCCGAAATTTACCGACTGGGTTAACGGGTGTCACGTCGTAAGACAGTCGTTAGAATTCTTCTGGTACGATTGGGGGTTAGTCTGGGTAGAGGACTTCGGCAGTTTATTGACTGAACTAAGACTACGCGCGAGTATAACAGCGATACTCACTCACACAAACTCGCTACATTTCGGCAAGAATGGACAAGCAGAGAGGTGTAGGTAAGTACTTGGTGCAGGCACTCACATAGTAAGGACACTAAAGTAAGCATGGTCTAGGGATGATTAAGAACACTGAAGTACGACTTAACTAATGACCTCCGGAGTTTTACAGAGTAAGCTACGAGGTCACATCGTCACTTAATCGTTAAAACTCGGCCAGTATGCTCGAGGGCCCAGGGTCCGAAATTAACTTTTTTAGGCAGGCGAAAATGTGGAAAAATGTGGTAAAATGTGGTCGCCAAAAAGCGACAATATAAATAGATTTAGGCAAGCCTAAAAGCGCAGCTCCTAACACAGACCTTCACACATTGAAAATGCTGTCACTAAAGTTAATAAATACGCCTGGTGTACGCAACTACTTAAAGAAGATTCGATAGCTGAAATAAATCGTCAAAAAAAAACATCTAGCTCGCAACTCAACGGAAGAACCATTACCTGGTCAGCAAAATTATAATAGTTTTAAAGCAACACCAAAAGCAGCTAGGCAGCTCTTTACCAAATGAAAAATAGACACTCAGCTTTATGCTTATGTCCCTCCAAAAATGCTTGAAAACTTGTAGGAAGAACTCAGCTTTACGCTTATGTCCCTCCAAAAACGCTTGAAAACTTGTAGGACGAAAATTTTTCCTCCAAAACCGCTATGAATAATCCGTTTCTTCAGCAAAACATTGTAGACTGCTGTAGACTGCTGGCTGTAGGTTGTGTAGCCGCGGCAAGCCGCGAAAAGCGCGCGAAAAACAAACCTCGTTTCGGTTTAAGACCTTCTAAATATCACGGATGACTATGGCCGCCATGTTGGGGCAACGTCGTCGTCGTCGTCGTCGTCGTCGTCGTCGTCGCTAGGCGCACGCGCCCGCGAGCCATGCCGCTAGCCACGATGACCATGAAAACTCAAACGCATGGTTTTCTCAATTTCTATCCTCGCACGGTAGTTATGGAGCTCCGCTAAAATTTTTCCTTTGCAGCGAAACACAAGCCACAATTTTTGGTCGCCAATTTTTCTTTTAAGAATCAGAACGAAAAGAACGTGTTTGGGGCCGCAATGGCGATTTTTCCGCTAACGAATAAGATTAAATACAAACACGCTGATTATTTATACACCTACCACTGAAAAACCACCACGAACGAATCAAATGCCGGCCATATACGCAGTTTCGTGCGACTGCCAAATGTTTCAAGTCAACTTTATACCTTCTCGTCTCTACGTTTTGGAGAAGAAATGTACGCGACTGAAAAACTGCCGTTTGGTTCTTTGCTCTATGTTCAAAACGATCTTTCCTTTCGCGTTCTGTCAAGACGATCGACACATCGCTATGAAATAGTTAATCGCCCACTGGCGACCCGTTGTGAAATTCTGGTCGCCAGTGCAAACGTTTTGGTCGCATTGGCGACCAGGAAAGCGCAATTTCGGACCCTGGGGCCGGTTAGCCTGGAACTTGAACTCACAATCTTCGGAAGGCTACCGACTAAGATCTGAGGTCTCAACGAGACGAATAGGACCACATTGCTACGCGGTCGCCAGAGCTTGGCCGGCAATACAGGGCTTGAAATAATATTCCAGGTGGCATCAGTCAAGTTGTCCGGTCAAGTCTACTTTGCGCGAACAAACATTCATTGCGTGATGGTCAAACGAAGAGAAAGTAATTATATGCTGATCGCAACCAAGGCTTAAAAGTTTAACCTAACCTCTGTCAGTGGCTTTAGACTGTAGCTTGTTAAGGGCTGATGATGCCTTTCCACTGCCAACCAGAGACAAGGCATAAGCTGTGATAGCCAATGTATAACTACTTGTACTCTGTGCGGACATTTTAAGAACTTCATTTTCAAGGAACACAGTGGCTTTGTTCTTGGCGTTTACCACATCCTTCGTTGAGTAAAGGAATATAAAAACTGTTAGTCCGCACTTAAATGAAAAGGGATTGAATGTTTGGGATCTTGAAGTATTACTAACACTTTACAAACCAAAATTGCTAGATTCCAAACCTGAAATTTGAAATTCACCTTTGGAATGCATGCTTGGGATTAAAACTCTAAAATCCGTTTTGTTAGAAAAATGGTCAACAATAGCTCGAGTAGAAAAAGCACTCACTAGCTTTTGACTACAAGACTCCATCCGCATAAAATATTTAAATGAATAGAATAGAAAATCAAAGGCTCCTTCGAGCTACCTCATGGTATGTGGTAATTATTTCATGAAGTGCTGTCCTTTCCCCAGACCATGAAGCGTTCATTCCGAATAGTTCGTTTTGTGCACTCTTGCTACGACTGATCGATTACTCGTCGTCCAAATTGGAGAGATCGTCACTTTTAAGACTTTAAAACCCATTTCTTTCCCCTCGAACATTCTTGAACACATTTCTTGTTCGTTCGCGAGATCTTCAAAAGTGTATTTTGATCAAAGATGGAGCGAAAGGAACGAAAACCCGCCTTGACAATCTTTGCGTCGGGTTCGACACAACAGACGCCATTTTGTAAACATGTGCTGCCGCTTTGTCTCACCCCCTTCCCCCACATATGTGAACATAAAACAGTTGCACGACTTTGTGGACAAAACTAAACCTAGTAGGGGAGATAGGGGAGAACCTGTTTACTTCACATTTAATGCGGATTTTAATTAATTGTCTAACGGGAATGGAGTGACTAATCCAACCATCACTATACCTCATGGTATGATATACATACCATGAGGTAAAAATGGTATTCTTAATACTGGCTCCACCTTGCTCCCCCCCAAAATCCCAAGAAACACTACCCTCCCCTCCCATTCTTACCCGAGATTGAGAGCTCGCTTCTGTAAGAGCGATGAGAACGTACGTAGTCAGCGAGATTTCTCCCGTCTGACTACAAGACTCCATCCGCATAAAATATTTAAATGAATAGAATAGAAAAAAACGGTACTCTTAATACTGCCCCCACCTTGCTCCCCCCCACCTTGCTCCCCCCAAAACCCAAGAACCACTACCCTCCCCTCCCATTCTTACCCGAGATTGAGAGTTTGCTTCTGCAAGAGCGATGAGAACGTACGCAGTCAGCGAGATTTCTCCCGTCTGACCACCCTGAAATTAAACCAAGACAAAACTGGATGTAAGACAGCTGATCTCGATGCAGTCTAACCTCTACTAACAACTACAGCTACCTCCATTTCTGTTCGTTCCAGTGGGCACATTATACACTTAATGTATGGTCCCGAGGGAAACAGTTAGTTTTGTTTCCCGAGAGTCCTGATGTTTCCCGAGACGAAGTCGAGGGAAACATCAGGACTCGAGGGAAAACAAAACTAACTAGTTTCCCGAGGGACCATACATTAAGTGCTTTGTTATATATTTCGACTTTCCCTTACCAAAAACAAGCAAACAAAGACGGTATAACTGGCGCGCGGGCAACAACTGCGCAATTGTCTCCCGGTCGGGATACATTTGAATTTGTTCAAGGGCAAGTGACCAAGAATCAACCAATCACAGTGCTCGTTTTGATGAATGAAAGTCTAGGTATATAACAATCTCTCCTGTTTAACCCTGAGCTCTACAATAGCTACCTCCCTACAATGGCCACTTTCCTGGGCTCTCAAGATATCTACTACAGACAGCTTTGACTGCAGAAATGATTCAGTAACTAGAAAATCGTCTAAACTAGTTAGCTGCTTCTTCTTTTATAGTGGCTACAAGAAGATGTTTGAAGTTCTTTAACTGTCTTTGCAAGCGAAGTATTGATAAGATACCCACGAATATTTAGGCTCGAAAAGACATTTCTTTCCTCCGGGTGAATTCGTAGCACTGTCATCTCAAGTTCAAAGAGTTGTCGTAGTAGTTGGCTAGCTCGTCACGCAACGCTCGTAAGTGGGGATACATGTGAGTGGATCCGTGGCTGGCTCGTCACGCAACGTTCGTAAGAGGGGATACATGTGAGTGGGTCCGTGGGTTGGATGAGCGTTGAGGGTCAGAAGTGTAAAGTGAGGAGCCAGACAACTTCTGCGAAAGAGGCCAAGGGTGAAATCGTAACACAGTCATCTCAAGTCAAACCAAGAACTCCATTGCAACAAGACTGCGTGTATCTGTACCTTGAGATAAGGAGCCGTGCTACCAACATTACGAAAGGAGCCGTCAGGGTTTGTCTGCCGAGCCATCCACTCCAGACTCGTAGTTAATAAAGCGTCGTCGATATATTCCGGGATAAATTCACGAGCTTGGGAAAACGACTTCGCCACAAATGCGGTCAACCTAAGGAGGATGAAACCAAAGTGTCACGAATGGTTGACTAAATTTCAGAACTTCTTTCCAACCGGATAGCAGTAGGAATAAATATTAAAAAAACCTGCACCAACATGTTATCACACTGTGTGGTAGCTTTCCAAAGAGTAACTACCTTCGATGATCTCATCCACAAATGAAACAGTAAATGCCAAACTGTATAGTGAAACAACTGGCAGAACCAGTAGCTTTTTCATGAATGGTCACAATGCATGGTTCGATCACCCGCAGATGAAAAATTTAGCATCATATTGTGTAGTAAAACAAACGGTACCACACTGCAGCACTGTTTAGTAGCTTTCCAAAGAATGGTCACACTGCATCGTTTGATCCACAGATGAAAAAGTTAGAAACACACTGTACAGTAAAACAAAGAGTGCCATAGTACAGTACTATTCAGTAGCTTTCAAATGAATGGTCACAATGCATGGTTCGATCACCCAAAGATGAAAAATTTAGCATCATACTGTATAGTAAAACAAACGGTACCACAGTACAGTACTGTTCAGTAGCTGTCCAACAAATGGTCGCACTGCATGGTTTGATCCATAGACGACAAAGTTAGAACACCATTGTACAGTAAAACCAATTACTTGCACTCATCCATGGTCAAGTGTATGAATTTGTCTACTATCTTCTCATTAGTTAGCACTAACCAACCTTAGAGAAACCGAGCCCTTTTCAAAGGAAGCTCTCCAAGAGTGGCCTTGGCTCAGTTAAGGAAGGCATAAATTTAAAAACGCTAAACTGTGTGACAAAGCTTACACTTTGGTGAACAACAGAGAAGTAATTTTGAAATTAAGTCAGTGGTTCAAACGTTTGATGGCATTTTCGATAAAAATTGCTTTGTGTGTGATTTACGCATTTATATGTTACCTACCACAAACTCCCAGTCGTATCTCTTCCACCAAAAGCACTGTAAGAACCATCATTGTGGCGATAGGTTTGTTCACGCTGGTACCCTGGTCAAGAAATAACAGGTAATACATTTAAAGCATTGTAACTCTTCTGCTTTCATGATATCTTGCTGAAAAAAATTCATGTAAACGAAGCATCAAGTAAGAAACAACGTGTAGAAGTATAAGATTTTTGCTTCAAACGTTTTCGTGTAATTATCGATTGAAAACTCAAACAGGTCTGGAAGAACGGCTCCAAAATACAGGACATGAAGGTATTTCCAAATAACAGATCAATGAAAGTATCTGAGCAACAGTGCACCTACCCCTCCCCTAACCCAACAAGATATAATAAGTTCAAAAGTTAGTGCTAATGTTGGGTTATGGAACTTATGGGAGGGGTAGGTGCACAGTTGCTCAGATACTTACATTGATGCGAAATGACCATGAAATCAGAATATATTTGAAGAAAATGGAAAACTAGATGCAAGTGTGAAGCAAGAAGATTTGGGAAGGAGACAACAGAAGGGAGGGAAAGGAAAAGGAAGGGGAGGGGTGAAGGGAGAACTTTCATCGCTCCCTCCTCCGAGATACGCGGACTCTTCTCGCTCCTTCCTGTCTTCACCAAAATATTCCTTCTCTGGAAACATATCAGTGTAATAGCTCAACCCTTCACTTCCACGATCTAAAGAGAAATTCTCCTCAGTGACTGTCAAGCACTGCCTTACATGTTAGTTTGGAGAATTTGTTCTCAGATCAATTCAATATCCTTGAGTTGATAATCTTTTCAATTCTCATCCCCTGTCACTTTGACAATGTATTGATAATTGTGAGGAGACGTTGTGTGCTGGTCACTTTTGAAAGGGAAGGGTTAATAACTTTGTAAAAAAAAATGGAAAAGGAAAACATCTCAGAAACTGGCTTAACTTTGCAAAACCGTCGCATGTAAATTTTTACAACCAAACTCACCCGAAATCATGTACGACTTGGCCTTGTTTTCGATTTTCTGAGTAAGCTGGTTTACGGTGGTCAGGTATTTCATGACGTAGATGTTCGGAGCAAAGTTTACCATGTTTTGCTCACCACAGCCATAAGGCATGCGCACTAAATGGTCCAAGTTGCTGAACGATGACCCAAGAATGTCGCCTGTTCCAGTAAATAAATAGATATGTCGAGAAATAAATAATTCGTTACCTGATTAAATATTTAATAAAACAGAACGGGAAATAATAACAAGAAAAGCGGCTTAGGGCCAATATAGGACCATTAATAATTTTTCGACAATGGACCGACTGGTCCTCGCAATTTAATGACATCCCTTTCTTGAGTAGAGTGCAATGTTCGGCGCGAAAACTTTCCTCGCTTTCTGGGCTGTCCACAAACTGATACACAAGAAATTGGCTAAATCAAACGAGTTGAATAAGTAAGTTATACCACCGTAAGGTAAAAGGGAGGTGCTGACGTTTCGAGCGTTAGCCCTTCATTCGCTCCGACGAAGGGCTAACGCTCGAAACGTCAGTACCTCCCTTTTACCTTACGGGGGTATAACTTACTTAATCAACTCGTTGATTTAGCCAATTTCTTGTGTTTCAATTTCCCACCAACGCAGCACCAGTTTCTTTAGAAACTATCCCCACAAACTGATACAGTTGGATGCTCCCAGGTTACAGGCAAGCCGGGCCAGTTCTCAAACCCGAGCAAGCCTCTCAAACCCCGCAAATGGAAAACAGCCTAAACGACGCCACTTAAAGTTCTTAACTGAAATAAATCCAGTTTTGTCTGGCGACAGAAAAAGATTTAGCGTTACGTCTCGACAAACAAGTATTTGTATGGAACGACACGTAGTCACCAGCTGACACTGACACGCTTTCTTCTAAGATAATGTTTTCTACAAAATCGGTGACCTTGCGGGGTTAGTTGAGCGAGAGGATATCACTGTTGCTATTTCCAGTTTGATAGCACGCACTGATGACAGTGAGTTAGGTAGCAAAGTCAAGGAGGTCAACAAAATCCTAAAGAAGTTTTGTCGGCAGAATAGATGGGGATTCATTGATAATTCCAACATTATCGCCGAAAAGCACCTAAACCGTAGCCGTTTGCATCTCAATAGAGCAGGAACCAACATCTGTCATAGGTCCTCAGGTATAGGTGCACTTAAAAGGCTAAGGCCCTTTATAAGTGAAGACACAGCGATACTTATTTATCGAGCACTTATTGAACCATATTTCGACTACTGCTCTCCCGTTTGGGACGGTCTTAACAACGACTTTGCAGACAAGCTTCAAAAACCACAAAATCGCGCTGTTCGGGTTATCACAGAGTCTCATTATTATTCTAGTGCTGCCGCCCTTCGCGCTAGACTTGGCTGGGATAACCATTCTATTAGTATAGGTAATCATACGGTTTCGAGTTCAATTTGGAATTAATTTGCACGAGTGAGTTTTTAAAAAAGCTGAAATTGCACGAGCCGCTTCGGCGAGTGCAATTTCAGCTTTTTGAAAAACTCACAAGTACAAATTAATTCCAAATTGAACGAGAAAAGCCGTATGATTACTTATTAATAATATAAACATGAAAAAATTCAACTGGAGGAAGGAAGGAAGAACGGACAGGAAGTAAGCATTTGACGCGGATTTGACACTTTATTTACTGATTGGCTGATGAAGATCAACTGATAACGCTACGAACTCAAAGCGGTTCGTTTAAAAATAAAGAATATCATAATCCAGAAAATCGATGTGTAATTTGCACTGGTGTTACACTTTTTGCACTGGTATTACACTTTTTGCATTGGTGTTACACTTGAACTGCACTGCTCTCAGCCAATCAGAATCGAGTAATTTTTTCATGCATATTATTAGAAGGATAAAACTCAAAATGAAGCTTATGTTTAAAACGTTTAATAATTTCTAGGCTTGTTTATGCCATTCAGCTCAAATTACGAACTAAGGGATAAGGTTTGTAAATTTACTCTACCCAAGCCCCGTACTGATTACCTAAAACGCAGTTTCTGCTATAGTGGGGCATTGTTATGGAATAATCTTCCCCCAGAAGTCAGAGCAATTCGATCCTTTCAATCGTTTAAAAGCGAAATCAATCGCCTTAAGTGTACCTCATACTCCCACACGGCAAACATGTAAATCAGTTTTTTATTATTATTTTTTTAATCATTGTACTGATGTTTTCACCGTGTATAAATAAAGTTTATGATGATGATGATGATGATGATGATGATGATGATTTCTCCAAAATATTTCAAAATAAATACAAGAAAAATAAGGGGAATGGCAACAATATTTTTAATGACAACAAACTGAAACCAAAATCAGCATTTCGACTACAGGAACAACGAGTGTTCCAAGTGCAACATACCCATCACAGAAAGAGTCGCCCTTGCGGAACCGTCAACCGTGTCATCTGGGAGGCTAAGTTCTAGTGTATGTGACACATCTGATGCTGCAAAAACAGTGAAGCAATGTTTTTTAGGAAAAAATGTAAAGATGTCATCTGAAATAAGGAATGTCAAAAAATATCCGCCCATAGTGCAATTAAGGGACCGTTCATTTTTTAAAGGATAGGGGGGGGGGGCTGGTGGGATTTGGGGGAGTGTCAGTGGGAAATTGAGTGACTCCCCCCCTCAGCTTGCCAATTTTTTCACATGACCCCCCCCCTCAAAAGGAATTTTTTTGGGGATGACCCCCCCTGGCCACCTCGAAAAGATGTTTATATTTCGTGAATAAAGCAGGAGAATTTCTCATCAATTTATGAAAACTTCATACCACTTTTTCATCGCTTTTTTTTCGCTTGACCCCTCCCTTTCTTCATTTTTTTGGGGTGGCCCCCCCCCCTTTGAAGCCATTTTTTTCGCGTGGCCCCCCCAAATCCCACCAGCACCCCCTATTCCTTAAAAAATGATTGGTCCCTAAACTCACTTGAATTAAGATCCAACAGAAGACTATAGGAATACTCCTGGGGTATTCCCTCCGGCTACAAACGAAACGAAAGAAAAAAACACAAAGTTGTTAACCCTTTGACTGTCAAACAGAAATTGATTATCATTTCATGAGGTTCTACAAGTCTTGCAGTCACCATTACATGGAAAGCAAACAAAATATACTGCACTCTACTGCAAGGCTCAAAATATCTTTTTTTTCTTGTTCTATATCTGTGATATTCAATTCTTTCTGTTTTGGAGGAAACCTAACCTTGTATAAGGCTCTTGGTTACTTTTGGGTTTCCTCGCCATATATATTATCTTGACTTTAATCATTAAATGTAAATTCATTGTAAAGCGGCAAAATGTAATAGATAAATGTAATAAATAAAATACTACAGGTACCTACAGCTGAAAAGAGGAAGTAACAGCAGTTACTTACCTCTACAAGAAGAGTCCTTTTAACAGCGTCCGCTCTCGATTCCGATTGGGCCGTCACTTCGATCGGCACATCACCTAGCGTTTTAGGGATTACAGGGAAGGACACCGCTTTACCCTGTCCAGGATCAACAGACAACTGAAAAGCCACGTCAACGTTTGTTTCAGTCTTAGTGGAGATCCCTCGCTGTCCACCTTCTTTCTCTGAAATGACGGCCCAGTCCTCTGAACTCTTCAGAGTGATGGTCACCTTCGCCAAGCAAGCGGATTCCGATTTGATTTAGTTTCCAATTCATAGTCTATATTATTCAGTGATTGATGTGGTTTTTTATTATATGGCTGGTTTCGCGAGCGGGCAAGATGAAGCCAATCCCTAGTTCTGATTGGCTACCCAAGCGGGCAAGATGAGGTGAATCCTGAGTTCTGATTGGCTACCCGAGCGGGCAAGATGAAGCGAATCCCGAGTTCTGATTGGCTACCCGAGCGGGCGAGATGGACCTCTCTTGCCCGCACGGGATTTCTCGCGTTGTCCCGCGAAACAAAGCAAAGCAAAATAGCCATATAATAAATTCTTTATTGATCAACCTTGCTCGGTCAACATGGCTGGATATTGGCCTTACTTTTTATTGCGTTTTTCTAGTCGACTACGTCTCGGTCAATGAAAAAGCAAGAACTCGACCAATACACAGCCATATTGACCTCACGCTTGGTCAATAACGTATACGTATTGCTATGATGGGTGACAGGCTTAAGAGAATCTTGCGCAACTTCCTCACCAAAACTTTGGATTTACTTTGAATTGATAAAGGCGGGGGTTTGATTAAAAATAGGCAAGCATTGCACGCATGCGGCTACTGCATTTATCAAGTTTATTCGGACCTTTTTGCCATACCTATCGCCTTTCCTCGATTTCATTACTTTTACACATTCTCTTCTGAGTTTAAAAAAATGTGCATTGTGATTGGCTAAATACTAGGCACGCGCTGATTGGCTACTTCACTCACTCAATCACTCGTGTTTCCTTTGACATATTGGCTCCTGTATTATTTCATATGCAGCAGCCAAAAAAAAAAGAAACGCGCTTTAATTCTGGCCAATCTCAACGCACGCCCACAGTTCAAAATCAATGAGAACTCAAGGCAAATGCATCTTCTCCGCTCCATGCAAAGGGAAACATACGTGAGTCGGTCACGACTGGTTTTTGTTTTACTTCTGATTAAATGAGTGACCTGACATTCTTTAGACACCTATCGCAGCTATTCAAGGAAATACATTCATGTCCTATATACACCAAATATTTAAAGCATCTCAGTCGTATCTCTTCCACCAAAAGCACTGTAAGAACCATCATTGTGGTGATAGGTTTGTTCACGCTGGTACCCTGGTCAAGAAACAACAGGTAATAGATTCATGTCCTACATACACCAAACATTTAAAGCATTGTAACTCTTCTGCTTTTCAAGATATCTTGCTGAAAAAATTCATGTAAACAAAGCATCAAGTAAGAAACAACGTGTAAAAGTATAAGATTTTTTGCTGCCAACGTCTTCGTGTAATTATCGACTGAAAACTCAAATAGATCTGGAAGAACGGCTCCAAAATATAGGACATGAATGTATTACCCTATTCAAACCAATAAAATCGCGAAATTACTAACGACAGTGAACTGAAAACGGTTGAAACACAACGAGACTTACAAGTTGAGGCACTGTCTCATAATTGAACACGGTGACTTGAATCGCGACCTCTTCTCCGCGAGTAACAGAATACGGGAGATTCAGAGAAACGAAGAATGACTGGAA
>OX453286.1:18433809-18461309 GCA_949710005.1 Ricordea florida | reverse complement strand
GAAAAGAAACCCGGGTTAAAATTTAACCCTGGTTAAGCGCTAATCGGCCTTCGAACAACGGACCCCTGGTGTCTAGATGCAAGGTATAACAAATACCATTGGGCATATTATCTAAAACGAGGTGTACACAAATTTAACAACGCAAAGCCATAAAATCGGGTACGTAGCGGGACGATTAGTAATTTATGTTTCCTTATATCTTAACGTGACAAATTAAGTTGTTATATACCTAGACTTTCATTCATCAAAACGAGCACTGTGATTGGTTGATTCTTGGTCACGTGCCCTTGAACAAATTTAAATGTATCCCGACCGGGAAACAATTGCGCAGTTGTTGCCCGCGCGCCAGTTGTACCGTCTTTGTTTGCTTGTTTTTGCTAAGGGAAAGTCTAAATATATAACAAAGCACTTAATGTACGGTCCCTCGGGAAACTAGTTTATAGTTTTGTTTTCCCTCGAGTCCTGATGTTTCCCGAGACGAAGTCGAGGGAAACATCAGGACTCTCGGGAAACAAAACTAACTGTTTCCCTCGGAACCATACATTAAGTGTATATTATTTAAGATTGAGCTTCCTGTTGAAAACGTTCAAGCACCCTTTACAATGAGTAGGAATTACGTGGCATATCTATTAAAACAAACTGCCTTCTTTATACGTCCGTTCCAAAGAGCAACTAGCAACTTGCAACTTGAAATTGTAGCTCGCAAAAGCTAACCGGGATTTCAGTATGTGTTGCGATGGAAAAAAAACTGTGGCAATCCTGAGACCCTTCCTCTTTGTGATTAAGTACAGAATCCTCACGCAAATATGGCGACTACAGCAACTTTCGGAAAAAAAAGTGCTTTGCGAATGCCACTTTCAGCACCATCCTCCTTACTCGACCTGTTTATCCGTCAGTTAAATCATGTTCAGTAGCGCTGGGAGCGTTAAAAAGTGAAATAGAATTAATTAAAAAATCAAGAAATGAGCTCCAAGGAGACTCTACTGGTAGAACGCAGCACAATTCAAAGTTGCAACACGATTGCACTGAGCTGGGAGATAAAATCAAAGGAATCCTAAGGTGAGTTCGTAGAGCAAACAGGGCTACGTGTCATGTCCCGCACACGTTTACGAACTTGTGTCGAACACGCAAAGATCATGCGGCATATTCTAAATTTTGATTGACCGCCGAAAAAAAAAAACCTTTTAAAGATCTTGATACGATTGTGTTCCGAAAATTCTATTGTTTACGCCTGACATCCCAATTCCCCCGTCAATCACAATAGCTCTTGAGCTAAAGCTTCACGAGCTAAAAACGCCAGTGTAAACGGGTTTTTTTAACACTTTCATTATTAGAAGTGAGCAATATACAACGTCTCCTTGCCACACTAGAATTCCAAATACGAAATAGGTCATGATGATTGAAAGATTATCAGTTAAAGGACATTGAATCGATCTAATGCCAAATTCTCCAAACTACTATATAGGGAAATGCATGTCACTCACTATGGAGAATTACTACCCAAATTTTTAGAGTGAAAGGAATAACCTGCCTACTTATGGCTGTTACAGTAACGCACCACAATTAGAAGTCGCTTAGCGTTAATAGCGTACCTTTGAGACAGAGATGTCAGTGTCTTCCTTCATTAGTAAAACGCTTTTATCAACAGCACGGAAAGCCATCAAGGAATCAGCAGATGCGCTGCCTTTGATAGTGACTGTGTCTCCAGGAGCAACACTGGCTCGGTTGTTAGTGTCAATAGATAACGACACCTAGAAAATAATACAGGAAATATTAACAATTATTCACCGAAGGTGAAGTGATTATCGGTGAATATTCACCGATAATCACTGAGCCTGAGGCGAATAATTGTTTTAGTATAAATACACAGGTGATTATCTCAAAAAAGAAAAGAAAAGAAAAAGCATTGTACAACACGTAAAAATTTTATTTCAACAAAAGCGCGCGAACGACTGGCAGCCACTTTGTTCGTCGATTTCATTCTCTAACAACATCAATAAAATGCTGAGCACATAGACTACTCATCAACAATGCATTGATATACCCAGGGTTTTCAAAATGTTTTGAAGTAGACGTCAGCAACTGGAAGAGTAGGCGGCTGTGTCAATGTTGGGGCCGGAAGGCCCCACATCCTATGCATAAGACGCGGCGCTGAGCTTGTTTGCCTCGAGCAGATTGCTGTGACCGAAGTAACCGGCGATATAATTTCAAGTAGTCGGCGGAACTCCGGCGGCCGCCGGCTTGTTTTGAAAACCCTGTATACCCCTACAGATTTGTACTTTTGGGGGAGCAGGGTTGGCGCAGTGGTGAGAGCGCTCGCCTTCCACCAATGTGTCCCGGGTTCGATTCACGGCTCGACGTCATATGTGGGCTGAGTTTGTTGGTTCTCTACTCTGCTCCGAGAGGTTTTTCTCCGTGTACTCCAGTTTTCCAGTTTTTCCACAAAAACCAACATTTGATTTGATTTGATTTGATTGTAAGGCGCATTTGAACTGAACTGCACAGTTGAATTTGCGCGGTATAAATAAATGCTATTATTATTATTATTATTATTATTATTATTATTATTACTCACTTTATTTTGAAATGGGTTTTCCACTTTTATATTGAGTGCATCGACCACGATCTCACCGCCTTGTTTGATGGAATACACAATCAAGCGAGCAGTAGGGGCCATAGACGGTGTTGACGGGAGTGTAAAGGAAAGCTGAGTAGACGCGGATGGGGGAGTGTATGTGCCTGTTTTGACTGCCACGCCTCGAGCCAGTATCTATGATGGAAACATTTCAAACGGATTTAGATAAAACCAGGACAGTCTGCCTGTGCATTCGCTCTTCAAATAACACAACAACTGAGGAGACATATCCCTCAAAAATTGGAAGTCACCCAATGAAATCAAGTGTTGCAATCATGGGTAGGTAGGTAGGTAGACTCTTAAAGTGTTGGGGTATTTTAATTATCCTTTGGAACACTAATAAAGTATGAGAATGAGATAGAAAGAAAAAAAATGAAACGGGGAATTAAACATATTCTCTTGCATAAAAACCAACTAATTTTCCTACGTAGAAGAAAACCGATAAATGTGTGCTAACAATAGATAAATAATGTACAGCTGATTTAAAACATTATATATTCCCATGGATTCCTGCATCATTTCACAATGGGGTGTTTGTGGGATGCCAGACACACCAAAGTCAAGAATTTCTTTAAATCAAAGACTGACATACCATGTATTTCAATTCTGTCAGGGAGTAGGTACCTAGGACTTTGCAATCGATGTTGTCTCCCGCCTTGGTGAGGAAAAAATATGCAACAGTTAAACTGAATAGCATCTCTTTATTGTCAGTTCAGTTTTCTAAGAGGATTATGCTTCTACCGTTTCCAGCAGTTAGATTCTTATGCGGTGACTAGGTACAACTCCTCAGGGAACCCCTTCTCTGCATTTAGCCCACTCCCATGATGTACTGACTAGCTGGAATTTTAAGTGCTTTAGATGTATTCTCGAATGTTTCCATGGGCTTTAGCCCTTACATTGGCAAAACAGGAACACAAGATGCAAATAAAAATTTCTTTGACCTCAGTGGGAATCGAGAACACGACATCCGACACAAATTTACCGTCGCTCCACCAGCTGAACTACGAGATCAGATGAGAGAACGTAGTACACGTATAATGCTAAACCGCAGAGAAGAAAAAAGGCGTAAAAAAGAACAAAGCGTTTATAAAAAGAGTTACAAGCATATTGTTTAGTACAGGGTTCGTGCTGGGGTGAGTAAACAGAATTTAAGGACTTTTTAAGGAGTTTTCAAGGACCAAAATACAATTTTTAAGGAGTATTTTGTTTGTTTGTTTCTTTGAAGAAAAAAGAAATAACTGCCATTGTTTCTATTTATTATTCATGCACAATATGCTAGTGTTGTATAATTGAATATAAATTTAATAATAATGATGAAACAGAAGAAATATTGTGAATAATGTGAACACAACATCATAACACGACATGGAACTTCCCCCAAAAATGTATAATGTCAATGAAGGTATAAACACCATCTAACATGTGAAATGGTTTCTGCTAAAATTTAATGTTTGAGCTTTGTTAGACAAGAAAAAAGGAGTTCTTAAGGCGTTTTTGCTGAATTTTGTAAATTCAAGAAGTTTTTAAGCGCCCTTTAGAACGTAAATCAAATCTAAGGAGTTTTTAAGGAGTTTAAGGAGTAGCACGAACCCTGTTAGTAAAACAAAGCGTAACAGAGTACAGTAATGTCCAGGTACTTTTCAAAGAATGGTTACACTGCATGCTTTGATTCACAAATGAAAAAGTTAGAACCACACTGTACAGTAAAACAAACAGTACCACAATACAGTACTGTTCAGTAGCTTTACAAAGAATGGTCACACTGCATGGTTTGATCCACAGATGAAAAAGTTAGAACCACACTGTATAGTAAAACAAACAGTACCACAATACAGTACTGTTCAGTAGCTTTACAAAGAATGGTCACCCTACATGGTTTAATTCACAGACAAAAAAAGGTTTGAACCACGCTGTATAGTAAAACAAACTGTAACACAGTACAGTACTGTTCAGTAGTTTTCAAAAGAATGGTTACACTGCACGGTTTGATCCACAGATGAAAACGTTAGAACCACACTGTATAGTAAAACAAACAGTACCACAGTACAGTGCTGTTCAGTAGCTTTCCAAAGAATGGTCACACTGCATGGTTTGATCCACACATGAAAAAGTTAGAACCACACTGTATAGTAAAACAAACAGTACCACAGTACAGTGCTGTTCAGTAGCTTTACAAAGAATGGTCACACTGCATGGTTTGATCCACAGATGAAAAACTTACACTGCACAGTAAACCAAACAGTACCATCAAGGAGTACTGCTTAGTAGCTTTCCCAAGAATGGCCACACTGCGTGGTTTGACTAGACACAAAAACATTACCACCTACAGCAACTGTTTGGCGGGTTCCTTATCTCCCACTACATCCTGATGGAAAGGGGCGCTGGGGGATGTGCAATGATTATTAACATAGCAGTGTCGTCTCCTTCTCATTACCTTGACTGATGGTGTAGTAGTTGACAGCTGTATGTAAGAATCACTCGGAGACTGAGACTTGGAAGCATACAATGACACAGTGACTGGGTACTGAAACAGTTCGGAGTACTCTGCCTGCAAAAGCAAAGTGATGGTGATTCATAAGCCAAAAAGAAAGGAAGACAGTATCAAGTAACCGGATCAATAACAGTTAATTTACTCTTGGGGGATATTTTGGTCAAGAATGTTTATATATTAAGCAAATCTATCAAATAACGAAGACGGTTTTTTTTTACTGGTAAATTTTTAGTTTTCCAGCATGTTCGGGCAACCTCGGAACGGAGATCCGAGTTCTCCGAACAGGAGTCGAACACACGACCTTCCGATTATTAGTTCGGAATATAAGCGAATAACAGAAAATTTGTACAAATTTGTGTCATTAGCATAAACGTGAAAGTTTCTCAGTCCCTTAGTTTTTACCCGTTTAAGCCGAAAGGAGACATGTTGCCACTTGTTCTTCACGAAGTACGAGAGATTAGAGAGAAGAAAATGGAGAAACTCGCTAAAGGAAATCCTCTGGGACTTACGTTACTGATTTAGCACACGTATTTCGTGTTAGCTATCGTTGGAAATTGAAGGTCAAAGTAGCCAGCCAATACGTCTTGATTCCTGGGAACTGAGTTCAATTTAACGCGCAATTTGACAACTGTGCGGTTTCACTAGCATATTACAGCGGAAGAATCTTGCAGTTTTGAAACTAAATAATCATTTATCCCGTTAATAAAAAGTGCAAAAATGGACGACAGTTCTCGGTCATGATGGGGAATGGACACTATAATATTTGGTTAATCAAGTGACTTTGTATTTTATTTAACAATTATTCGTCGAAGGCGAAGTGATTCTCGGTGAATATTCACCGGGAATCACTGAGCCTGAGGCGAATAATTCTTTTAGTATAAATACACAGGTGATTATTTCAAAAAAAAAAAAAGAAAAGCATTTAACAACAGGAAAAAGTTTTATTTCATCAAAAGCGCGCGAACGACTGGCAGCCATTTTGTTCGTCGAGGTGATTATTGCCTGATAATCCGAGATAGCGAACCAATCAGAGCGCGCGATTTTGTATAATCACCTGAGTATTTATACTAATGTAATTTAAACCGATACTTAAAATAACATTTCTAAACCCAATCAGAGAGAGTCTTCTTACAAAAACCGGAGATTATTGTGGGACCCTTTAGTAATAAAAGAAGTAGTTTTTTTTAGTGTGTGTGAAAATGAGAGACCAAGAATCGAGATCGAAATCGTGTGATCATGTATTGTGGTTCAATTTTATCCTTGGTTTAAAAATTTTTCTCCCTTTGTGTTTGTCTATGATAATGTATGATAATTAGTTCAAAACAAAGGGAGAAAAATTTTAAACCAAGGACAAAATTGAACCACAACACATACATTCAAATAAACAACAAAAAAACTCAAACTCTGGTGACTTGTGGAAAACACAGCTGGAGGGAGGCAGGCATTCTTCACAGCCAAATGGATGCACGAGAATTTACACAGAAATTGTCAATACGTTCATGGGTAAGCCACTAGACAATCAAGCAATTAAGCAAGTGAACTAGGCACTGAGTTAGTGATTAAGTAATGGTCCGGCTAAGAAGCAGGCAGAAAAACAATAGGGCTCGGCAATATGTCAGTTAATTTGATGGTGCTAGTTGGCGCATAGAACAACAGCCAAATTTTGTCGAGAGAGAGAAAATAAGGATATGGAAAAGACAAGGTCTAAAAATTACGTTATTTTGAATTTTTCATTGTTTTTTCGGGATTTTTTTGGTATTAGCCAATGAGATCAGGCGATTTAAATGAAATTAACAATGAACTGTTCGCACCTTTTTAATGAGTTTTGCCGTTCACCTGCCTACCTTTTAGCCAGACCATTACTTAAACTAGTCATAGTTGTCACTAAATCTGCCCCCGACTTTGTAAAAACTGAATGAAGACTGCATGTAGTTGTCCATGTATTTGTTATGAACCTATGAAATGTAGTTTTCGTTTGAGAGTTTGCGAGTGCAAATTCCTTGTTGTGTTTGTGTTTTGTCAATTATCACACTTTGTTTCTTGGGTTAATGGAAATCCTCATACATATCGTGTTTAGGATGGGTTTACATTATAGCTTGGAATGAAATAAGAAAGCTTGGAATGAAATCGTGACGACTCGTTGCCAAACTTGCCAAACCCAGTTTGCGCGGTTGCTGAGCCAGGCGCACATGCTGAAAATTAACCGGGACCACCGTGCGCGCCTATTTTCGTCAAATCGAGAAAATTTTCGCATACTAACACTACGACCATACGATACTTCTTATTTACGCGGGGAACATTAGGGTGCCTCCTCGGGTTCCGGCCTCTGGGCCGGAACCCTGCGGGGGCAATTAAGAAGCCTATGTAAGTGTGCAGAAAAGAGAACTGTGCAACCATTAACTGAGTACAGTAAGTGGGCACGTACCGTAAAGAAGTAAGCAAACAAGAAGGGCTAACACACAACATTTACTAGAATCACTGATAGCCGCGTGTGACTCTTAAAAAGCTAATTTCAAAAATACTTAGTTAATGCCACCAACCTTCAGCATTAACCGTGACGCGGATGAAGGTATATTTCTGGTAATAATGATCGTTCCATCTTCCAAAGGGGAAACGTACTCAACCTGTCCTTTATCACTCCACGTGTACATTGTTGTTACTTTAATTCTTGACTGCAGTTGGGCCAGTCGTCTTTGGCTCAACAGATCGCCATCCGGTTTCGTCACTCGAAGCTGCATAATTAATATTGTTTCAACAGCTACTGCGGTTTTCAAATTACTTTCTCAAAAGGAAAAAACAAAGGAAATCTCTCTCCGTAAGTGTTTGGATAATTGAATTGGATAAAACGCGGCTTGTTCTCACATTGTTAATTTCTCAGTAATTTCCTTCAAAGAGCTTTATCAAACTCTCAATACATCTGTTTGATCACATATGAAACACCTCAAATGTAGCCCAAAATAATCTGCTGCCATCGTTTTTTCAACTCTACTTCCATTACTTGATATGTGATGAAACACTATTCTTCGCATCTGATAAATCAAGTCTTTCTCACACAAAGTATAAGAAAATACAAAGGGAACGTTTCTAACAATGAAAGTCTACACAGCCGAGTTTTCCAAAAACTGGTGACGATGCATGGTTTAGCAAAATTACAAAAAGCGCAGTGTGAGAAAAATCCACCGAGGTGTTCAAAACGTAACACTATACTCTTAGAGACGGACCATTAGAAAAGTGATGGGGGGGGGGTGGGTAATTTTCAGCTTGCACGAATTTTTTTTTTCGCTCACTGCTTGTGCAGGAATTTTTTTTTCAGGTGAACCTCTCTGCACGAATTTACTACGTTTTAATTTTTACTACGTGTAAATTTTTACTAATTTTTACTACGTGTGAAAAAGTCACAATTGGACCTTCCTTCTGCATGAATTTTTTTTTACCTTCTTCCTTGCATGAATTTTTTTCTTGGCATTTTCCCTTGCATGAATTGTTTTTTTTCCCACCCCCCCTCCCCCATCACTTTTCTAATGGTCTGTCCCTTACCAAAGCTGTATAAGGCAGTCCAGGCTTGTAATACTCTGGGTTAAACTCAGCGAACTTCAGCATCACATCTGACTTGTAGAACGTAACACTGCCTCGTCCACTCGCCACTTTATTAGTGAGCTCCTCGTGAAATGTGACATTGACTTCCAGCCTGTAATTGTAGTCAAACAGGAGTTCTGCACTATGCACATACTGCAACGATTCCTTGAACAACGTTAAAATATCCCTCACTGCGAAAGAAAAATTTCCTTGACCATTTTCCTCAACCTGTAAAAAAGCACACAAAACAAGATGTTACTTCAAAACGATACACTGTCTTATTTCTAGCCCCAGTTGTTCAAGGGATGGATAGCAATACCCAGCGGATAAATCGTTTTATTATATCTCTCAGTTAGTACGCGCACTGTGATTGGTCAATTTAGCGGGCCGTACTTCACTGTACGGCCCGCTAAATTCAAAAGTTTGTTTTGAGATATAATAAATATCTTACAAACCTCGATTTCTCGGTCCGTACTGCAAGTTACGGATCCTCGTTTTGTCAGCTCGGATTTACTCTTCGCGCTTGGGCCATAAATCCGAGCGGAAAAACTCGGTCCGTAACTTACAGTACGGACCTCGAACTCGGTTAGTAAGAGGTATATCCAAAACGTTGATAAATTTTCATTGAAAGGATGAAAAGGGCTACTACTGGAAAAGAATTCATAAAGCAAGGGTTAGATTTGTACGATCTGTTTTGATTCAGATCAGTTTGGTTTATTGATATTCACCAAGTGAATAAACTACATACACGCTGGAGAATGTAAAGAAAAACAAAACAAAAAAAAAACACACAATAGTACGTTGAAACGAGATGAAAACAGGGCCAGAACTCCAGTTGACTTTCACCCCTGCAATGTCAAGAACTATAATTCAAAATATTACTAAACTACTTCTCACATCGGACGAGGAAAAACTTAAAGAAAAAGGGTGCATAATAAAGGTGCGCTTTGACTGTAACTGTAACTCATCTTGTTGCTATAGTGAGCATGTAATAAACTGAACACTGTTGAACACAGTCTAGTAACATGCCTCGTAGGGTGAGGAAGACTATTCCATGCCCTAGCCTGCCTGGGGAAGTACGACCGTTGTAAAATAATCCTATCCATCAAAGGTTTCCAGCAGGTTCTTTCGTGATTTAGCTCAGCTGGTACAACATGGCACCAGCATTGACCAGGTCGCCGGTTCGAATCCCATTTCACTCTGTACTGGGGGAACAGTTTCTAAAGAAACTGGTGCTGCATCGGTGGGGAATTGAAGTACCAGAAATTGGGATAATCAAACGAATTTAACGGAGCATTTCCCTTTTACCTTACGGTGGAATAACTTACTTTATCAATTCGTTTGATTATCCCATGCCAATTTCGCGTTTCACTTTGTTCTTTTTCCAGGCTACATCTGACCAAAGCCTCGTATTATTTCATTATTTGGGAAACCACAAAGTGGTGGCAATACTGGTACTAAAATCGGACGGTCTCTAATAACGATTATTAAGAAGCAATTTGAAGTTCAAAGAGCCCTGACGTACCTTAGCGTCCGTGGATAGCGAATCAACTTTCATACTATCGTCATACCGATAATAATTGAAATATGCTCTGATATTTGCCATTCCCTTGGCACCTTTACCATATGTGTACCTTTGATAAGAACGTAAAAACGCCGTGTTAATAGTAAAAGCAGTTTTCAAATGGGGGTTTATTTGAAACAAAAAAATTACTCTAACCAGTCACAACAGATGAACCAGTACAAAAGGGTTCGTTTCTACAGAGACTGTAGCAGCGTCGGTGGTAATACAAAATGCAAAAATTTACCAGTCGAAGTTGGTAATGTAGTGAATGTTGTACCACAGAACATTAGAGAAAGGCAAAGGATTCACGCTCAAAACGTTGGAGCTTTTCTCTTTCATCTTACAATAGTAAACTTACCTTATCACCTCGTTTGATAAATATGTTATTTACCGGGCGGAAGGTCCAAGGGTACAGTTTTTTCCTATAACGACCGACCTAGCCCGGTAATTAACTTCTTTATTTATTTATTTATTTTTTTGATGTCTTCTTTTTAAAGTAAGAATAGAGATAGGAAATTGCTACGGCGGGGAAAAAATCCGGGCTGTGGGCTGTTTCTAGGGCAGTTTGTAATACCAAAGTTTATATACTACCACATGACGACAAATTCAACGGGAAGCGGGAAAACCGTTGTATATTTGTCGGTATGTCATATAACAGTATCATAACCATTAAGACTTTTAAATCTTCGAAGCTATGGCATAAGAACCAACACTTTTTAAATGCCTTTGCGGAAATTCCCATGGACTGTCCCACTTGCAACTTCTGAAAATGTCTTTCATTTTGCATGTCTAAATCTTTCTGTCTTACCAAGTACATGCATCAACACGTCAAAGCAATTCCTATCTAGTATTTAACTACTCTAGAAACAATACATATTTGTACAAACTTCGCTTGTCTATTACATATAATGTGAATATTAGAGTGATAAACGACAATGACGTCACTTCACTGCGGTGAAATGACATCATATCACTTCACGCGATGCATTGCCCAATCGAATGCATGCTTATAAAAACATTTGACCAGTTGATGCCGGAGGCCAGATTTGGAAAATGGCTAGGCTTTGCTTTGCAGTTTTCTCAACAACCTTGGGACTTTTGGTTTGGTGCTTTCCCAGAATAAGTAGATTAATGAAAATGGTTTTATCCACCAGTGTCAGTCTTAGATGAGTGAGTTTTCGAGCGAGTGAGCAAATCAAAAAGCGACTTAAGGGACGGGTCATTTTTTAAGGGATAGGGGGGGCTGGTGGGATTTGGAGGGGGGCACGTGAAAAATGGCTTCAAAGGGGGGCCGCCCCAAAAAAAATGAAGAAAAAGGGGGGGGGGGGGGTCAAGCGAAAAAAAAGCGATGAAAAAGTGGTATGAAGTTTTCATAAATTGATGAGAAATTCTCCTGCTTTTTTCACGAAATACATTAAAATATCTTTAATATTCTGAAACATTGATTTTCAGAGTGAGAAGAAAAATTCTTAGCAACGTTTATATCAATAAAACTAACTATAAATAACAGCGCTTCAACAGCAACAGGTGTTTGATTGGTGAAATGTTGTTCTAGCGAATATTAAACTGCTGACATCGTTTCTTACTTTTAGCTGCAAAATAAGAAAACTACCACAAAAATTTGGAGTATGAGAGTGATGACACTGATGACTCCAATGATGTCATCCTGGCATTCATTGCTGCAGACGAGGAAGATGTAGACGAGTGGCCAGTTACAACACGCTCAGGACGAGCAATAACTAAGAGATCTGAAATTGACTTTTCATTCTTTTGAGAAATTTAGATGAGATGTGTGCAAAACAGCTTTCTTTATACATTTGTAAATATTCACTTGTCAAGTGTAATGTAACAGTTAATATGACATCAAGATACATGTAGTGGCATTTGAACGTATTAATCTGTAAAATTTCAGAGGTGGCCAAGGGGGGGGGGGTCATCCCAAAAAAAATTCCTTTTGAGGGGGGGTCACATGAAAAAATTGGCAAGCTAAGGGGGGTAACTCAATTTCCCACTGACACTCCCCCAAATCCCACCAGCTCCCCCTATCCCTTAAAAAATGACCGGTCCCTAATACAAATTGATATGAGGCTCTTGTCAAGCAATAAACGACTTATAATCCTCAAATAAACTGTACTTTCACAGGAAATACTCACTTTACACCAACGGAGCCTTTAAGCTTTGTGGCTCCCTTTAACACATAGGGATCAAGAACAACTTTTACTTCAAACTTGGGCAGAACTAAAAAACAAAACAGAGAATACACATGAAAAAGGGGGGAAATAAATACATTTTTAAAAAGTGATTCATGTAGGTGATGCAGTCTCATTCAACAGAAAGTGCTGCAAAACAACAAATCGGAGACCCCTGAGGAATACTTTAATCCTTTAAGCCCAAATATCAACATGTTCTCTTATTATATGGCTACAATAGTACACGCGCTCTGATTGGCTGCTGAGCGGGCAAGGTTTTCTTGTAATGACCGGGCATTATGAAAATTTTTCAAAAAAAAATAATTTTTTTTAATATAGACAAAAGTGGTCAGGTGTGATCCGCTTCAGTGAACATGACTTCAAATGACTTCTTGCGCAGGAGCGTAGCTAGAGGGGGGGCCTGGAGTGCCCGTGACCTCCCCCTTGGTAGGCCTTCTTCGTGGAACTTAACTACTGGCTAGAAGCTATTTTGTAGGCTTGTCCTGCCCACTATACTCTCACTGCTCATCCCGTACCTACACACCCTGTCAGAAGGCCTGTTAAGTTGTGTACATAACTGGGATGATCAATCAATGTCATTACATATTACACTGCAGTTCAAATATAAATGGTCTTTCATATATTCACTTGCGTGCCTTCATGTTTTATCACATGGTATTGCTATCATCAATTTTACTCACCGTAAGGTTTGATTTCTATAACTTGTTCTGCTGTCTGACCCTGTATCCAAACAAAACCAATGTAACAATCAGCTCTTACCTCCCACTCCTCCAGGAGACCAATAGGACTAATATACAACTTCTGCTTACAGTGCCAACAAATTGTCAAACAAAAGGATCAGTCTATGTAATCAACATCGATTGACTGTAAGATTCCAGAGTTGAGACAAATTCACAGTGTAGCTTGCATGTGATTGCAGTTTACTGAGGTTAAAATCACAGTACAGTATTCCACATTTACAGCACTCTACTAGTTACAGTGCTAACAATATACAGTACATGTCAACCTACAGATCTTTACCACCGTGAAAGAAAACTGTCAGCCGCCTGTTGGTTGACAGTTGGCTGCTTGATGGTCGTCTGTCAGCTGACAGTCAGCTGAATGTCGGCCGACGGTTGGTCAACTGTTGGTCAACAGGTGGCCGACAGTTAACCAACTGTCAGTGGAGGTGAGCTATTCTTCGCTTTTACCAGATTCTCTATCTCACATTATATAATTGAAAGAACTTAGAAGTTCCACCTGAAGGTAAAGATTTGTTCTGATTACAGTTGTGAATGAGCTAGCATATTATTGGTTCCAAAGGTTAAACTTACTTCAGCTGTAACAGAAATTTTCCAGTTTCCTTCCACTGGTTCAGTAGACAGCAGAAATTCTCTTTTGATCACACCTGATGGGAATGACATCATGACTTGAAAATTACAGTACATCAATGCAGCACAATCTGATCTATAATGTTCTACAATTAATCTCATGTGAAGTTCAACACATAAAAACTGTAAATGAACAGTAGTTATATGCAAACAAATGGGTAGTAAAGTTCTACAAAAAAGTAAACATCCAATTCAACAAATGAATGGATTGTGACATTCTAAATGTAAACATTAATAAACAAATGAATGGACAGCAGCATTCTATGTGTACCGGTACTTGTTAAAACAACAACAAAACATGAATGGAAAACAATAACTAACATTAATGGACAGAGGTGTATGATAATGACCAAGACAGACAAGAAACTGGATAAATCAAACAAGTTGATTTAATAAGTAAGTTATACCACCGTAAGGTAAATGGGAGGTGCTGACGTTTCGAGCGTTAACCCTTCAGCACCTCCCATTTACCTTATCAGGCCTTCTGACAGGGTGCGCGGGTGCGGGACCGCACATATTCGATCAAGACCGCACAATCCGGCACAATTTCTGAAAATCCGCGAAATCCCGCACAATATGGAAAGATTTGGTTAAAAATCTAATTAAATCAGTATTCCCATCGATTGCCAAGGTTTAAAGAAACATTTTAGGCTATATTTAGGCTATTTACCTAGCAAAACAATCGAGAAATCCGCCGCTTTCCGCGATTGAACAGCTTGAGCGGATATAAAAACAACAAGGCGGCTCTTCATAGCTCCGTGCCGGCCTGGGCACTAGTCCCAGAAAATCTTGTCTCGGTGTAGTGGTTTTTGCAGCATTTCAAGCGTGAAGAGTCTTAAACCTTCACGAGATAATATTCGCTCTACATATCAAAGAAAGTACAAAAATGTCGGGATTTTTCATAAAGTAACTTGTTCTGGTCGAAAACATTTTATTTCGAAGCGGAATTACGCCCAGGAATTACGGTTTTGAATAAACTTAATCGATCGTGTCACGCAACATGATTTTGTTGATACAAACTTTGGCCAAAGTTGTAGCAAAATAGAAATTTGGTTTATGTTTAATTGCCAAACTAAGAAGGGAGTTGTTGCACTTTTCATTTATCCAGAAATTCCTCCATGTCGGTTTTTTTTGGGCCCGGTCATCGAATATTTGTTTGTTTACACGATTGCGCAATCCCGCACAATCGCCGTTTTTTACCGCACAATTTGCCTCCCAAAACCCGCACAATTTCCCTTTTTTTCCCGCACCCTGTCAGAAGGCCTGCCTTATGGTGGTATAACTTACTTAATCAACTCATTTGATTTATCCAGTTTCTTGTGTTTCAATTTCCCACCAACGCAGCACCAGTTCCTTTAGAAACTATCCCCACAAAGAAAGACAGACAGACAGACAGACATACATTCATCTATATATTTCCAAAACGTAAAGATATACCGTAAACCTGTATATGCATGCTTGTAAGCTAGATATTTAGACATATTGTATTGACTGCTAGCTGATATAAAATTTTGTAAGCAAACAGTTTCTTCATCTTTCCCTCTCTTCATAGTCAAACTGGAAGCTGTTCTTTAATAGTCCACAAGTGAAACATATGTGACCGTACACGGGAAAACGTACTTTAACGCTTATCCGTTAAACGGGCAAAAACTAACGGGTAGTTAACGGATAGTTAACGGCCTTTAAAGCGTTCTAACGTTTTGCCCTAACGGTCTAACGGCCGGAATGTCATGGGTAACGGTCATCTAGAGCATTCTAACGTTTCGCTCTGACGTTCTGACTTCTTCACTACAGCTCCCTGTTAGGATTGTCTTGTCTGGTTCTGTCTAGTACTATAGTTATAAACAACTTCAACACATACCTGAATCACTATAAAGATTAACCCAGTGAGCCATCTTGTTGTCATTTGGATCCTGAAAATTTATAGAAATGATAATCAAGCATGGCAGACATTATCTAAGCTCACCAAAACTTACTAAATACATGCATCAAAGATGTAAGCACCACCATTCATATAGTCCTGCAAACTGAATTTTAATTGAAATCAAACCTTTTTACAGATGTAACAGGAAACATGACGCTGTGTGAATTTGGATACAGGGTAAAAAAAGTGTTCATTCTTTGCTAGATTTTCCTTCCAATTGCCTTAACTGTTTCCACATTATATAAATCACAAGTCAGTGGTTTGTAAGGGCTTTCTTCTAAGCACCTTTTTCAGGTTAAAAAATAATATTACAAACATTATAGCTTACAGAACGTACCAAAATATCCACAGTAACCTTGGGGATAAAGCAAAATATGGCCAGTTAGTTCACTTGTTTGTATAAACACTATTGTTTATTGTGCCAAAATGTTTAAGTGTGACTTTTTAAGTTTGTTTGCATCTTGAACCATCAGTTATGTCATTATTTAGAAGTACACCCCCTCCCCCCCTACAAAAAATCCTGGATCTGCCTCTAAATTGTTTGGTGTTGTAAATAGGAGCATCAGCAATGAAAAATAGGTAAAAACAAATCCTCAAAATACTGTATTTACACAAATATGGAAGCCATAAGCCACAAAGTTAGAAATACAGTTTTTATTAAACAGTAACTTTGATCAATCATGAATTTTAGAGAGTGTACTTAATCCAGTGACGGGACTAACTACAGATACTGCAGAAACACAATCAGAATAAAAATAACTTACATTGCCAGTGTAAAGCTTCAAGTCTGGGTTAACTCCAAAAATTCGCATGAGAACTTTTAACACAAGACAAAAATACATCAGATCATTATTGTCATGCTCTACATAACTGTATGACGTTAAACAGTTATGTAATCTTAAACTTTACATATTAATCTTGCTCTTGATGGCCAAAAAGGTTACAACTGCAAAGTGAAACAAACTTATCCTAATTCTAACAGTCTTATATAACAATAAAAAAAACTTCACTGTATACATGTAACAGATGTGCACCCAATTACATGAACATAGTCTAATGCAATGTTGCATCCAGAGCACGTCATTGCATCCTGGGACGCAGTATTTTGCGTTTGGACCCCCTAAAATACTAAGAAGGGGTCCCCGTGGACGCACAAATATCATGCTTGAAATATATGCACATTTTTAAATTGAAAGCGTATATAAACCATGCACTTATTACATTTATATTAACAATGCCACTATTTTTCAACACTGATTGATCCAATTATTCAAGAAAATGCATAACAAAGAGAGAATTCTGGTTGGTGTATTTTTATTCTTAGCATCAGTATAACTTGAAAGAAAAACATTTTCACGTAATTCTCAAATCCTGAAGATGACGGAGTCAACGTTGTTCAGTAAACAAACTAGCCTAAAGCAAAAAGCCAATGAAGTAAGTTCTGAATCGATCCCTGAAATCAAAGTCTGCAAGTCATTTTGCCGCCAATGGCTCAGCAATTTCAAATGGCTCAAGTTCAAGGAGGGTAAATGGTTTTTTCCACTAGTATCGACACAAAGAAAAACAATCCGCTTGCGACGTGCAGAACAACAAACTTCCGAAGATGAACACGGGAGCATCATGCCTTCTGATGCACAATTGCTACCAATGACGGATTTTCGTGTTCATTTGCTCTGTCTTTTTTGAGTTCTGACTTCTCATAACAAAAGCTTTTTAGTTTGAGGGAGCCGTAGTGTCATGCAGAGGTAAACGAAGAAACATTTACTCTGCCCAGTAATTGCAGTTTTCAGAATTTGTCCATGAGAGTCAAGCGCTAGTCATGTGATCTAGTAAGCCACACATGTACACATTGCAGAACTATTTTTCACTCTTGTCTTAAACATCAAATTACGAGGTGATTAAAATCAATATAATTTATGATAGGACCCCCAAAATTCTCGTCTGGACCCACAAATATTTGTCCAAGGGGTCCAGAGCACCCCTACCCAGTAAAACCTGAATGTACACTGCTAATGTCATAAGGGAACGCGTCCAAATATTGGCATCAGGTCATGCCGATGCCGATCAAATGGGTGCCGATTCTTTCCGATTCCGTTTTCAATCTGTACCAATTTTATCGGTACCGATTGAAACGGAATCGGCATCGGGTCGAAATTCTTCATCGGGCCAATTAACGTAAGTTATCAAACACTGACTCATATCTGTCAGCATTTATCAAGGGTTGAAAGGGTTGAAATAATCGGTCATGCTACGTTCAAATACTGAGTTTATATTAGCAAAAGCAAAACGTGAATGATTGTTTCTTCGATGCACAAACAGGTTGGGTAAGACCAACTGTTTATCGCCGCATGGTTTACGGTCGTTTCGCTACAAAGTCGTTTCACTACTAGTCGTTTCGCTGCATGTATCGAGGTCATTACGCTACATTCAAAAGTCGATTCGCTGCAAAGGACGGGTCGTTTCGCTGCACATAAAACAGGTTCCATTTTTCAAAAACACACATTACTCACATGAAGTTTTTTATCACTGTATAATTTTCACTCAGAAACAGGATACATATTTATATAGAACGCAGAATCACTCGGTTTGCCTATTCCCAGCGCGGCTACGAAGCGCGTTCCGCAAACGCTATTCAATGAGAAGAAAAGCAAACTAAAACACTTGTTCACCTCTGCATCTACAAGAACTGTCCGAATGAGACTTTTGTTGATTATTGTCCACAAACAAAAAGTTTCGTTCGGACAACATAACTCGAGAATTCGGGTGAAATCACGTGCGCAATATCAAGAGTTTCAAAACACGACGTTTTAAGTCCGAATCTTATATTTCATAAGACAACGTATATTTACAAGAAGTTTACAAGAATTGCAAGAAGTTGCAGCGAAACGACCCGTCCTTAGCAGCGAATCGACTTTTGTATGTAGCGAAACGATCTCGATATGCAGCGAAACGACCTCGATATGCAGCGAAACGACTATAGTAGCAAAACGACTCTGTAGCGAAACGACCGTACACCTAAGCGATTACCGAATAGCCTTGAAGAAATCTTCGAACAAATTTTAACAGGCAAAAAAAACATTCACAAAAGTATTGCTGTGATTATTTTACAATGGAGAACAAAGCAAGTTGTAAAGATTGTTTTGAGCGAAGTGACTCTTTCATTATTTGGTTTCGTGACATTCTTATCAGATAAATATGATACCCAATTATTCACATCGGAATGTATCTGACTCTGATTGAATCGGCAAAGTGTTTTATCATATCGGAATCGGAAACTAGTGGCCACAAATCAGCACCGATTCCGAACCATCGGAAAGTTGATCGGGTCCGATTCCGATGATCGGGTTGCCTATTTATATTTGGACGCGTTCCCTAACCACTTACGATAATTATATACAAGTACACGTATACTGTAGCATATAAACTACAAAGCTAAATTCTGCCTTAGTGTAAAGCAGAATTTAAACAGTATTCAATTCATGTAATTCATTTAACCCTTTAAGTGCCAATAGTGTCTTTACAGATTTTACTCGTCACAGGGAGACCCCTTGGGGCTTAAAGGGTTAAAAACTACTGTATCTCCTTAATCAGTATACAATTCATGTACCTGGTTATAAAGATTACTAGTTTGATTACTGACCTTTCTGTCCAGGTTTATATACAGCCTTGTCAGTTTGTATATAAATGGAGAACCCTTTCTGCTTAAAACGTATATCTTTGGTTTGATTGATCTTGGCACCACCTGTCCCCAAGATTCTAAGTTTGTACCCTCCTAACTGCACAGCCACGCCATGTGGAATCTAAAAATGAACAAATTTCATTATCACTGACGTTACAGAGCTATGTGATCATGCCTTTCTTATTATATATTTGCTGTGTTTCTGTGTATTGGTTCTCAACAGTCAATATAATGCCACCTGAGTGCCACAAAAAGTCATCTTCCACACACCATACACACTTTGCAATGCCATCGCATATAAACAACCATATTATTACCATTACTTGAGTTAATAAATATGGGTTATTGACCAAGCGTGAGGTCAAGATGGCTGGATATTGGCTAAGTTCTTTTTTTGCTTTTACAGACCGAGACGAAGTCGAGGTCCATAAACACGCAAAAAAAGAACGAGGCCAATATCCAGCCATCTTGACCGAACAAGCTTGGTCAATAAAGGATTTATTATATGGGATAAAACACCAAAAAATGATCTGTGTACGTGTTCATTTTCAAGGACTGAAAAGGAAGCCTGTTACATGCAAAAATCAAGTTTTCTCGTTTTCCAGCTCCATCATTACACAAACCACAGGAAATCTTTAACTGTCACGGAAAAGATTTTTTAGGGAAAAACTAAGAAAGAAAATTTTGGTAAACCGTCTTTTGCCTCGGATGAATTTTCCTTGCGGGACAAAGCCCTTATCCCGAGCGGGCAAGATAGCTCCATATTGCCCGCTCGGACCGTAGCCAATCACAGTGCGAGATTCGGTTCATCTTGCCCGCTCACGGAGCTAGTCATATAATAATAGCTCTTCATATTTTATTGACACTGAAAATTTCATACACTGACTCCTTGAACCAAGGTCACCCAAATAAATTTTCTGAAGAATTTTAAATGTTTGTTTTTGACGTTGAACAACAGATTTGTGGCAAGTTTCTACCAACTAAGGTGCCTGACGCGTTTTGTACAGTTATAGAGCAAATTACATATATTTAAAGCAAAATATAAAATATTTGTAGAGAGTCTACTGTTTAGAATCACGATTGGATAATTTGTATGAAAAGTTGTCGGGGTAACCTTGATTGGAGTAGTTGCAGTGTAAATCAAGTTGATAGTTACCTGTAGGGTAAGCTCAGAGGCTGGTCCTGAAAGTAAAATGCTCTTATGTGAAAAACAACACTGACTGCAAAATCCATTTATTAACTAACTATACAGAAATTAAACTTTACCGTCAAAATGTTAAGGGAAAAAAAAAACAATCAAAGGACGAAAAAATTACGAAGAGTAAAATAATATAATTCTCTTCACAAGAAGAATTATAATATTCAATCTTGGCAGAAATGTGGAGGGGAATTCTTAGTTTACTCTGGAGAATGCTAAAGAGAGATAGCAGTTTAAACCCTTTTAGCCCTAAGGGGTCTCCCTGTGATGAGTAAACTTGTTTGGCATAAGCCAGAGTAAAAGCAATAAAGTCACTCTTAATGGGTAGATATTAAAAAAATTGAAGAGGGAAATACATGCTCAATTAAAATGCTAAGGGTAAAAAAAAAGGTGATCACGAGCCATTGGGCCCACACAGCTGAGCTTATCCCAGTTTCACTAGCATGAAGCATTTGGGAGTATTATTACTCCCACCTGGATGGTATGCTAGTCCATCGCAGGGTCACCCCCAGCATTGTATCGCCTGTACCCATTTATACACCTGGGTGGAGAGAGACAGTGTGGAGTAAAGTTTCTTGTCTAAGGAAACAACACAGTGCCAGCACTAGGGCTCGAACTCCAAACCTCCTGCTCAGAAGTCTGACACACCAACCACTACACTACTGTGTCTGCAAAATGTTAAGGGTGGAGAATAGAAAAGGCCCCAAGTCCATAAACCCTTGACAATCTCTAAACAAATACCATAAAACAGGTGGAATTTAACTGATGACAATATACTACCATTAGTAAATGTTCCACTATTGCTTGACACCACCTGTTTACTACTGACATCAAAAATACTGGCGTCAATGTTGACAGGACTAGTAACTGCATCACTGAACTTGATAAGCAGCTTAAATGGACGACCAGGCCGGAATACAGCTGGAGCAGTTATAAAATATGTGCTGGAAACAAAAACGAAGTACAGTTATTCTGACCCAAGCAAGTGATTTCATGACAAAATAGATTATTTCAGGAGGAAGAAGAGGGTGGGGGTTGTTGAACTCCATGACAGAGATTTGACTTCTATAATATAAGATAACAAGAGCACTCTGAGAGCACAGACCTCCACCAGCACATTCGACCCCCTACTGCTAGCAAGTTGCACTGATGTTACTGCATCATAATTATGACATACGGGCAGATACAGAAGATGCACATTTTAGTTTTGGTTTCAAGTTGATATGATGATTCTAATGCGATTTATTGCAAAATAATGAATTTTTTGTTTTTCTGTGACCTTTGACCTAGATACCCCAAAGTTAAATCAGTTCTAAGTTTGACCATAGCCAATGTTTTGACCAAGTTTGGTGATGATTGGTTGAGCGATGTGGACGCTGGGCTGCTAAAAAACAAACAAATGCCGGTGAAAACATAACCTCTGTCCAACTCCATTGGCGGAGGTACTTATATATCAATATTCAATATATCATTACATATAATGACCAATATATAGTTTTGATATACATGCATCATTTTCTACACCAAATAGCTAGTTTGGTTATAAATACAGACTTATTAAAAGGGCCACCCTCCTTCAACATGGCAGTTGTCAAGGCCATAAATATATAAAGCATATCATATGGGTATACATTAAGTTAAGTTACAGTACAATGAAATACAGTTAAATAAGGCAGCCAACATCTCCCAAAATTTCAATATCAACAAAATTTCAATACGTACGTGACCAAAAATCGGTTCATGCAATAACACATACTTATTTTTCTTGGACAATTCTGTCCAAGGGAGAAAGGCGTAATGAGGTTATTCCTATATATATATGAAGCGCCAAGCCAAAAGCCAAATTCTTCAAACTATACACTTGAAAGCTGTAGTATTTAATAGAAGCGAGGTGTTAATTCGGGAATATTTGCACAATATACTACAGTGGAACCTCGCTGTCTCGAAAAGGTTCGAGATAGCAAGGGTTCGAGACAACCGAGAGTAAATGACTGAAAAAACAATCCAAGAGATATGAGTTTGAGTTCGAGAACGCGGGTTGTTCGAAATAACCGAGTTCGAGATAGCGATGTTCGACTGTAATGGGCTTTTAAGAGCAATATACATGTATTTCTCATTTTAAATAATTAAACAGGCTGCGACATTGTAACGTTGATATATAAACTTTGAAATTATACATAACCACATCCCTTCAGAGCAATAAACGATGTTATTAACTGTTGTTAGCTTCCAAAATATGTATAAAGCTGTATCAAACTTAATTTTTTTTCCGTAATTATAAGTAGTTCAAAGCTCAACAGCCCTGCTTTCGACTTGTGCTGCTTTCCACCCTAATCAAAACCGCTCAAGCCAGCTTTAATTAACTTCACGAAGTGTGTACTTTTAAGCAACGGAGAAGAATCTGCGATCAAAACGCCAAACGAATTAAAGCCAGCATCCAAACGGTCCTTATATCCCGTGGTTTTTGGCAGTACGCTCGTTGAATGTGTTAAATTTGAAAACTTGATAAAACTTACTTGTTTACTGCTCCAAACACTTTGTATCCTGCAAAACTGCACACGATGACGAAGAGTCCGAAAACATTCAGAGTGTTCATCGTTCAGAGTCACCCTAAAGTGTAGAGATAAAAAGCATATGCTTAATTTGAACAGCCTTGACTTTTATCGAGCCATTAGTTTTCCCTTCCGTGGTGATAAAAGCGCATATATAGATAAATGACATTGAACGAGAACTACGTCTATAATACGTGCTGTTGTTATGAACTATCGGAGATAACTAGTAGTAATTGGTTCATTGATTCGTTTACCAAGCAAACGTGATTCAAGCAAATCCAAGGTACAATACTTAGCTGAAATAGAGAGAAAGAAACAAATCAGAATTACGTACGGGACGATACACAGCTGTACACTATTCGTCGAACGTTATCTTCTGCACGAAGCAGTACAACCTCAATCGTTTTCATATGCAAATCTCCCCCAAGTAGTGACGTCGCAAAATGCGGTTTCTATATTTTTATTCGAGAACGGGGAGTTGGACTAACTGTCGTGGGTCGTGGGTCGTGGGTAGTAAGTCGTGTGTCGTGGGTCGTGGTCGTGGGTAAAGTCGTGGGTTGAAAAAATACCGGTGACGAAAAATAGTTTAACAACGGGAAACATCAACAACTTTCCAAAAAGGATTTCGAAAAATAATGAATTAAAAAACAAACAAACAAAAACAAAATTGAACCATGGAATTTAGACCCAGACAAGAGATGAAGGCGTGACGGCGTGACGCGTGACGCGTGGCGGCGCGGCGGACGAGACCATCAAAGGGAAGACCTGACAGTTGAGAACTAGCAGACCTCGTGGAAAATTGCCAGCGCAGCCTTATTAAAAATACACATACCGTACAATTCCGCTAATAAGCCCTCCCGAAAATAAGGCCCCCAAATCTCAGACGCAAATATCCTTCCTTCCTTCAGTTCAAGTGTAGGGGTATCGAATGGTCTTTGCGAGCATTTGCAAGCACGCGAGCACTGCGTCTTTTTTTGCGAGCACGAGCAGTGATCAAATTTATCTTGCGAGCAGCGAGCACTTTAGAAAATACAACTGGCGAACAGCGAACACTTCGATAAATTTTCCGCTCATTTTACGTTTCGATTTATTAGAGTGCGCCTAGTACCGTAACTTTGCGATCATTTCACGTCCCGGAAAATTTGAATTTGAGGAAGTAACAATATTTTGTGTGCTCATGGCGAACGTAGCAGCTTTTACATGATTTACGGAATTTTAAGAAATCGAGCAAATTTTAACGAGAATCCGAGCAATTGCAAAAATTTTGCGAGCTCGAGCAAGCGAACACTCATCTGAATTTTGCGAGCAAATCGAGCAAAGGCCAAATTTTGCGAGCAGTTGAAAATTTTTATGACCACTCGACACCCCTAAGTGTAATACCAGACGAGTGCAAAGAGTGTAAAACCAGTGCAAATTACAACGAAGATTTCCGAAGTTATTTTTCGAAATCCTTTTTGGAAAGTTGTTGATGTTTACCGTTCCTAAACTATTTTTCGTCACCGGTATTTTTTCCACCCACGACTTTACCCACGACCCACGACCCACGACACACGACTTACTACCCACGACCCACGACCCACGACAGTTAGTCCAACTCGAGAACGGGGAGTCCCTGATTGTTCCCTAATTGTTCCATAATTGGTTCTACCATAGTCCCTCCAACGAAGGGAATGACAGCTTGTGCGATTTTGTTTTTCTCTACCGGAATAACAGCGTGTGCAATGTTATTGTCACACCAATCACCATAAAATTTTATCTTTCCAAGCTAAAGTAAATGAATAGATTTATTACTGACGTCACAGTACCCTGAGGCGAGCTCAAGGTAACTCTGTTTGGAATGTGCTAAGTTAGCGAAACCTTCACACAATAGCTACAAAAAGCTTATTACAATGCTTTTTGACAATGTCAGTCACATACTGTCGGGAAGGGTGTTGGTTTGAGTGCTTCATAACCCATGCAAAGGTTCAAATGTAAGAATGGTTGTTGCCATGAGCTTTGTCATCATAGGCTTGCCGTCATAATTATAAACTAATTCAGTTGGTTGCATTTTATTATCAAACAGTTCAAACTTTGAAACCATTGGACTCTTCTAGACCAAGCACATATCTGACAGAAATTCAATTGGAAAACTGTTGCACAAGAAGCAAAACTCCCAAATGACCTTGTTTTGGGGTAGTTACATAGAACGACTCTGACAAGTCAAGGAAGAAAGGGAGAATCAGTTCGCTTATAAAAATACCATTCAAGGCCTCGTGCACACGTTTCCGTTTTCATTTGAAAACCCAACTTTTTCTTTATGAATACGGCTTCCGTCCACACGTATCCGATGAAAACGATCACCAAGAACGGAACTTTTCAAAAACGCTCTCCAGATTTGCACTTTTTGAAAATGCTGTACTAGCGTGTTCGTGTGGACGGACGAAAACGGAACATTTCGAAAACGCTGACGCCACACTATCCGTTCCCATGCACTCCGCGCAATATTATAAACTTATTCAATATAGCGGACAGGCGCTTCACTTTCTTGTCTTGATGAGGATAATTCTGCTTTTTACCATCTTGGTTGTTTTTATGTCTAGGAAGCGCCCGCTAGATTCAAATTAAGCAGATAACAATCTCCTGTAACTCGACATTGATGCATGATGCTAGTGTCAACCAAAAAAGCGTTTCTTTTAATATTCCAATCCGGCAGCGACCACATGTACCCACTAGGTACCTATTTTTAACACCTGATAACAACCGTTTCATGACCACTCTCGGCGTGCCAACTTTAGCTTGTCTTTGTTGTGATTCAATTTTTATCCTTGGTTTAAATTTTCTTTTGTTTTTTTTTTTGTTATGGTAATGTGTGATAATGAGTTTGAAACAAAGGAAAATAAAATTTAAGCCAAGGATAGAATTGAACCACAACATCTGCAAAGAACACTTTCAAAAGTTTAACAAAACCTACATAAGGTATCCTTTGTACACTCAACCGAACGAATGTTGAAAAGTACATTATAAAATGCAAAAGATAGATCAATGAATATAGTTCGAGAAACTTCATTGGAAGAATGTGAAGTAACTGAATTCTAAATGTTTATCTTCTCAGCAGCCATGGCTTTTGAGCTCAATTTTTTCATCTTTTTTTTTTGTTAGCAACAGGGTTTTATCCCTTCTACCACTGTCGCCTCAGTGCGCATATGTGTGGCTTCAACTTACCCTTATTACATTTTGACGTTGTCATTTCAAGCCACATCCCACAACCCTACCATTTTTCATCACTTTAATCAACTGAGTAACCTTCTATTACTTATTGATCACTCATTGATTTCATTGTTGTAATCGATTTATTACGTCTGGCTAGAGAAAACCGAAACAGCGCTAACTCATAGAAATCGCTTCCTTTCCAAGCAAGCCTATTTATTGAAAGGGTTCTAACTTCCTTCAAAACTGTTGCACTCCCCTTGCGTACAAACGTTTTCAAATTTCGCGGGACCTTGGGCCGCCTGTACATTATCTATTCTGCTCTCTTAGAGGACCGGAAATGACCTCATGCACGCAGTGACTGTCCGTAACTCCGGGGGGGGGGGGTACTCCCATAAATTTCGGATAGGTGTGTGCCGCGAAGGGTCTTAAACCCTGACCCTATCTAAGGATGAAGCAAAACGAAAATTGATACCCTATTTCAGGCCCAAACACGAAAAATGACACTCTATGCAAGGGAAAAACAGAAACTAAAAATAGCTTGAACGGGTCAACTTTATTTCGTTTCTGTAAGATTACTGGAAGTTAGCATCAAGCATAGTGTAGTAGACTGCCTGATACAATTTAGGCATCCTATCTAAGGATCAAACTGGGAACACTATGCCAACATATGCAAAAATGATACACTATTTAAGGATCGAGAACCTCAAAAACCATACCCTATCCCGCGGCAGTACCCCCCCCCCCGGGCCGTAACTCTACGCGATAGACAAGATATCTGGTTTACTGTGTCGTAAGCTCAGGCACGGGATTTCTCCAAGGGAGCTACAGATCTAAAAATTGTAGCATACACGTGGATTGTCAGAAGAAAAGGTACGTTGACACCGCTTTAGCTCATATTAGGTCGAAAAACAGACGACAAGCGCGTTTTGCAAAGTTATAAAACATCTTCACACCGAAGTCTGGATTAGCTAACACAGAGGAACAAATCATCAGCCATGCATTGGCTCATATGAACAAATGAATTTTCAGTCTAACTGCAGAATACGGTTGGACTTGTTAGCATTTCATTGCCTAGGAAGGCGCCCATTGTTGTCATTGTTGTATGACTAGTC
>OX453286.1:18421309-18428809 GCA_949710005.1 Ricordea florida | reverse complement strand
TCTTTCCATGAATGACCTAATCGGTGCAATCGTATGAAACAAATCTCTTGTGGCTGAGAGTGCAATAGAAATTGCAGCGGTAACACTTTGTCTCTGGGTAGGTACGTGGTGTAAGCATCGTGTATGGCTATGGAGAGCAATGTATGCCATATATTCACTAACGGGGAACCACTATATGATGCTTACACCACGTACCTACCTGTCTCTGATGTAACCAGCAATGAACTGGCATTTCACCTTTCGGGAATGTAACTGTCATCTCTATCAAAGTTTTATTGCCACGAATAATTCAAAAGGTTTGGGATCTTAATAAAGGTGACCTATGCAATACTTTTTAAAATTAATAATTCTAGTAATGTTTCAATATTTTCCAGACTTTTCAAGCCCGCCACTTCCCGATGACGTGTTCGAAGGAGACATCATTTTGACCGCGGACCAGTTGCTAAATATCGATATTTATGGTGACGTGAGAGGAAATGTCAGCCAGGCCTCTGGTAGCGATAGCCGTATTCGATGGCCTAACGGCTTAATTCCGTTTGAGATCGACTGCAGTTTGAGTAAGTTCAAAAGAAGGTTTTGCCTGGAGCTGAAACAAACTTTGCGTACCTGTTTTTTTTTTCTTCTTCTTCTTCTTTTTCTTCTTGTCTTCTTTCTTTCTTTTGTTTTCTTATTATTATTTTATTGTTTCTTAATTTTTTATTGCTCCATTTCTTTAACACAGAAAACATCCCAGACGCACTCAGTGCTATTCAAACCGCGATGCAAGAGTGGGAAAGTAAGACGTGCATAAGATTTGTCAAAAGGACTTCACAGAAGGATTACTTGTGGTTTTTTAGGCAAAAAGGGTGAGCAATAAACAATACCAACAACACCCTCTATTATAGGTACACCGCATGGCTCCATTTGCAAGGCTCAAAGTTTGATTGGTATTCGGAGGAGGCAATGTAACCAAGCGGTTAGGGCGCTGGATTTCAGTGCGATTGCCCCGGGTTCAATCCCCCTCTGGGGCCGGTTGTTCGAAAGCCGATTAGCGCTAATCCAGGGTTAAATTTTAACCCGTGTTTCTTTTCCTCTTGTTAAAAAGGATTTTCTCCGATAACTTTCTCTACTTTTTTTAGAGCATACGATCATCAAATTGTATTCAAAAAGAATTACTTTGAATGTGCTTTTTAGGCTCTCATATCTGCATTTAAATTTCGCGCTAACCTTGGGTTTACCTTAATCCTGCTTCGAACGACCAGGTCCTGGCCGTTAGCTGGTGTTGTTCTGGGCAGTCCCTGGTTCAACTCCTCGGTCATTCATGTAAATATCCAACTGGTTTGCCTCCGGCCAGTTGGTATTCTTATAATGTTATGCTTATTTGAATTATTTTGTTTCCTAAGACGTCTGCATATTGTCGTAGTGAGAAAACTTCAGAACACAAACAAATGAAAAACATATGTATATGAACTTGACTGATCTGCGCTCTGATTGGTTGATTGGTTATATTTACGAATTAGGGCGTGACAAATTTTCCGCGAAAACTATATCTATAAATAACTTTTCATCAGAAAGGGTTGACTCCAAGGGGCCTGTATGGGAGATGAAAGCTCCTAGTAATCGGCTCCCGACAATGTTAGTTAAATTTGTTTACCGTTACTAAAATCGTACACTGACCGGTTTTCCAGTGTAAATTGGTAAACAATAAATAGATACCATAAGGAGAAATTGAGTGGAAACTTACGGTACAGAAATGGAAATTATTCAGCTGTACCAAGAGAAAATGAGGAAAGAGAACATAACCCCGTCTGAACAGAATCTATTTTTAGCGCGGAATCGATTTATATCTCGTTCCATGGCTGCGCGGTTTACCAATACCGCAAGTGGACAGTCGAGGTCAAACGAAACAAAATCCCCATGGCGCATTGAAATTGCAACCACGTGATGAGAAGGACATCAGTCATTGGTCAGTTAAAATAGTTTCCGGATCTAAAAATAGATTCTGTTCCCTTATCATAGTAAGATAAGCCAGTATGGAAGAGGCGTTCTCTTACCTCGTTTTCTCTTGGCTGTACTATGAAAATGACAAACCAAAACCATGGGATTGAAAACAGCTCATATATATATATCATACACACCGGTTGAATTGTCTAATATCAACGATACCCTGAGGCATTCTCCGATATTCTTAAAAACATTGCAGCATTTGTACACTGTTAAACTGTTTGATCCGATAAGAGAAAAATACTCCTTCGAGGTCTACATTCATTTTATCAGCACAAGTAATTTGAACATATTTTATCTCTCGTATATTCTCATTAGTAATTAAAACTATGTAGTGAGGTCAAAAGGAAAAATTGGCTGGAACTTGAGGGTGAACGAAGAATGTGTGTTGTATAGTTTTTGCTAGAAAACTTTTACCTGCTTTCGCTATAATCTAAACACAAATACAAACACCAACATTTACATACACAACAAGAGATCTTTTCAGATACCTTATAGGAACGATTGTAGCTCTAGTCTAAAAATATGCAGATCAGCTTTTCCCTGAAAAAACCAAACATCGACAGTTCATCATTGCAGGGTTCTCCTTCAAGGATTTTTCTCAAAGGGTGATTTAGTTCTTTATCTCCAGTTTCCAATACTGTACAAGCCTCCTTTTCTACAAGTTATCAGCGTAAACGTCGGTCAATTATCCGACAAACTCGCCATGATGATACTTGCTAAAAGAACGAACGTGGACTATAGCTAAACAACCGCGCTTTACTGCCGAGGTGATGCTAGGTGGACTGGGGTTAGTTTGCAGCTCAATATGGCGACACTCATGATCCTGTACTGTATTACTGTGGCTTAGAAGGGCCATAAAGTATACTGCTATTTTTCTACGATCACTCTCTACTTATAACTGTCACCAAAACAGACGATCGACACTCATAACATACGATCGACGCTAATAACCGTCGATCGACACTTACTTACATGTGTCGATCGACGGTTATATAAGTAGACGGTTATCGTAGAAAATTAGCAGAATACTTTATGGCCCATGTAAGCTACCATAATATATTGATCGATCTCCTGGGTCGTTGGTAATATAATATAATATAATATAATATAATATAATATAATATAATATAATATAATATAATCTTTTTAAACAGCTGTTGGTGTAATGTCGGCCGTATCGGTGGAAAAACCTCCTTGTCTGTCGGCCATGGGTGTGAATTCACTCACGTGATGGTACATGAGATCGGACATGCGGTTGGCTTCTGGCATGAACAAAGTCGTCCCGACAGAGACAGTTATGTGCAGGTTCTCAAACAGAATATACTACCAGGTAAGTTGAACTTCTTTAAATATTTACCCTCAAAACTTGCTTTGAATATGTTTGATTTTACTATGAGAAGCAGATAAATACAGATAAATATTTTTCAGACAACTTGCTTGAGAATAATACTGGACATTTAACCATTATTCGTCGAAGTGATGAATATTCAGCGAGACGAAGTCGAGGTGAATATTCACCGATAATCACTGAGCCTGAGGCGAATAATTGTTTTAGTATCAATACATAGGTGATTATTTCAAAAAAAAGAAAAGAAAAAGCATTTTACAACACGAAAAAATTTTAGCGCGGGAACAACTCGCAGCCATTTTGTTCGTCAAGGTGATTATCGGCTGATAATCCGAGATAGCGAACCAATCAGAGCGCGCGATTTTGTATAATTGCCTGAGTATTTATGCTAATAATAAATAAAGACAGGAGGCCATTACTAGCAGCGTTCCTTTTCCCTATTACCTTTTGGATCGAACGTTTTAACACTCCTGGCTATTTTTAGAGACGCTTTGTCCTCGGCACTTGGCCTCGTAACAGCTTCTATAATTTTGTGATACCACTTAAAATTATTGCAAAAGGGTTGATCAAGTTTTGCTGGCTTCGTTACAAACATATCTCTTGAAAATCAACCCACCTCTATGAAGACCGCTAACCGCCTTGTAGTGTGCGATGAACATCAGCGATTGCCCCAAGGCGTTATGGGATTGCAAATTAATTGTACTGAGAAATTGCTCAATTGTACAAAGATAACTATGTGAAGATGAAATATGGAGGAGAATTCTTGTTTGCGCACAGCTTATATGGGAGCTACATTACGAGTCGCGGCAAAAAAGAACATTATTTCTAGAGAAAGGCGTTTTGAAAAATAACAAGATGATGAAAAATGGTAGGGATGTGGGATGTGGCTTGAAATGACAACGTGGCCGCTGGCTTTGGAGCTCAATTTTTCATTTTGTTTTGGTAGCAATAAGGTTTTGTACCCTCTACCACTGTCGCCTCAGTGCGAATATGTGTGGCTTTAACATACCCTTACTACATTTTGACGTTGTCACTTTAAGCCAGATCTCACAACCCTACCATTTTTCATGACATTAACATTCATAATGTGCGAACCCAGAGCTCATCTGCTAGCTGTGCCGTGCCTAACAAGGCCGAAACAGCTGTCCATGGCTGCTGGCTTTTGAGCCCTTTTTTCGTATTTCTTTTTGGTAGCAATAGGGTTTTATCCCTTCTACCACTGTCGCCTCAGTGCGCATATGCGTGGCTTTAATATAACCTTACTACATTTTACGTTGTAAAAAGATGACAAGGTCTGTCAAAACGCCCGATCAAGAATATAAAGTGGAGAAACACTCCCAATGATGGGCTACTGATAAAGAGAAGCATGTTTCCAACGAGTAAGTTTACCGAATAACAGGCCTCAAAACTAAACTAGTCTAAAATGGAGCAAATAACGGACTAGTTTCTTCCTGATCCAATTTCTTTTTTCTATTCTAAGTCTTTTTTGAGCAGAGGACGAAGAAGAGAAAGCTTCTGTTAAGTGTTGGAATAATTCTAAAATACTCACTTCTTATTTCAAGGTTTTGACACTGCTTTTGCGAAGTACAAGCGAGACAAGATTGACTCCCTTGGTCTCCAATACGACTACGGTTCTATCATGCATTACCCGTTTCACGCGTTCTCCAAGAACGGTCAACCAACTTTACGAGCGCTCCGCCCACTCAACGGCAAAAAACCGTACCAGGTTCTCAGCAACCTTGATGCTGAACAAACGAACAGGATGTACGAGTGTTCAAAAAGAAGAAAACGGCGACAAATAGGTGGGGATGTTAATGACGTTTCAAAAACTAGGTAACCATTAAGATGATGGGGGGAGAGGTTGACTCGAAAAATGCGAGTGTTGATGAATTTCATTATGGATAGAATAATAATAATAATAGTAATAATAATAATAATAATAATAATAATAATAATAATAATAATAATAATAATCCGGGCTACAAGATCACTCAAATCAACATTATCATGGATGTACTTGGTGGATGTTCTAAGGGACTGAGCAGTAGTTTGAGGGAGATTAAATACTAGGGGCAAAGCGAAGCAGAGATGTTCTGGGACGGATGCAGAAATCTGTCTTAAGTAGTAGCCTGAACATTGCCAGAACTTTCAAGGTCTTGTGCTAGATTAAGACGCTTATACACCAGTCGAACCAACCTAATGGTTAGATCAAGCATAGACCATTTCGGATTTTTAAAATTGTAAGATTTTAATAATTTTAAATTTTAATTGATTTTCTTTGTCACATGACTTTATTGTAAATTTATACGCAGGGCTAGTCACGGGTTCTCGCCTAGCTCCTGGCGTTCTTTTTACTTTATATCTGTCATTCAGATGTTTATATGCTGTCGATAATAATAATAGCATTTATTCATACCGCGCAAATTCAACTATGTAGCTTTTAAATGCCCCTTACAATCAAATCAAATGTTGGTTTTTGTGGAGAGGAGAAAACCGGAGTACCCGGAGAAAAACTTCTCGGAGCAGAGTAGAGAACCAGCAAACTCAACCCTCATATTACGCGGCAAATAGGTGAGGATGAAAATGTCGAGGCGGGCGGATGTGAACATAGCCGGGAGGGGGAAAGGGGAAATTGTATTTTTCTGAGTTTGTATCCCGGAGGACATCAATATGCTTCTTCGTAAGGTTTTCCTTTTTAGAAGCTACATCAAACGCTTGGCCACTTACATTGTTTGACCAAAATGTATCAAACCACCAGCGTCACGGTTGTAGTTCCAACCTTCTTTTCGACGTTTGATAAGCTTTAAAACACTCTATCTTGTTTCAAACACAAGACACAGTCTTTCATCGTATATTGAAATCTGAGAAGAGGATTGAAAAGAAGGCGCGTAGTAGAGGAACATCTTTGATGAGGATCTCTCTCTCTCTTGTTCGCTCAGGACTCCTACGACTGGTGAGCCCGCCAGTCCTGACTGTCCTGTGCTGCGGCCACTATCTCACTCACGGTCAGCGGAGCGTCGTTGTTGATGACTTTGGCAATGTAGTCATCATGATAGAGCCGGCTTTTGCTAGAACGGGTGGTGTGCCCATGACTAGGAGAGTACAGAGCGTACCGACGGATGGGTTCGTCAGCATCTCGAACGGTTGATATTTGATGAAACGTCGGGTGCATCGGGTGTTTGCTGTAGCCTCTCAGACAGTACCGCACGAGTTTTAATTTCCTTTGCGTATCTTCTATGTATGAATAAGAGTGACCATTTTCGTCTTCGGCCAGTTGGAACGCTGCCGATTCACTGATTCTACTAATTAGTCCTCCCTCACTCTTTCGTTTTTTTTTTTCAGCTTGCACAGATAACAATTACTACTGTCGCTCCTGGGCAAGAAATGGAGAATGTCTCCGTAATCCAAACTATATGCGACAATACTGCAGGAAAAGCTGTGGACTGTGTCGTAAGTAAAGTTCCTTGCCAAGCGAGGCTACTAATAGTGTTATTTTCAAGCTGGGCCAAGTGGTTTGCAAGTGAGCTTATAGTTAAAGGAAAAGTGCACATTGCAACCAGATGGATAATCAAGCATAGCTTGATGCTACGCTAGTTTGAAAGGATGAATTCCACTTCAACGACCCGACATTTTGACACTCCTGTCTAGTGTCTTCTTCTGGGGTGATTGGAGGCACTTGACAAAACTGTCAAAACGTTAACTGAAAGTCGGTGAATTTTAACTTTCCAAGTTACATTCATTATTTCAAACTAGTGTAACATCAAACTATGTCTGTGAGCTCATATGCCTTCTCCCAAAATGGTCGCCTTTTAGATATTCCGGCTTTTGTTTTTACAGTTTAAATTAGACCTTGATGCCTCGTTGAAGGTAAAATATTCTTTTGAATTTTAGCTTAAGAACGAGGCATCAAGGGATAATTTTAATAAAAACAAAAGAATATTCAAATGGCGGCCATTTTGGGACTAATAAGTGTATAGGTTTTGACTATCTAGCTCTTAGAAAACTAGAACGAGTAGTCTAATTGTTTAGAAACCAATGAACATGCTGTTTCTCCTTAGGTTCCTAAATTTTTCTTTCCAAGTTAATTTCAAACAAAGTCCAGAGTTCCTATTGAGAGTCCCGTAAAATGTACAGAACAACCACAAAAATTTTTCCTGATGGCGTAA
>OX453286.1:18091309-18416309 GCA_949710005.1 Ricordea florida | reverse complement strand
TCGTATTCCTGGCGTATTAACTAAATGACTGACAACAGCTGTAGCAAGCTATAGTAAAGTATTAACTTGCAGTTTGACTCGTAGCAAATATATTTTTGAACTTTTGGTGGCTAATTGCTGTAGCATGTCTCATTACTACTTTACCGGACAGTTGGGCATGATTTCGGTAAATATAATAATTACTGTTGTTTGACGTTCCTAAGAACAGAACTCCTTGAGACTTTGACATTGTTTACTTGAAAGGCGTGTGCCAGTCCATGATTGACTTCATTTGAAAAAAAAAACCTAGTAGTGTTTCGCTCTTGCTCCCCGTTACGGCAAACCAATTTCGTTAGTAATACATACCTCTTATTAATCGAGTTCGAGGTCCGTACTGTAAAATACGGACCGAGTTTTTTCCCGTCGATTTATGGCCCAAGCGCGAATCGACGGGAAAAAACGAGGATCCGTATTTTACAGTACGGACCGAGAAAACGAGGTTAATAAGATATTTATTATATCTCTGGAGTCATTTTGGCGACCAAAACAAACTTTAGCGGGCCGTTGACCAATCACAGCGCGCGTACTAACTGAGAGATATAATAATGTACTGTACTGTACAATTAAATGTTATTTTCTCTTGACGTGGTTACCTAATTTGGTTACAAACGTTTTATAGTTGATGTTTCTATTGTATTAAGTAAAAGTGTTTGAGCTTGGTGGCCACTGATAAACCGTTCGGTTTCCTGGTTGGCCTCCACGTTACCTATCGATGTTACATTTAACACAGGCGAAGAAAAGGAAAGAGCGTGGAAACACAGAACAAAGTTAAAATAATGATTATACTGAAGTAAAATATAGCAGAGGTAAGGCGGACGAGAAAAGTTGAACTGAGGTTCTTAAATCACGAAAGTTGGTAGTCATAGTTTACAATTTAAAGTGAAGTGGTTCAAGTTCCTTCATTAGAAGGTCCTTTACCTGTACAATTGTAGCCATCGTTAACTTAGCGCCGCAAGACGACACAGCCCTCCCAAACGTGGCCGGCATATGCTAATTCGTAATGAAGTAATCAAACAAGTAGATAAAGTTGCTCCGTGGTAAGATAGAAAAGGTGCTGACCTGGTGCTGACTTTTCGACCGTAATCTTTTCGTCACTACTAGTTTTTTTTAACTACGGTTGGCTTTGGGTAAGCACCTATGAAAACAATAGACCAATTTTACAGTTGTATGCTTAGTATCCTGGCCTCCGAATAGTGAGGCTAGAGGTGACCTTGTTTTGTTACAAACTTTCCTGTTCTTCATATGTAAATAATATGATTTGCACATGAAAGGAAGGAAGGTTTGCAACCAAGCAAAGTCACCTCCTGCCTTACTTCTATTCAAAGGCTAGGTTCCCAAGGATAAAATTGTAAGACGGCCCCTACCAACACACTTATTGAGAAATTTTCCCTTCTCAGCTCTGTGGTGGCTTTGGTGGATCGAGCACTGTGAGTGGCTGTTTCGGTGATTCTGGGGGTCCATTCGTTTGTAAACAGAGTGGAGGCAGATATGTTCTTCATGGTATTGTAAGCTGGGGAACGCGCTCTTGCAGTGCTGGCCGTAATGAATACACTGTGTTTGCACGCGTCAGCGAATTTGAATCTTGGATACGAAAGTATATTGGACAAGGAGTCAAACCGCCAAACACACCACCTCTTCCCCAGACTCCTCCTCCACCAAACACACCGCCTCCTCCCCAGACTCCTCCTCCACCAAACACACCGCCTCCTCCCCAGACTCCTCCTCCACCAAACACACCGCCTCCTCCCCAGACTCCTCCACCACCAAACACACCGCCTCCTCCCCAGACTCCTCCACCACCAAACACGCCGCCTCCACCCCAGACTCCTTCGCCTAAGACAGCCGTTCCTCAGACTCCAGTGCCTCCTAAGCCTGGATGTATAAAGTCAAAGGCTCTTGGAATGGAAGACTTCACAATCAACAACAGTCAAATAACGGCCTCACACAGTTGGAATGAGTAAGTCCAAAAAATCAATATGCCTTCCTTGCAATAGATATTAGAAAGACCTAACTTATCTAAGCTACAGTATGATAAACGGATTCACGAGGCCCAATAATAAATATATTGGAAGAGAAAGAGAAGAAAGAAAGATAGAAATGAAACGGTTTGCTTGATAAGCAAGGTAAAAAGGTCAAGTCACGAATGTATTCATATCATTTAAGGGAAAGTTGTCATTTGACATCATTTTCAAATACCGTAAAACACGTAACCTTCGTGTCCAGCAATTAATGGCTTGATAATAATTTCGAATTTCTACGGTTTCCTATCACATCCAAATAACAAAAGTGTAAACCATAGAATTAATAATTAGTTCTTTAACACAGACTATGTGAAATGCCGGATTCAAGTCATTTTGAGCTAACCAACATCAGGTTTGTCTCCGCTCCCATTTCTTATACAACAGATTTCACGGTCCACACCAGGCTCGTCTTAATCTCCCGGTGGGAAAGGGAGGGATTGGGGCCTGGTGCCCAGGGCGACGAAACACTGAAGAATACTTGCAGGTGGATTTATTAAGGAAAACTGTCATTACCCATGTAGCGACGCAGGGTGAGTTGGAAATCGATAGAATGTTACTTTTTATGTTATCGAATATGAGGTAAGGTTGCCATTTTGTGTTGCTATATGTTGACATATTGAGGTTTGTGGTTCCTTGTTTCTATAGTAATAACACAGCGACGTAATACACTTCACTCTTACTTATTTTCGCGGAAGCTTAATTTCTCCAAAATGGAAAGGGTATATTTTTGTGGGACTTAAATTTCGGGATTTATTCAGACAAATGCATTATCAGGGAACTAAATCCCACGAAAAGTGTCAAAATAGTGATTAGCATAAACAAACAGCTAGTCCCATAATTGGCGCGACTGTTTTTGATTTTCTATAGCTATAGTTCCCGTTACACTAAACAAACGATACAACAAGAAAAAACTGTAAACATTTTGACAAGTTCCTTTGCAACAAAGTAGAGCTATTCAAGATCGCAACGACAGGAGTCCGAATTGCGGTCACAGCTGAAGGACATTGTCAATTACCTCAAATGGGTCTTCGTTAAAATTTATTAAATAGATTTAAGCAAACCTAAAAGCCGAGCTCCTCACACAGTCCCTCCAAAAATGCTTGAAAACGTGTAGAAAGAACTCAGCTTTATGCTTATGTCCCTCCAATAACGCTTGAAAACTTGTAGGAAGAAAATTTTTCCTCCAAAACCCCTATGAATAATCCGTTTCTTCAGCAAAACATTGTAGACTGCTGGCTGTAGGTTGTGTAGCCGCGGCAAGCCGCGAAAAGCGCGCGAAAAACAAAGCCTCGTTTCGGTTTAAGACCTTCTAAATATCCCGGATGACTATGGCCGCCATGTTGGCGCAACATCGTCGTCGTCGTCGCTAGGCGCACGCGCCCGCGAGCCATGCCGCTAGCCACGATGACCATGAAAACTCAAACGCATGGTTTTCTCAATTTCTGTCCTCGCACGGTAGTTATGGGGCTCCGCTCTGTGACTCTTCGAGCCGCTGTGGAGCTCCGCTATTAAAGAATCATAAGGCAAGGTATTGAATTTCGCATGGTTAATTGGTATCAATAATTACGAGTACAATTTGGAATAAATGAGTACGGTACATCTTTCAAAGACTGAAAGAATTGCAGCTGTTTTAACATGATTTGAAGGATGTGTACGTTAAAAATCTTGTTATGTAAAAATCTATGTTGTTATGTAAAAATCTAGTTATGGAGCTAGTGAGGGGAATTTGTTTAAACATCAATACAACTCTTTTTTTGGTGATCATTTTCATTATTCTCGTAACATTAATGGTTGATGAAGAGTGAATGTTGTAATGAGAAATTGGATGCCGGTCACTACTGGGACTTGAGGGGTTAAAGGGTGATAGGTTAACAGGTGCTCGGGTCGCAGTTGGTAGGAGGTTTGATGGATGTTCATTTGAGACCAGAACAGCTCGAATGTCATTCTTTCTAATCAGAACTCGCGATTGCTATCAGTAATTTTACCACGGCACAATCGAAACTGTTTAAAAAGTGGTGCTTCAAACGTCTTATCAAACTGTCGCATGTTCTTCTTGAGCTTCCGTTTTCACCGATATCCCTATTCTGCATTTCTTACTTGAAAACAAAAGAAAAACCTGTCTTTTCTTTAAAATTGTATCACTAGCTATTCAGTTTAATTTTTGAATTGTAAAATGTTCAGGTCGAGAAAGCCCCTACCCAAAGTACGTAAAACAGTACATGTTGTCATCCAGTGATGACGGAACTGTCTGGGCGTTGCACCCGGAGGTAAGGCGTTCACGTGATTTCTCGATGATTTAAGTCAATTAAACAATTATCCATGAGTTAATAACACTCTCTAATGTAGAAGAGTATGATTATGCAGTAGTGTTCAGTATGTGTTCCATGAATGGTCGCACTACATGGCTTGATTTAATTACAGATGAGAAAGTTAGACTGACTACACTGTACAGTAAAACAAACAGTACCACAGTACAGTACTGTTCAGTAGCTTTCCAAAGAATGGTTACACTGCATGGTTTGATCCACAGATGAAAAAGTTAGAACCACACTGTATAGTAAAACAAACAGTACCACAGTACAGTACTGTTCAGTAGCTTTCCAAAGAATGGTTACACTGCATGGTTTGATCCACAGATGAAAAAGTTAGAACCACACTGTATAGTAAAACAAACAATACCACAGTACAGTGCTGTTCAGTGCCTTTCCAAAGAATGGACACCCTAGATGGTTTGATCCACAGATGAAAAAGTTAGAACCAAAATGTATAGTACAACAAACAGTTCCACAGTACAGAACTGTTCTGTGCCGGGCTCTCCAAAGGATAGTCATAATTTTTTGATCCACTTTTGATAAAGCTAGAAGCACACCGTGTAGTAAAATAAAAGGACTATTCAGAAACATTTAAATGAATGATCAAGCAAATTCTATATAATTTGACTATTTGAACAGACGTTTTTTTAATTTGAATGAAATTCTTAGACGTTACAGTGATGTTGCCTACTAATTATAAGATTTGAAAGACTCAAGTTAAGTATGCGTGAATGTTTTATCTTCAGGTCTTTGAGGGAAACAACGACATGTCAACAGTTAAGAAGAATCAGTTAGCAAACCCAATAGTTGCCAGATACATTCGTATTCACCCAACCGCCTGGGAAGTAGATATCTGCCTCAGAGTTGAATTCTACGGTTGCCCAGGTGTGTACGTGTATTTTTTATTTATTAGTATAGGTACACTTGATTTCCAGTGCAATTTATTTTAAAGATTTTTACCAGCGCGTAGTTGGCACTTCACTTCACAAGAGGAAGAAAAATGAAGTCTTGACAGCGAACCCTTTTAAGTGAGGCTGACGAAGGGCTGACGCTCGAAACGTCAGCACCCCCCGTTTTACTTAGGGTGGTGTGAATTACTTTATCAATTTGTTTGATTATCCCACTTTCTTGTGTACCAATCTGAATGGTTTGATAAAACAGTTTCAAAGAATTGAACCGTGAGTTTGCGTAGCAAGGCTTCAAACAGGCAGTCCAGGGTAGACTTTTAGAGCTTCTTGTTATTAAAGAGATAGAAACGCTCTGAGAACATTACTGAGCGGGAATTTTCAAGAACACAAGTGAAGTGCTTAGAGAAGCACAACCCGAAGACGTACGGTTCTCGCAATTATCGAGTGTTCTTGAAAATTCTCAAATTCAGCTATAACTCAGTAATGCACGAGGAACAAGTATTTTTTTAATTATTTCTTTCAATCGGCTTGACCAATCAGAGCGTGCGTTATATGTTTCATTTTATAAATAAACACTATTTCCCCCCTTTTTCTCAGTAAAGCCGCCAAAACCCACAACCAGTCCAGACCCCACCACTACACAAGTCAAGACCACTTCACAACCAATCACGACAGCGAAACCATCAACTCACCCCAAGCCGTCTACACCACCAAAACCAGTCACGGACAAACCACCAGTAACCAGTAGACCGCGTCCACCAATCATCATTCCCAAAACACCAACAGGTTTGTCCAATATTCACGTTATTCCAAGCCTTGACCTTATATCATTTAAAAAGTTACCAAGCAGTGGTAGATTTTGACAGTTTTTTTATGCATTTCTTTGGAAAACTACCGAAAAGTGCTGTACTGTACATGTGGTGCTGTTTGTTGTACTCTACAGTGCGGTTCTAACTATTTCATCTGTGGATCACACCACGCAGTGTGACCATTCTTTGGCAACCTACTGAACAGTACTGCACTGTAGTGCTGTTTGTTGTATTATAAAGTGCCATTCTAACTTTACTGACTATCTGTGGATCAAACCATGCAGTTTGACGTTTCTATGGAGTGTTACTGCACCGTACTCTTTTGTAATAAACGTTTGCCATTACCTGCATGGAGCATGCACGGTTCCATTTTAATGGTCACTAACTTGGCTATAGCAAGTTTGACCAAATCAATATCTCTAAGATACATGAGGACTCACAGTTTTTTCTTTAACAATTTGTTTGCCATTATTGTACTTCAGGTATGAAGTGCGAAGACCGCCATCCGAGTTGTCCACAATTCGCCCAGGCAGGTCAATGTTCCGCCAACCCAAGCTGGATGAAAGAAAACTGCAAGAAGAGCTGTGGATCCAAACGATGCGATAAACAGCCAGTCAGACCAGCCGGTTCGTTGAGCAATACTCAGTTAAACGTTTCTAGGGTAACTTAAGGTCAAGTCGATGTTGTGAAAGGCAAAAACTAAGATGTGACAAAACAGTGCTGCAGTCATCTCCTTACCTCTTCCGTTCCCGCTTGTCAGTCTTTGAAGCGTAAAATTTTAGTCGTTGTTTCACTTTTCGTGGAACTAATGTAAATTGTTGGTGTTGTAAGAATTAGAAATTAGAATAAAAATACGTGAGATGTAATAACACTTTCAACAATTAATGTAATCATTCTTGTTCTTCGATTTTTGTCAGCTCCCTGTTCCAGTCCACTTGGAGTTGGCTGGGATTTCAAATTGCCCGATAGCGCGTTCACTGCATCTTCAACTCTTGATGTTGGTAAGGTCATGTTTCTTTGTTGTTTGTATTTCGTACAAGCAACTCTACTTATAATTCTTACTACTTTGCTGTCTTTTGATTGATCGATCCACTAAATATACCTCCAGGTGGTGGCTGGGATAGTGGTGCGCGCAATGCACGGATGTACTTTGAAGATGAGGTCAAGTCCAAGCGAGTCGGGGCGTGGTGCGCAGCCAATCCAGAAAACCAGTGGCTACAAGTAGACCTGGGAACGAACAAATACATCACAGCTGTCGGAACTCAAGGTCAGCGGTCTTGGACAAAGAAAAACCTGTTGATTGTCTTATCTCGTTCCGATTTTCGGTTTTTCAGTCTTGGCTTTAAAACTCTCGTAAGACGAACATCTGTCTACGTTTGACGAACTCGCTTCCGCTACTTTGACTTGTTCATCAAAACACTTAGAAGAACGAGTTGAGCACACGGTGCTGCGCAGAAATGATGCTTGGTGTTTACAGTTATCGCAGCCCTCAAACTTGTACTCGGATTCCCAATCTTTGTCGGCGCCAACATTATTCTAAGTTTATTGGGTTATACGCTCGGTGCTCTTAAACGAGTCGAGGGGCATCAGTTATTAATAATGCTGTCGATCATTTATTATTAATATCTCGCAAGTTAATCAGTACTAATTGTTGGAATAATAATAATCATGCAATATGATTTGCTCATTTTGGATCACTTGATACTCCCTTGGGGGTTGCAAGTGCTTGTAGTTCTAGGTCGTTCGGTTCCTGTGGTAGAGTTGGAACTTTCTCTTGGTACACATTAAAAGATGGATCCTTAATACTAATTCCCCAGACTCGTCGGTCAATGAGTCTGACTCGAATATATCGTAAATTCATGAGGTATAAGGGGAAATAGTTAATCCAGTTAACAAGTCAGTCGGTCAGTGAGAGATTGAGTCAGTCAGTTACGTTAAGTCAGAGGTTGCAGGCGGCCCAGCACTCTGTCATTTGTTAAAAGGTAGTAATTAAATCAATCAGTAAGTCATTTCATAACCTGAGATGAGCCCGCCTCCTAGAGAGTCGATCAGCGCTAATCTAACGTTATACAGCAACTTAGTCCCGGGCTTGGAGCCAATTAGCTGCGCAAAAAATCGGCTCTTGATGGTTTCCTAGTCAGGCAGTCAGTCAAATCAGTCAGACAGACCGTCATTCAGCCAGCCAAACGGCCTTCTGCTAGTCCGTTAGTCAGCCTGTCAGTTGGTCAGGTAGTCAGACAGTCAGTTCGTCAGCCAAACAGTCGTTCAGTTAGTCACTCAGTCAGTCAGTCAGACAGTTCAGCTAGTCAGTCAGTCAGTCAGTCAGTCAGTCAGTCAGACAGTTCAGCTAGTCACTCAGTCTGTCAGACAGTTCCGCTAGTCACTCACTCAGTCAGTCAGACAGTTCAGCTAGTCAGCTAGTCACTCAGTCTGTCAGTCAGACAGTTCAGCTAGTCACTCAGTCAGTCAGTCAGACAGTTCAGCTAGTCACTCAGTCTGTCAGTCAGACAGTTAAGCTAGTCACTCAGTCAGTCAGTCAGACAGTTCAGCTAGTCACTCAGTCCGTCAGTCAGACAGTTCAGCTTGTCACTCAGTCCGTCAGTCAGACAGTTCAGCTAGTCACTCAGTCCGTCAGTCAGACAGTTCAGCTAGTCACTCAGTCAGTCAGTCAGACAGTTCAGCTAGTCACTCAGTCAGTCAGTCAGACAGTTCAGCTTGTCACTCAGTCAGTCAGTCAGACAGTTCAGCTAGTCGGTCAGTTACTTAAGAGCCTTAAACAAGGAACATCTTATAGTTCCTAGTCATTTCAATATCCTGTTCGTTTATGAGCAGTCATGATCAAATATTGCATTAATTTAACCCTCGGTATTGTAAATCTGTAGGTCGACACAAATACTACGAGCACGTCAAGTCCTACAAGCTTGCAATTAGCGAGGACGGTTTCTCGTGGAACTTCGTCAAACACGTTTCTGGAGAAGAGAAGGTAAGCTGCCCCGTATTTCGTACTTCCCCCAAAACAAGTTTTCATCAAATTTTGCTGCTTGCTTTTAACTGGAAGTTGACACGGTAAGCAATCCAAGTTGATAATGGGTTGATTTACTTGTTCAGTGCGAAAAAAATATTTTGGCTGGTTCCGGTTTGGTTGATCAGATTCGATAACGAAATCACCAATATGGTAAAACCATTAAAAAACACGCGGATAGAGATGTCGCTGTCGTTTGCTAGGTGGCTTGGGCTGCCATCTTTAAAGTTAACATTTCCAGGAGTTACCGAGTCTCAAAGTTAAACAGATCGAAACGTGTTCAAAATGCCTTATTCCAAAATGGCCGTCTTTTATATATTCTTTTGTTTTTATTTAAATGAGACCTTGATGCATCGTTCAGGGTAAAATATTCTTTTGAGTTTTAGCTTAAGAATGAGGCATTGAGGGATAATTTGAATAAAAACAAAAGAATATTTAAATGGGTCATTTTGGAATAAGGTGTACTGGGAAACTTCTAATTCGACTATTGTACCAAAACTTTATCCCAACACAACACACTTTTGAATCTTTGTGACCTTGCATCATATCAAGACGAAAATAAAAACTAACTGTAATCTGCCTCAGTGCTTTAGATTGTTTGTTTTGTATTATTGCAGGTTTTTGCAGGCAACTGTGATCACTTCACCCCCGTGATAAACCGTCTTCCTAGGGGGCTGACTGCGCGTTACGTCAGATTCTACCCTGTGACGTACAACTATGTGTGTATGAGAGTGGAAGTGTACGGCTGCCGGGCTTGAAACCATCCAATAATTAACAATTATTCGCCGAAGGTGAAGTGATTATAGGTGAATATTCACCGATAATCACTGGGCCTGAGGCGAATAATTGTTTTAGTATAAATACACAGGTGATTATTTAAAAAAAAAGAAAAAAAAAGCATTGTACAACACGAAAAAATTCTATTTCATCAAAAGCGCGCGAACGACTGGCAGCCATTTTGTTCGTCGAGGTGATTATCAGCTGATAATCCGAGATAGCGAACCAATCAGAGCGCGCGGTTTTGTATAATCACCTGAATATTTATACTAATAATAAATAATGAACTTTATTTGAGTGTCGACTGTAGCTAGCACTGACGTACTAATTGGGGACACTGCAAAGCACAAATCAAATCAAATCAAATTAAGTCAAATCAAATCAAATGTTGGTTTTTGTGGAAAGGGGAAAACCGGAGTACCCGGAGAAAAACCTCTCGGAGCAGAGTAGAGAACCAACAAACTCAGCCCACATATGACGCCGGGGCCGGGAATCGAACCCGGGCCACATTGGTGGAAGGCGAGCGCTCTCACCACTGCGCCAACCCTGCTCTCTAAGAATTAAGATGGAGAGACTATTAGTGTATGATTATAACAAATGACACGCCGATTTTTCAATGAAAAAAATAAAACAAAATAAATTAATTAATATGAAGATCCAGGATCCCCTTTAAGTTTTCAAGACACCAAAAAACACTTAACCCAACATAGCAAAGATGTCTAAGTGATGTTTTAACAACTTTATTCAAGTTCTTTGTACGGTTATTTCTTATTTCCCATTTCCCTTAGTATTTACAAAGAATCTTCATTGTTTACTCCTATGTACACCATAACACAATCATCTCCATGTATGCACAAGTTAAAACCACAACTTCCTCATGTACTGCGGGTTTAGTTTCCCCGATGTACGAAGAACAGAATCTCTTTATTTTCTTCAACTTGTTTTTTGAAGGTTTAAAGACTTCGGACAAAACTAGCAGTGTTGCTTATAACAAACACTGACCTCTTGAAGAAGAGTAGCCTTCGCTTCCGTCTGCTCTTTTGAGCCTGGAGCGCCTTCCATTTACCCAAACCGGTCAGACTAGTTTCATTTCAACCAATAGCAAAGCGCCATTTCCGCGTGGCTGCATTGTTTGGAGCGAAAATTGTCGCGCATCTGACATCCACACGCAGTCCACAAAAACCGGAGGGGCTTGCTATTCAAGCGGGACCCGTTTGACCAGAACGAGTTATAAGAATAAACCGGTCCAGCCAGTCAGACCGGAAAAAGGGTGGTATGTGTTCTTCTCTATCAATCAGGAAATCACTCACTAATGTGTGTACAAAAATATTTTTCTATATTGTCTTAACAGTCACAGTGCAAAATAAAGCATTGTTCTATCTATACAGTTTAACACTGCGTTCGTAGAGGCTCCACATAAATCATCAATGCATATATTATACTGTATTGATCTTGCATGGTATTAGAACACTCTGCGTTTCCTTCAATACTCCACCCAAACTAATTTCACTACCTACAGTAACAGGCCAGCCAGATTGTTTAATATACTGTAGATATTAGAATTATCTGTATCATTTCCCCCGTGTTCTTTGTGATGAGGCTACATCGTGTGCTGACGAAGCATTTTTTTCCAATAATTCTTATACCAAACGAATATGAACCCAAAACCGAGAGTCAAACCTATGTACATATTCGTATGTCTCAGCCAAAACGTTGTGATCTGATAGTACATGTATTTCATTTCATTAGTAAAGAATTTGTAAGTCTTTTCATTCAAACTTTTGATAGATCTGATACCAGTGACAGCTCTTTGTCACCATATTCAGCAGGACACTGGACACATGTAGTTGAAAAAGGGACTGAATCAATTGAAACCCTAACACAGTCTAGCTTTGTCCACAAGTAAATTAATAATAACATAGTAATCTGACTAGTTAGAGATTGGGTTGCACCTTGAAACATAAACCAATAATAACTAGTACATACCAACTCAGCAACCTTGGCATTTTGAGTAATCTGATTGGCTCTCTACCTCGTGATATTCAACACTATCCACCACCCAGGAGGTGAATAATATAGAGACTTCTGGGTAATCCTTGTGCTGGTGAGTTTTTGTTTTAGAAAAAAAAATGGCGTCCAAGCTACACCTACTGAAATATGGCTGCCGTCGATTCAAGCTTTTCAGTTCTTCTGAAGAGGTTTTACTAGGGAAATTAAGCATAACACTACCATGATGAAACGTTGAGCAGGGCAGGACCAAACAACAGTGCATATGAACGACCCAATAAAACTGCATGATATGTGCAAAATGAAGTATGGTAAGTCTCTTTGTCGTATGAATTATGCTTCCACAATTAATTTTTTCACCGGTTGTCTTATCCACGGCCTCATCGTCGTTGTCGTCTTTGTTCTGAGGTTGCTTCATTGGTATATACCAAAACAACTATTCTCTTCAATCTCGGTGAATAGTGGGTTTACGAATATTTAAACATACCTCACTGCTCGATAAACATTCTGCCACTATTAACCTTGATTTCTGTTAATAATAATAATAATAACAATAATAAAATACTAGACAGGGTGCCTCTTTCACATCCAGTCAGAGACTAACCAGTGTTTGCTTGTTCAGAAAAACAGCATTGGTCCCACAACTAATCCCCACCTATGACTAGCTTCTTGAAGAATACTTAAAAACAAGTTTTTCAAGTAAATAAATGAGGTTTAAGTAGGCTCAGTACAACAATACCAAACTTGTCCAGAATATTTGAAGATTCTACCAGAAAAAGGCTACTGAAATTCCTTTTCAATTTTGTCCTGGTGGCCCATTGGGAAACAGAGATGTAAAGAATGAAATCACAAAGTTATAAGCCACAGTGGTAGCAGATGGTTCTGGAGGAAGAGTGGGTACAGCAGGTTGTTGCAATACAGGATCTGTGTCATTGTTGGCATGGTCACTATCGTTATCTGCTGCGTTATTCGCAGCATCATTTTCTGATCTGTTCGATGCCTTGATAAGGAAATAAACAAAAACAGTATATTAGTCAACCTTGTCTTCCTTTACAATGGCTACTGCAATCGTTCGATGAAAACGAAAGTTCACCACCGTAAACACCAGCGAAGCTTTAGAAAAATGTCTGCTCTACAGATCAAAAGACAATAAAAATAATCTCCAGTAGGTCTGCGTTTAAACCACTTAACATTTAGAGTTTCACACTTTTTTGTTGACGAAAAATGTGCCGAAAAGTGGAAAAACTCGAGCACAATTAGAACTGGTTTTGTAAACTTGGTTTTCGTAACGGACGGCAATTGTTATGCTAATTTCTTGGATTGCTTGGTCAGGTCTTTGTGTATGACTCGTGTATAAGTCGAGGGCGATTTTTTGGGATGATTTTTTGGTCATAAAAGGTCGACTTATACACGAGTAAATACGGTAACTTTATTAAATAACAAAGTTCTTATTTACAGAACTTGGAACAAAAGGCCACATGGATAAATGTACTACTGAAGCTCTCAAAATGCAAAAACAATTACTGTAAAGACTTGTGTATAAGCCGCACTCATGTATAAGCAACGCCTCCAACATGATTATGGATTGGAAAAAAATAAGAACTCCAAAAAAGAACTCTTTCAAAATAAAGTTGATCATTTGCAGATGTTCATAATCCCAGGTTCACAATAAACTTCACAAAATGTAATGTTGTGCATTGTTACGTTAATATGTTAATTAACTCTGAAAATACCCATTAACAGCTTCTTGTTAATTGATTTCCCTATTCCCTGCAACTGACGACAGTTGTCTGCCTTGCTTAAGGCTGCAGTTGAAATGAAAACAATTGAATTTGAACTAATAAAGCACAGGATATAGGCAAAACGTTTGCTTGGTAACCACGCAGTCATTTAACAAGGGAAGTTGATCTGAATCAGACTTCTCTACCCAGTTTCTTTTTCATTGTCTGCACCATCCAATGCGTTGGTGATACAGCACTTACTAAACCACTTATCTAGTTTACAAAAACGTATGCATGGAAGCCACTGACCGGAGAAAAACTTATTGCTAAACAAGAGTTAAACAATCCCATCCATGGCCAAACACGCCACGAAAGCAGTGAAGTGCAAAAATCACATTGTGACCCCTGCAAGCCAGTTTACTCCCTACGAAAGCAACGGTCTCGTGTATAAGCTGCACCCACGATTTTTGGCCTAAAAATAAGCTAGAAGGTGTGGGTTATACACAAGTCTTTACAGTAATCTTTCTCCCTACATGTTATTAAATGCACAACAATCCCTTCATATAAGCCATGAAACAAATTACCGGTATTATTACTGCACTTACATGCAAGTCTATTCAAGTATGCCATTGTGCAAGATTTTCCAATATTCATTTTCTCCTCACTGTTCTCATATAATATTATTTGTAATGGTACTAGTGATGAGAATTTGTTTAAACATTAATACAGTTTTTTTAGGGATCATTTTTGTTATTCTTGTAACACAAATGGTTGATGAACAGTGAATATTGTAATGAGAAATTGGATGCAGGTCATTACTGGGAATTAAGGGATAACTGCTTTTTTTTCAAATTACAGAATCTGGATGTGATCTTTACCTCAGTTTCCTGTTGTTGTTGTTGTTGCTGTTCAACTTGCTGAGGGACATCAACTGGGGGTGGGATCTCTTGTCGTAGAGGATTATTACCTAATGACACACAAAAACAAGACTTCCCTTAGTTAATACACTGAAGCATTAACAAGCAATACATTCATTACACATTTGCAAATCAACTAATCTACACCATAGCAATTTTTTGTGATCTAAAACAAATGGAAGCCTTCATTAAGAATCTGGCTCATCATTTTATATCACAGGAGTGCTGTACTGTATAATTATTATATTATTATTATACATGTATGTACTGTAGGAGTGTACTGTATTGTATTATTATTATATATGTATGTAATGTAGGAGTGTACTGTAGTATATTCAAAACTTGACTTTACCAGGGTTTCCAATAAAAATTGTAGCAGCAGGAGAATTGTGTAAAGCAACACTGGGAGAATATTCTGAAAGCGCTTCATGCAGGGCTAAAAATTAACTCCAGTGTTTGGTGGGTCAGGCCAGTTTCCTTGAATTCTTAGTGGCCCATCCCAAAATGAAGTAACCCTCGATTTTTTTTCAGTCACGTGGCAATCACAAAATCAAAATGGCGTCTATATGTTGTGAAATCACTGTTAAAATGGCTCGGAATTTCCACTTCAGAACTAAAAATACACTAAAATGGATGATCTTAGAGTCCAGGCAAAGAAACGAAGAGAAAGGTAGTCCAATTAAACTACATATTGAGTTTTATTTTTATTTTTATACTTTGCATAATTTACATTGCAACTTGTCGAAATTCTGTAGCATAGTCGCACATCATGCGTTCAAACCTAAACTTTTGGTAGCCGTGGTCAGTTTTAACTCGCCACCAGTGACCGTGCGACTGCCATTCATTAGCCCTGTTCACATCTGAATTTAAAACTAGCTCAGGCCATCTAAATTTGATCGGAGAATTCTATGTAGTAGCCGGAGAATTCTCTGGTCTCCGATGCCTAATAAACATCCTGCTTACTCACCTAAGATTCTATTTCTTCTGAAGAGTTGTAATATCCCAGTCTGGTACAAGTAGATCAGAACAAGGGAAGCAATTAGAAGCAAAAATCGTCCAGTGGATGAATAAAACCAAAATATACTCAGTAATATGCCCACTCGACAGAGTGTGTAAATCTTGTCTAACCAATCACGGTTAGCATTTTCATCATCGTCATCATCATCAAAGAGTGGTCCTCCATTTGCATTTACTGGGGCATTTTCATTAGCTGGCTGTTGGGGTGCCTGATTGGCTGGTGGTTGAGGTGGGGTTTGTGGGATCTGTTGAGCAGGTGGAGTTGTGAATGTTCCTTGAGGTGAAGGCACATTGCCTGCCCCAGGGGACCAGGGATAAGGCATCTGTGGAAATCCACTAGAAAGCAAATAGAAAGCTTATAACAGCAAGCAAAACTGAGTATAGTCAGACATCAATAAGACTTGAAATGAGCAACTCTTGTTTCAGCTTGTCCAGATTCAATATTTCCCACGTCTCACATTTGGAAATTTGATTGCTCCAGTCTTTGAGCTTGTTGGCACTGATTGGTTCCCTTTCTCTTGCTTTCCAAATATGGTACTTGGTAGCTTAAATGTGGACAAGCTGAGGTTGATGACATTCAAAACTAGTTCCATGTTTCAAGTCTTACGGGCTTCTGTACAGTACAACAGCCCTGTATGGCAGTAGCTGAATGATGTAGTGTACATGTAACTCAGATTTGTCCAGTTTTTTTTCTTTCGATTTAGTGACATCCCTAATTCAACTGCAGGTTTTCCTGCAAAAGTAAATATTGGCCCTTTTTGGTCAATTAAGGTTATCATAGACCTTTGGGGGTGTCCCTTGTGAAAAATATTGAAAGCACGCCATATACCTATAAGAGACAGAGGGCCAATATTCTCTTGGTATGGTCCCCAGGGGGCTTGGTTAATAAGAGATCTGTTACACGGCTGGAAACTGCACTGAAATTTTGTGCACTGACCTAAATGTGAGTCCAAAGATTTGAGGAAAATTATTTGAATTCTCAGAGTGAAAACGGGTGCTGAAGGGAATCTTATCATTTTAGTTATCCGATATTAGGACTTCTACATTGATTGCTGACAAAAAAAGTTTATACATGTACTTTCCACTGGCAGACACATGACTTTGAATTACGTGGGATCTTTAGGGACATTACCCAGTCCGATAAAACATTGGACCCTGCAGGACCACAAATCAAGGAATCTGATTGGTTGATTTTAGTTATTGGCCCTCTAAGCTGTATTAGTCATGTAATAATGTAAAGTATTGTTTAGCAATGGCAGTATTGGCCTGAATAACACACTCTGACACTTACTAGTTTGGTGACATATACATCATTGGTTGGGGCATTCTGCCTGCAGCCATCTGTTGAGCAAACATCTGTTGCATCCAGTATGGTGGGGGTGCAAATGGCGGCATTGGATAACCATGCCCTTGCACAGGAAATTGATAGGGAGCATTTGCCACCTGTTGGCTACAACATAATAGAAAATGGAAACAATTAATTACATGGGTTTTGGTAAAAGCTGAATCAGGTCTTACAATGTAAAATAGAACCACACAACAGAAGCAGGATAATACATGAACTGAACCAAACAAAATACCTTTAAACAGTAATACATATTAACAAAGAGCTACATGTATATGTATACATGTACATCATGTTTTTGCAGTTGCATATGCATAAGCATTACATGTTGGTGACCATATTTTCAGTTCCCTGATCGAATTGAATTACACAGTTGTTTGCTTAAATTAGGGGGAAAGGCAGTAGAGAATCTGAAGAAAAACTCTTCGAGTATGGAGCAAGAACCAACCAAAGAAATCAACCTATAGTATATGGGGCTGTATGAAACAAAACCCTGCTCATAAAGATGAGTGATGGTACAAGAAATCTTTGAAAATAGCCTTATCTTAAACACCTAAATTACATTATCTTTATAAGCATACATGTAAATCACTTATTTCAGCTGTATTTAATGAGCTACATGTAGACTTCATCACAAGAGTTTTGTGTTAATTGCGCAGGCAACTGACAGACCTGACAACCACTTATTCTTAAGACAGGCTTCTCTGCGAGCCCTAGCAACCAGCAAAAACTGCTGGCTAGTTGTCACTAATGTGCCAGCTACTCAAAGAAATGAGTTCCTAAGAGGGATATTCAAAATAAATCCTCTTTACATAGTTCGATAAAACAAATCCTTGACGGGGGCAAGATCAAAACTAAAATAAAATAAAAACATGCTGGTATCTTTCAGCCATGAGATTTACTTTAATAATTTCTGTTCCTAATAAGTGGTATGTTTATTTAGAGTCCCCAAATTAACATTTTCTCACTGGAGCCCTCCCGAACACCCCCCCCCCACCCCCAACCTAAAACCCCAGGGGGAGGGGGGGGGTCAAATCAACATTCCTGTGCTGAGCGAAAGACACTCTGCATCTTTCGAATAGAAACACTACAGTCTACTTTCATTTCCTCTCCTTTTAATAAAAATTTTCTGGAGAACACTGTAAAATGCCAATGACTTGCACTTCAGCTACAAGAAGATAGAGTCCTAACTTTCTTGCATCTGATGTGGAAAAATGGGCTTAATTTAACACTTCACTGGGTGGTACTGAAGAGCCAAAGCTCTCACTTACTGGTACATACTGAACTGTGGATAAGGTGGTGTGTTGTTGCCTCTGTATCGCAGCCCATCAGGGGTTGTCTGCGAGCTGACAGGTGTTGAAGGAGTTGCCTGTGTTGGTGAGCTTACAGATGGAGGAACACCTGATCCATTCTACAAAAACAAATTTGCAATATGAGAAGATAGTTGTTAGTTGGGTTTGATTGTCTCGGTACAGGTATTGGAATGATTTCCGCACAGGTCCCTATTTCATTATGCATGCTGTAGTTGAATTGTCTTGGGAAGTGCGTGTGCAAACATTTCTTGTACGGCTACAGCATGCATAATGAAGTAGGGACCTGTGTGGAAATCTTACCCAGGTATTTCTGAAAAGAAGAAGAAGGAGAATATTGCTTTCTAAATCGCCTACCATGGCTGGAGAATCAGCTGTTGATGGCATTTCTCCTTTTACTGGGCAAACAAGGTGCAGAGTATGGGATTTGCCATCTTCATGCTACAAAGAAACAAGATTATAAAAATAACTCAACATACAAGACAATTCCAGCTCCTTTATAATAAGTAATCTGATCTGTTCCTTAAAACTGCTAGCTTCCTATACATTCTTTGAGCGTCCTTATGCACAGTTTGCTGTCATGAAAATGATTTTACAGCATCTAGAAAAGTCTTTCCGATTAAATGAGGAAACATGAGAATTAAGTCAAGCAGCTTACATATAAATTATGATTTTGATCTTCATTTAGTTTGATCCTCTATTTACAGCTCTGTATCTTAAAGCTGTGCTCATCAAATGGAAAAAAACTAGTTCATCCTGAATTGAATCTATGTGAAACACTGACAGCAATAAAAGTCATTACAATTTTGAATTCTCTCGGATAGCTACCAAAATACCCATGTGGCTCTAAAAATACAGACAAAGGCAAGCCTCTACAAATGTACAACCTTCCTTGATCTTGAACTAGTTAGGCAAGTAACAACTGCTCGTTCGAAACTTTGACCAGAATAGTACAACTTTACCTTAATTTTCTTTTGTACCAAATGTTCAAAGCTATGAATGTGTGATAGATACCATTATTTTCATTAAGTCACCTCACGTACGAATCCAGAATAATGCGTTTGTTGGTTTATTTGTACAGAGCCATAAAAACTGACCACTAAAAAGTGCGGTAAATAGAAATCAACTGCGCACTGCTTTAGCGAAATTATTAATACTGTCTGCCCGCTAAGAAACAGCGGTAGATACATATAAAGATTGGGCAAGAAGGCTTTCAGCGTACGTATCAACGTACCGGAAGAAGAAATGCAAGATCTAGAGAACCGAGGGTGATGTAAACAAAATAATACAGAACATTTATTAATCCTTTTTGCGATGTGTATTGCGGTAAAAAAAAAAAAATATTGGTGAACTTCCTATCCTATGCAATGCCAAAACGCGCCTGATACAAAACTGTTATACCGTAATCAAATTGGTATTCACTAGAAACACAAAGCTACGCAGCTGCAAGAGAAAACGGAAAACGACGCGTGCATGCAGTGCAGTTGTCTACCTGCACACTCTACTCACCTCTCTTAGCACATCTCTCAAAATCAAATGATCGAGTAACAACTGTCCCGAGTAAATCAATCTCTGATGCTGGCTAGCCTAAAAGTCGTCATTTGGAAAATCATAACATCATAAAATACAAACGTTATTAATATATTTTGAAGACCACAATACAAACCGAAGACAAACGAACATGTACCGGTTTTGTTGGATAAACGCGAGAAAGGTGCCCTTTCAGTTGCTTCACAGTCCACTCCAAGGCACAGTCTACTCTCAAATCGTCTATCTTTTGGTTGGGAGTCTTTACAACCAAAGTTACAGATGAATCGAATGCCAAATTTGCCATAACCTTTCTATGATGTGTGATGAGCTGGCCTTACCTTTTTCTGTCAACTTGTCACGTGATGTCGTGGCACGGAGTGGTTGGTCCACGATTCCCGGGATGCATCACGCGTGCCGTTTGTTACGTAATGTCTTCACGGAAACGAAGCAATGCTCGCATGCACTGTAAACTGTGGACTGCTTTGCGCAAATTGTAATTAGTGAAAAATACATTGGGAAGATTCGAGTTTTCGTCAAGATGCTACAGAATTTCGTCGTTTTGGTCGCAAAATCCCGAAATTCGCGAATTTCATCGAAACTAACTAGTTACGTAATGATACTTCTGCCCAAGAATGTACGATCTGGGGTAGGGGTACTGCCATATATTGGTTGTACAGGTATGTCCCGCTGTGAACGGTGTGGGATAGGGTATAGAAATCATAATGTTTGGATCTAAAATAGGGTATCATTTTCCAGGAAACTGATCAATTGGTTGACGATTTTAGTGTAGACCAGGGAAACCGCAAAATTTCCACCCAAAAACCTAAAATCACGACTCAATTTAATATGCAAAGAAAGCGTCGATAGGTGCCTGGAATGGACGGCTATAATTGAAAACAGTACTGGATATTATTGACTGTCAACAATTGGGATTCAGATGGAAATCGGTGGTTTTAATACTGGCCTGTCACCCCATTGTTATCACTGGCTAAAGTTAAATAGTTCATTGTTCGTCATAATGCGCATGTGCGTGCTTTGGCACAGCCCAGCATGTGACTGATCAACCTCATTCCCAGGGCCTTTTCCCGCCGTTCCCATTTTTTAAGGGAAAAGGCCCTGGGAACGATGTTGGGGACTGATAACTGACAGACGAGGCGACGACATTGAATACGGGGTTGAATATTGAAAATTCGTGTTCAAAATTAGGACTTTTGGAATAGGACACTTTTCCCTGGATTTTGCCTCTAGTATAGCCCTGGAGCAATTTTGGGAGCTTAGCCTAGGATAGGGTAGCAAAATTTAGCTGAACTAGGTCATTTATAGGCTATGGGTTACAGGCTCCCAGGGGCACATCACCACTCAACAATTCCTAATGTACCTTCGGGGGCTTCAGACACTTCAGGATGAGCGAAGGTGACTTCTTGCTCTTGCTGTTCTTGTTCGTCGACGGTTGGTGGAACAGCTGGCTGATTCTGGGCAGGACGTTCAAGGTGGTGGATCTTGTCATTTGGGTACCGAAGCAGAATCTGCTGGACGATACATGTTCAAAGGGAAAGTAACAGCCTTGAACTTGATTGTTTCTTGCCTCACAGTTCTCTGTCGAACGCACTTGCCATCCTTCACCAAGCTGCAGATCCTGACATCCAAGCTTTCACCGAGGCCATGTTTTATGCACTCTTCTTTGATTCCTCAAAAACTAATCACGTATTTAAAGAAGGCACTGAAAATTTTGTGCGAATCTCTTATGGCAATTCTGACACGCTCCTTGGATCCAGCAAATTTGTAAGTGCCTGATTCTGACTGAACAACCGTGTGGACTTTGTCGGATCCAGCAGCCATGATCTTTACCAGTCTGAGAACACCGGGTACGCGGCATATGTCGTTCATCAATGGCTCATCAGTCAAAAATCCTATCGAGATGGGTTCATTGGCTAATACGGTGATCAGGAAATCAACGGGTTTATTTAAATTTGTCAACATGTTTCGTTTGTCGCTACTCTCAGTCTTCTTGATTCAAGCGTTAAATTCACCAAGGTCAAGGGAAAAAAATCTGATCACAATGCAGTGAAATTCAGCTACGAACTCAACTTTAGACATCCACGATTTATTTCTTAATTATCTATTAACGATTAACAGCCAAGGACTTTTGCATTTCGGGCCTCACGGAATACACTTCAATAACGAAATACGGAACAGTTTTTTTTATCAAATCACGATTCACAGAGCACAAAAAAGAACCCGGATCACGGCGTCACGAAGATACCCTTGTCCCCCCACCCCCCCTTACACATAATTTTTCTCCATTCAGAAATCCGCTGACCAATATCAGGTAAAGCAGCCGGAAAACGATGCCTACGAACTTAGGCCGATTTTCACGAGGATATATGGAAGCTTAAGAACACCGAAAATAAGCTATGCCCTGGTAAAATCGACAAGATAGATACGATCAGGAGTATTTTGGCGCATGCACAAAATATAAATACATACTTCCTAACTGACCATAACTATGATTCTCGAGAAAGTTTGTTCTGCGACATGAAGAAGCATAACCATTTCATGAGTATTGTGTGGATAGTTTCTAAAGAAACTGGTGCTGCGACGGTGGGGAATATTAATTGAAGCCCAAGAAATTGGGATAATCAAACAAGTTGATAAAGTAATTTGTACCACGGTAAGGTAAAAGGGACTGACTGAGGTGCTGACGTCTCGAACGTTAGCTCTTCGTCGGAGTGAAAAGATAACGCTCGAAACGTCAGCACCTCCCTTTTACCTTACGGTGGTATAACTTACTTTATCAACATGATTGATTATCCCAATTTCTTGCAATTTATGAGTAAACTCCTATTTCCGAAAACGAGTATTTGGTACACAATGGTTATTTTCCTTTTAAACAGAGATATTTCGGAAGTTATTGGAAAAGATCTTCATAAATTTTATTTTTATTTTAGAGCGCGAACTATCATTTACCAAGTAAGAGAAATGCGGGCCCGTCACGCCTTATTCCAGTGTTTGAAAAAACCGTGGAGCGGAATGCTGAAATTTTGTCTACTAACTATGCATATAAGAAGCGATTCAAAAAGAAGGGTTTGAGAGAAGGTTCACTTCTGCACGCACGTCAGACCACATGTTACAACCAGGGCCGGGTTGTTCAAAGTAGGAAGGTTAAGGTAACCCAGGGTTAGTGGGAAATTTAAATGCAGATATGAGAGCTCTTAAAAAAAAGCACATTCAGTATAATTCTTTTTGAATAAAATATGATGATTGCATGCTCTGAAAAAAATAGAGTAGTTATCGGAGAAAATGCTTTTTAACAAGAGGAAAAGAAACCCGGGTTAAAATTTAACCTTGGATTAGCGCTAACCGGCCTTCGAACAACCGGCCCCAGATATATTACCAGCTTACACTCGTTCGAATTCGTAGAAACAGAAATAAGAGAAACAGAGAATATGAAACTGATTGAAAATTCTCAACTAGATTACAACAATATGCTAATTTAACGTCATTCGCAGTTGAGCGACGTCGACTACAACAGCACCAAACAATAGCGTTGATCATAGTTAATAGAGGGAGATGCGTTGATGAACGAAACAATGAAACTGCACGTGCAAAATACAGTCTGGTAGGTTTTTTTGCCGTCCTCTGCAAAACAACAACGTGAAATGACCATTTTTCAGGTTTTCTGGAAGACGCGAGTGCACAACGACAAAATTGCCAAGAAAAATTATGATGCACTGGGAACGGGTTCAGCTGGAAAAATCGGCTGTTTGAAAAGTTATGGAAAGAAAATGAAACACGCCTGCCGCCGTTGGTATAGAAGAAAAACAAATCCATATTTTCGAACGTGCCGTCCTCCGCGTCGTCGTTGTTCTTGCTTAAGCTCCCTATTGTCAACGTAAAACAACTTTGTATTGATAACCAGGGTTTGCGCAAATTGCAGAAAAGACTTGAGCAGATGTCGTGCCAGAAATGCGGAGTTCCGTCGCAATAGTGGGAACGGAAAAGCGAAAAGAAAAAGGAAGCCTTTGTGTCTTCAAGACTCCTAACGGGAACTGCTCTGACATGTGTTTCACGTGCACGCGTCCAAATACAGGCTTTGGCTTACAAATTCCCCAGCGATTTTTTGCTTGCGCTTATATCTGTGGTAACTGCGAGGAAGATGTCCGCTCCCAAATATGAATTTTCACTTATATTTCGTTTTAGTCGCAGTTTAAAAGGCAGTATAATCGCAATCCACCTGACTCCATGAACTTTGCCGAATGCTAAGAGAGTCCATAAGAGCTGGTATCTTATTTTTAGGTAATACATTGATGTCCTATATTTTGGAGCCGTTCTTCCAGACCTGTTCGAGTTTTCAATCAATAATTACCCGAAAACGTTTGCAGCAAAAAATCTCATACTTCTACACTTTGTTTCTTACTTGATGCTTCATTTACATGAATTTTTTCAGCAAGATCATTCTTGAAAAGTAGAAGAGTTCCAATGCTTTAAATGTTTGGTGAACATAGGACATATGGGTTATTGACCAAGCGTGAGGTCAAGATGGCTGAATATTGGCTAAGTTCTTTTTTTTGCGTTTTTATGGACCGAGACGAAGTTTAGGTCCATAAACACGCAAAAAAGAACGAGGCCAATATCCAGCCATCTTGACCGAACAAGCTTGGTCAATAAAGGATTTATTATATGGGATAAAACACCAAAAAATGATCCGTGTACGTGTTTTGTTTTCTTTGTTTTCTTTCTCGTTGACGCATCCAGTTTTCTCGTTTTCCAGCTCCATCGATACACAAACCACAGGAAATCTTTACCTGTCACGGAAAAGATTTTTCAGGGAAAAACTAAGAAAGAAAATTTTGGTAAACCGGTTTTCGCCTCGGATGAATTTTCCTTGCGGGACAAAGCCCTTATCCCGAGCGGGCAAGATAGCTCCATATTGCCCGCTCGGGTAGCCAATCACAGCGCGAGATTCGGTTCATCTTGCCCGCTCACGGAGCTAGTCATATAATAAATGAATGTATTACCTATTTTTACATCCCCAATTAGTAACACTCACCGTCAATACTTGAAATTTTCTGACATGAGTTACATGAAAGCAAAGTTGACTCTTCCATAGAGAGAGTTTCTAGAGTATGGCATACCCGCATACAATTTCCTAGTGACAACTCAATTCAATACTGACTTTCGTTGCTCGGTTGGATGCTCTGACCTGAGCCGTTCAGCGTGAAATCGGGTGTCCATCATGATGATAATGATGATGATGAAGGTTAACTCTATTTATCCAGAAGACATCATTCCAACACAAAAATAAATTCTTTATTCCTCAAAATACAAAGTGTTATACATTCAAGCGTCCTGCTTTAGTTTCTTGACAAACAATTAGTATACCAAACTCTGGTCAAAAAAGTAAAATTTAATTGCCATGAAGTCCATTGCATGTTTCCTGATGTCCTTCCTCCCAGTCCACGGTCTGGCATATCTCATCACAATATCTTGTAACATTGCAAGCTTCACAGTGGAGCAAATTAGGACTGATTTTTCCACAGGTAGCGCACTCTTCTGATGGCGTAGATGAATGTGAGCTTGTTTCGCCGCTTTCCATGGTAGATGAGCTCAATTCTTCGATTGTTTGGCGTCTAGTTTGTTCTCTGACCTTCTCGATCTCGCGCCTGTGCATTCGTTGAAGTAGATGAACCGCTGAACTTAATTCTCTCTCCTTCTCATCCTGAATTTTTCGGGCGCAGTTCTTTGCTGAGCGACGAATTTCTTTAACAATAAATTCCGTTTCAAAACGCATGCTTCTGCAAACGTACGAGTTCTCATTCTGCAAAGCCTTCAGCAGCTTTTTGATGTAATAACTTTCCTTTCTCGAGAGCAGTTTAGCTTGCTGTTGGACGGACTCTTTAACTCGTGGAGGAAGCCGTGCCAAGGTTTCGTTCATGTCGTTCAACCTATTAGCAAATTCGTCAAGTGTAGCCTCCATAACTTCAATGAAAGATTTTTTTCTATTCAGAACGTTTTGAATCTCAAGGGCAGAAACGCCAGCCAAAAAGGTATTTCTTCTATGTTTCACTTATTGTCTGAGTGCTTGGTAATCATGGTTACATCATAATCGTTGGGCTGTGTCAGAAAGCGCGCGACGAAAATAAACAATTGTTACGTATCACGATGTATTCTAGTTTTTCCTGCTTTTCAAGCTTTCAAAGCAAGCCATTAAGCCTTACTCCAACGCACTGAGCTTTTTGAGGTTGCTCAAGGAGAAGGCGAACGAAGAGGAAAACTGAGAATATCCTTCCTCTCTCTCCAGTTCCCGCTGTAAAAAATTAAAAATTTTCCGCTCGCCGTTCGTTCGCTCGTGCTTGAAAGCTTTAAGTTGCTTTTAGCTTGGTGGGGATTTTCGTCTGTTTTTCGTGGAGGATCTGTACGACTTATGAAAGTTTTAGAATGAATCAAAAAGAAAAGAAGCCTTAAAATGTGAGAAACGCTAATCTGCTGCAACGGGAACGTTACGAAGAGAACATTGCTGGTCGTTTCTATCTGCTGGCAGTGTCCAAACATCAAGGACGACGAGTAACCATATTGAAATCAGTAACGCCGAGAAAAACTCTGCCAAAGAGGATACAAGATATTTGGAGATTTTCTAGCTTCTGCCTTCAAAATTCCCAGGCGTGATGAGCAGAGAGCTGGCATTTGTCGCCAGTTAGCGCTAGTTTTGCGGGCCACTAGTCAAGCTTCCACATTGAATGTTTGCCGCATACCACTAAACAGATAAGGTGAACATTGAAACAGAGATCTAAACCCGAGTGTAGCTTCTAGGTCTACAAATCACTTCATGAAATTCCCACTAAATTGGAGAAGCCTCACAAGAGAAGGAGGGAAAAATAATTCCTTTGAACGAGTTGGAAATAGAACCAACGGTTGCTAGAAAATTCACAATCAGAGTTAATACTCTGGTTCGCTCTTCACGTCAGGGAACGGGACGGCAAAGAAATGGAAACAAGGTCGACAGCACCAGCTGGAACCAGGAAAGAGCAACAAAGAAAGCCACTTCATGTCTTCCCCAGCCACACTGCACCACCTTTCCTAGGTTTTTTCTCACAAGAGCAATTGGAAATCAAGGGGCGTAGGGTGGGGAAGGCTTTTTCACGGACCCAGTTACATCCCATTTGCGTGCTATGACCGTGTAATGCGGCACATCCTTCACACTCCAAGTTGCATGAAAAAAGAAATAGACTTACGCTCTTGCCAAGCTAGCGCTCATACCTGCTGGTTTTCCTAAAAAAAACCAAGGAACTTCAAAGAAACGGTTTTATTCAAAACGTTTATTAAATTTTGAGCATGAACTTTGATGCAACAGTTTTCTCTTGAGGTTGAACAGGAGCGAATATTAGTTTAAAGAAATGAATCATTGTAAATAAATCCGTAGGCAAAGCGTTGTAAATTTGTAAGAATAGTTAAAAGTTACCAGATATATACGTGATATCTCTAAAGCCCAAATATAATTTTTTATAAAATAAATTATAACTAGTCCCACACCGTTTCCAGTAATCTAGAATTACATTAAGAAAAAAAAGCTTCGATCTAAATAATATACAGCGAAATTTTGAGTACTGTCATCAGTGATATGATATGAAGTGGCTGAGACAATGCCAGCAGTTCGTTATGGCGGACTACAACGATATAAAGGTTACAACTTGAGTATAATATAGCCCAAAAGTTTTAAGTTTGTCGTCTACTTGGTGAGGACACAAAATATGAGAAAATATCCGCTATGGAACTATCCACCGAAGTTGAGCGACATTGTTATCCAAGTAACTACGATATCAGTTGAATAATGATAATTGTTTCATTAAACTAAGATGTTTCCCTTAGGAACTGAAATTGCGGTGAAACACCATCTCAACTTCCTTCACCTCACCCCAACCCCCCCCCCCCCCCTTCCCTTCACTTCCTCCCGCAAACAGTAAATATTTTAAGTTACGTCAAGCGATCAGAACTCGGGAAAGTTCTAGTAATTGATTTGGTAAATGCTATGGTTAGATATGGCCGACCATATTGAACGGAGATAATTCATAACGTTCAGATTACATGAAACAGCTAAAATCAAGTTGTTTTTTGAAAAGCCAGAAAGTAGGCAAAATAATGTAATAACCCGTTCTAAGATTTGTGAAAATCAGCGATCCAGTGATATGGTGTTTGATATTGTACCTCGCTCTGCAAAACTATGGCAAGTACAACAAAACCATATTTCATATCGCGTAAAGAGATTTGATAGTCCATAAGAACTCAAAGATGCAATAGAAATGCTTAATTTTTGGTAATTACAAAATTGTAACAGATAATGTTTTCTAAAATGTTTTTGTTGGCTGTGTAAGATACGCAAGGTATGGAGGTACAGCATAGCCGCGATTTATTTTTTTAAGAACCTTCCATAACGAGGAATGGAGTTTGTCCCTCATTTGAAAACTTTTTCCCTAACTATTAACTGGTATTGCAATGCGAGTTAATGTATGAGAACGCGATAAATTAATTTTACATCAGTTTCGAATTCGATAAACGTGCAAGTGGCAGAGCCGCTTTTAAAACGTAATACTCAAACGAATGCAAGTTCAGTCGTGGGATATTTATAGTGTAAAAGGTTTCCATTTAGAGCGCTTTTCAGTTTACTGCGGCAGGAAATGTTGGTTTGTTTCTTGGGCATTGCTAATTTAAGTAATTCGGTGAGTCCTGGGCAACTTCGTCGACCAATTAGGAATTAGAAGCAAGATTGAAATCGTGACTGGCTTGCCCGTGTTTTCCCGTGCATGGTGCTGACGACAGGAATTCGCTAAGAGCTCTGATTGGTTTACTGGACTGGGTTCATCTGTTATGATTGGCTGGTGTATTTTCCGCGGCTTAGATAAACGACAGTCTTTGAAAAGCACCCTAAATGTAACAAACGCGGTTACAAGAAACACATAAATAACATAAAACGGCGAAAAATGTTAAACTATTCAGTGTCGCTGGGAAGAGAGGATATTACAAAGAGAACAAAATGAGCGCTTGTAAAGAAAAGAAAATGATTAAATATGAATTGATGCCATGCGTTACGATACAGTTCTAAGGGAGAATTTACCTACCCTTCCCCGATCCCTTTTTATGCCCTGACAAGGGCTTTAATAAGACCTTTGATAAGAAAATACGTTCACACTGTCCGAAAAATACAAAAGGAAGAACATACAGTGCTGAAGACAACAAAATCACACCTCAGTCCCGCCGCCACCCAAAACGACAAATTCTACCCTTCACTCTACGTTCTAATCTTTTGACTTTTTTTTATCAAATACCATTCTTATTCAAGAACATCAAACTTAGCGAAGGGAATTGAAAGCTTCCTGTTTTACAATTACCTGTAATTATTTTCACATTGTTCGCATAACCTTGTTATTACGACGTTGTGAATTTACCCTGGCAAAACTCAAAGACTAAAGCGTGCAGCCGTTGCTGTTTTCCCGCCAAATTTCAAAGAGACGATCACCAGGCACTAGGATTGACGCGCGTGCGTTAAATCGTTGATTAAGGCGCATTAGTAAAAATACTCAGGTGATTATACAAAACCGCGCGCTCTGATTGGTTCGCTATCTCGGATTATCAGCCGATAATCACCTCGACGAACAAAATGGCTGCCAGTCGTTCGCGCGTCTTTAATGAAATAAAATTTTTTCGTGTTGTATAATGCTTTTTCTTTTCTTTCTTGAAATAATCACCTACGTATTTATGCTAAAACAATTATTCGCCTCAGGCTAAGTGATTATCGGCGAATATTCACCTCGACTTCGTCTCGGTGAATATTCCTCGATAATCACTTCGCCCTCGGCGAATAATTGTTAATTATTGCGACTTCTAATTAAAGCGCAAGTGTATTCAAAGCAACGCAGCATTGGATTCACGAATTTACGGTCGTAATTTGGGTCAAAATGGCGAGCAACTACCGTCGTTTTGCGGGCTGTTTAGTTGCAGTTGCAGCGGATTAAGAGTCTGATTGCCAAGGTAGCAGATTATAGAGTAGTTTTTGCGTTTCAGCTAAATGTGGTTGGAAAATTGTTATGTTTGAATACATACGCCGTTTCATCCAAATCTTCTGGCGGTTAAAACGTTTGATCCCAACAGAGCACGAGCTAAGAATAACTGTACTATTTTGAGATAGGAGGTGGTGCTTTCTTCTTCTCGTAACCTGTTGATTGAAAGAGACCAAAACATATATTTTACTTTGCCAGAGAAGATCGCTTCCCCAACCACAAGCGGGACTCAATCCAAACTAAAATCTAATAACGTAGTTCCGTATGAAATGTATGGACTTAACGAGTGTGATATTTCTAGCGAGACACTTGTGCGTACAAATAAAAGACCGTTGTGCCCTCTTCACAAAAAGGGCGTTTGTCAACAGTCTATTTTGACGGTCAAAAAATCAACAATTACTCCCTAAAATCTCGGTAAATATTTCAACTGTAAAAGCCACTATTCACCGAGGTTGAGAGGAATAATTCTTATTTTATTATACTGACCAATGAAACCGCCTCATTCACATCAAAGTGACGGTGAAACGTTCTCTTAACAATACGTCCTTACACCTTAGCGAAACTCATTTGCGCAAGGCTTTCCCAGAACCCTGGCACTATTCGCTACTTGTGAGATGAATAGTGATGAACACTCTGAGATAGAGAGCCAACCAGATTACTCAACTTGAAATGCTAAGGTTGGTGAGCTAATGTACACAGATAAACAGTTTCTTCCACTGAAAACTTACTGTACGGCCTGAGGTAATTTTACTCGTGAGTCTTCTTTGTGGGGCCTTTGAAATATCAAACGACATAGGTAGATTTTGAACTCCTAAGTTCAAAACATTAACATTCAAAAAGACATCTGTTTTGAATAAAAGGATACAAACAGTTCCTATTCAGATTTTAAAACAAAGCGGCTGAAAATAACACTTAATTTCTTTCAGGTCGTTGTTATTGAGTACAAATTATGAATATCATGAAATGGGTTTCTTACCTTTGTGTCTGTTGCATCCATAAATCTCCACTCTCATGCATATATTGGTGTACGTCCTCGGATAAAACCGGACAAACCTGGCCAGTATACGCCGGTTCAACCTGTTTACTACTGGAGTAAAGTGGTCGCAATTTCCTTGCAATACCTGTAGATGTGAGCGCAATTAAAGTAGAAAAACAGACTTCGAAAGATTTAACGCTGAATTAAGGTGCTAAGCTAGAAACCTGCTTATATGGGCTTTCGTACATTAGGGACGGACCATTAGAAAAGTGATGGGGGGGCGGGGGGGGGATGGGGAAAGAAACAAAAACAAATTCATGCAAGGGAAAATGCCTAGAAAAAAATTCATGCAAAGAAGGTAAAAAAAAAAATTCATGCAGAAGGAAGGTCCAATTGTGACTTTTTCACACGCAGTAAAAAAAATTCGTGCAGAGGGGTTCACCTGAAAAAAAAAAAACCCTGCACAAGCAGTGAGCGAAAAAAAATTCGTGCAAGCTGAAAATTCCCCACCCCCCCATCACTTTCCTAATGGTCCGTCCTTCATCAGCTACTGTATAAAATGGTATATTTTCCTCCTTGCACTGTCTATGTAGCTTATACAACTGGGATGATCTTTCATTTATTTAGTATTTTTTTTATTATAGCTCTCGGTTAGTACGCGCGCTGTGATTGGTCAATTTAGCGGGTCGTACTTCACCGTAGAAGGTCAGGGCGAACCCGAGACCGACTATAACCCGCCGAATTACATATATGCACAGCTAGAGCATTGACCATTGCTTTTATAACATAGCTACAATTGTTACACACTCTATAAACCTTTATTTTCGCCGGATCAAGATAAAGATTCTCCTCAGTTTGCGCGCATACTTTTAATCATCAATCGAGACTGCTATAGAAAAAGGACTCAAAGGAATAAAATTGTGAAGCTTTGGCAATATTTTACCATTCAGCTAAAAAGAATTCAACTTCAAAATCTGGCATAAAGTTTGATCAATGTAGGTCGGAATTACTTTGCGGAATGCATCCAAGTTTGAACTCTCCGAATAGTGCTATTCATTGATTTGAAGTCCCGCAACCACATCTTGTCATGGAATTTTTCGATCTACAAGTGCATCGTATTGTGGACAGCTGCTGAGAGTTGAATTGGAGGCTCAAAATGTGGTCTTATAGTGCGTAAGACTGCTCCACGCTTCGCAAAGAACATCGCTGCAGTAGCGTAACTGAACGGTCGAAGGAAACGTATAAGAAAGACGTATGCTTTTGCTCGTTTCTGTTCTGTGAAATCGCCATCATATGAGGTTTTTGGTTGTCGCTGTACTACAGAATAGTATTTATGTTTCGTACTGGATGACTGATCCATTGGTGCAATAACTGTGCTTGGCTTTCTTAATTTCTTCCAACGTGCTGTCGAGCTTGTTTTCACCAAGTGGTTTATTGTCGCACTCAACACAGTGTTCTTCGTTCGTGTTTGGCGTTTCTTACACCAGGCAATTATTTCACAGAAACAAGGTAACAAGATTTGTTCTTTTTTTTCTTGAATTGTATCATTCCGAGGAAGCTATATTTAGCAATTCAGCATAAAAAAAAAACATTCATCGACAATTACTACAGCTATAGAAAACTGTGGTTATGACAAACGTGGATTTCAATAATTTTTAAGAAAACGGTTAACAATAGCCACAAAGTTTTTTTTTATGAAAGCTTGAAATAAACAGATTTGTAGTCTTCTTTGTCCGATCTGACAGTTGATCTTGTGGTAAGTTTTGTAAATTTTCTTTCGACAAATTCGGAAACCGAGTCAGAGAAGGTGTTTCGTATTTAGGACTCCAACTTTTTATCATATTTTCTCCTCTTTCGTTGTCACCTTCCAAAATATGTGTCGTAATTAGGGAGATGTTTGCCTTTAAACCCAAGGCTTTAACCCTTTAACCCCTGAGATCAAAATCTTAATTCTTCTAACTGATCTCAAAACATCTTTCATTACGTCAATGTGGAGATTTTGATGTTATATCAAAAAAAAACCTATGTGAGTTTTCAGATTGCATATTCTCATGAGCTCTACAGTTGCCTTTGTAATAATATGTTTAAGAGAAGATGCATGTTGGTCACTCTCAGGGAGTAAAGGGTTAATCTACTGAAAACAAGAGGGCAATTAAACATGGCGGCCAAGCACAACGAGTGATGAGAAAACGCACGCTTATACATGTATGCAACTGTAGCTAGTAACGCGGGCTCATGGTACCCAGGCCACAAGCGAAATGACGACATGCTGATAGTTCTAATAATAACACTATTTTACACGCGATGTTCTTTCAATGTCTTAGTTTTTAATTTTTTTTTTTTTTTTTTTTTTGGGGGGGGGGGAATCTATTATACTACAATGTGTGGTCACAAAGTTTGAATTTCATGTAAAGTTTGGAAACTAGTCTTCGAGCTCAGCAAAAACTGCCATTGCTTTGAAAAGTGAAAGTACTTTCCGCAAAAAGCCCGAAATTTGTTTGCCAGATGCCAAGGCGTCATAGCGTGCACCATCACAGTGCAATATCCAGATCTTGTACACGACTAGTCAGCCAACCAGAGCGAGCGTAAGAACGTAGCTATGTTATAAGTATCTGTATTTCTACCGCAGTGCACGTGTATGAAAATTCTCATATATTTACATGTTAAGTAGTCTCCTTCGCAGCCGTTATTGGGGTCGTCACGTAACGCTCCTCCCCGCTAACGGCTGCTCACGAGAGAGACACATTCCTTTCCCTAAAATTGACCAATAAGAAGCAGGCTTCCATATTCTGGAAACCTGGTCCAAGTCGTTTCGCACGTGTGCATCTGTCATGTTTTGTTTTCGCGCGCACAGCAAGCGCCCAGCAAATATAACGAGGAATTTGATTGGCGTAGCCGATAACAATAACGTGCATTCTATTGGTTCTCAAAAACAAAGGGAAAGGAATGTGTCTCTCTCGTAAGCAGCCGTTAGTGGGGAGGAGCGTTGCGTGACGACCCAAATAACGGCTGCGAAGGAGACTACATATTAAGCTGGTTCCGTGAGCGGGTAAAATGCACCAAATGCTACCAGTCACTGGAAAGCGTTTTCCCGGCCCTGATTATTCTTATAATTCCAGTAAATAAGACCAGTTTAAGTTTCGAGTTTTTATCCATTTAATAAGCCATTTACTTATTAAAACAATTTTCGACGCATACCCTTAGTCTTCCTTTTTCTTTATAACGATGCCATCGCGTTCCTTCTTTACTGAAAGCGAGCTCGTAAGATTTCACATGTTCAAAGAACTTGTCACGACCTGCAGATGACATAAGGATATGGCCAGTGATTAAGCAATGAGCGGCACGCCCTTCGAGAAATATTCCGACTCTTCAGTGTAATGTGCAAAGCAAAAACGTTACTGTAAAATGAACAACAATTATAATATTAATGAATAGTGCATGCTATCACAAGTTTACTGTACGCTAACATGTTTTTCAGTAAAAATCGCTATCTGTTTGATTTTCAGCAAGAGGTAAAAAGAGAACGCATCTTCCATACTGGGTTCTCTTACTATGACAAGGGGACAGAATCTATTTCTAGATCCAGAAACTATATTAACTGACCAATGGCTGATATCCTTCTCATCACGTGGTTGTAATTTCAATGCGCGATGGGGATCTTGTTTCGTTTGATCTCGACTTTCCATTTGCGGTATTGGGAAATCGCGCAGCCATGGGACGAGATATAAATAGATTCCGCGCTAAAAAATATATTCTGTCCTCTTATCGTATTAGACGGGATTATGTTTTCTTCATTTTCTCTTGTTTTCAGTTGATATCATCAACAGCGCACCGTGGTGACGGGGTGGTCTTGGAGAACGCCGCAAGGTGGCAAAAATGATTTATCAAACGAGAAGAGTACATAAGTACCACCGTAAGATAAAATTGAAGCTGATATTTCGAGCGTTAGTTATAGTCCTTCGTTAGAGCGAGCATTAAAAGAAGGGCTAATAGGAAAAGAACTAATGATGATAATAATTTAATGCTTATATAGCGCGTGAATTTAAAGGAGATGCTCTAACGCGCTTTACAATACAAATCTAAAATTAGTCATTTACAGTGGGTAAATATATATACGTATATATAGACAAGGCATGAATAGAATAATTACAGCATTGAAATTACCATAATAATTACATATTTACAAATAATTCTCGTATAAGCTTTATAGAAATAAATAATCAGAAAAATAAGTAATTAGTTAATCAAGGTTCGCAAGCCTTTTGGAACAGGTGAGTCTTGAGAAGTCGTTTAAAAGATTACATTCCATCTGCGCAGCGGACTGCATTAGGTAACTTGTTCCAGAGCGCTGGTGCAGCCGTAGTAAAACTACGATCACCAAATGTGCGTAGACCTTTTATTCAAGGTGATTGCAGAGGAAGTTCGCCGGACAACCAAAGATTATATCTAGACAGTCTTCTAGGTAATATATTGATAAGTGATGATTAAGATCTTAAACTCGATGCGGTATTGTATAGATCAAAACGACCTATCTTACAAATAAGCCTGGCAACAGTATTTTGAACACGATGGAGTTTCTGCAATTCGGTGGTAGGTAGGCCAAAATTAAACAACAGATCGGCTATCAGTGAGATAATTCTTTAGATTTTTTTAAAAACAGATATAGAAGGAGAACTAATTAGTGAAACAGGCAACGAATTCCAGATTTTAGGTCCTCGTTAAAGGATACTGAATTGCTTTATATTTGTTCTACAAAAATGAGGTCTATACTGAGAGGCTAGTCGAGTTTCGTATTGATGGACTTGATTACTACTTAAGAACAAGTCATGAAAGCTATTAGGCAAAAGATTATGGTGATAAGAATACATAAAGGTAGCTACAGAAAATGAATTAATACTAAATATGTCAAGGACTTTAAGCTGGCTAAACAAAGGGGCGGTATTTGCTAGATAGTGAGCTTTTGTTATGAGTCGCACTGATAAAGATACCTTGGATAAAGACGTTGGGTATTAGCAACTAGAATACTACATTTCACCTTGTGTCGCCACAGCTGTGACAAACTTAATTTTTCCCAGATCCACCTGCAACCACTGTTCTGTGCCTTTACCATCTGCGCACCAGCCGCCGACTTGTTTCTTATAACGATCGTCTTCTTTGTACAGGCGGGCATTGTGTGGGCCAAAGTTCCACTTTCCTAAAACACAAAAGGCAACGGCGCAGAGTTAGAAGAAAAGACGAGAGAATCATATCGTAAAAATCAAGAAGAAAGATCAAGATAAAGAATGGAAACCGCCACAAGTCCTGTGTCGTCTTAATCTCTTTTTATTCATCCGTGCAAAAAAATATTTGTGGTCGGGTGGTTACAATAATTTTTGCTTTGTTGCTGAAAAGCTTCTTTCTAGAAGATTGCTCATATAGGAAAAATACCTATGTATCCTATATTCTACCAAATTTGTCCTAAAGCAAATCAAAATCGAGAATACAAATACTCAAACAGGCTGAAATAAGTCGTCTCCTTATCCCCTTGAAACTACAACTTTTTTTGCAACGTTTTCTTCTTTTAATTGCAGCCTCTAAATATGTGGTTAAAAATTTTTGCTGAGTACCTGTTACACATACTACAGTAACAATTTTGCAACTTACCTCTGTGGTGGCTTGAGGACGCGTTAAACGCGCTGTCGGGTAATGTGAAGTTCCAACCAACACCTAGAGGCTCAAAACAAGGCCCTAAAATCACAGGAAAAGGAGAGTAAACCGAACTATCTTAACACCAACTTCATTCAATCCTTGAATCCGATGCTAAGTAGCTATACTCTTTGAGAAAGGGACGAGATAAGAGACGGACCATTAGAAAAGTGATGGGGGTGGGGGGTGGAGAATTTTCAGCTTGCACGAATTTTTTTTTCGCTCACTGGTTGTGCAGGAATTTTTTTTCAGGTGAACCCCTCTGCACGAATTTTTTTACTACGTGTGAAAAAGTCACAATTGGACCTTCCTTCTGCATGAATTTTTTTTTTACCTTCTTTGCATGAATTTTTTTCTTGGCATTTTCCCTAGCATGAATTTTTTTTTGTTTTCTTTTTCCCACCCCCCCCCCCCCCTTCCATCACTTTTCTAATGGTCCGTCCCTAAATCTGCTAGAGGTCCGCGGGGCTAAAATTCGCTCCTGGCCCTGTGCATGTGATACCTAGCACCCTGCCACTCCCTCCTGCACGAGACTGTAGCCTATCGCGTACAGTAGTACAGTGTCCGCAACATTAGGTCGTCTGCACAAGTCTTTAAAAAATAACAAGGTAAGGTTTTGTGTGGAGAAATAAAAGAGGGAACGAAGCAGAGATCTTAATGCAAACATATGGCCAAGTGACATCGAGAATGCATTAAGAAAATAAATTGATTTGACTGTGAGTAAAATTGGTCTCACATTCATCAATGAATAATTGCATTCCATCATGAGCTTTGGTAAGGAAATCTTATGTTTTGCCTTGGAACAGGAATTTTTACTTTGCTTAATTTTTGAAAAAAAAAAAGGCTAGAATCAAACAATGTAGCTGAATAGAAACTATTTTCGTGCGGAATCAATTTTCTATCTGCTCATGCACGTGTCAAACCGGACCGTGCCCAGTGCTAACCCGCGTGGACAGTGTCTCAGGCTGAGAGCGTATAGCTATAAGGGACGGACCATTAGAAAAGTGATAGGGGGGTGGGGAAAAAAACAAAAAAAATTCATGCAAGGGAAAATGCCAAGAAAAAAATTCATGCAAAGAAGAAGGTAAAGAAAAATTCATGCAGAAGGAAGGTCCAATTGTGACTTTTTCACACGTAGTAAAAAAAATTCGTGCAGAGGGTTCACCTGCAAAAAAATTCCTGCACAAGCAGTGAGCGAAAAAAAAATTCGTGCAAGCTGAAAATTCCCCCCCCCCCCCATCACTTTTCTAATGGTCCGTCCCTAAGGGTACAAAGTAACGCGGCATTCAACATATGACAGTATCGGGACCTTACCCTCGGGTCGAACGGGTTCATCATCGCATCCGAGGGCCAAACATGTGCGAATGCATCGTCTTCGCCACTTTGTAGAACAATATCCTGCTTCTAGCCAATATTTACAGGCCTTATTACACTTGATACCTAGATAAGATGGGTTAGGAAACAGGAAAAAATAAACGTGACACATTGGCCATTCAACGCTTTAGATGGATTGTCTTGGGTGTGATTACGTGTTCGCCTTTCATCACAAAGCTTATCATCAAGCTCACCTCGAATGACTCATAGTACTGACCTCTTTTGCATATCAGACAGACAGACAGTGTTTTATTAATAATAATAGTAATAATAAACGTTTTTTAATGAGGGTGACACTAAATATCTAAAGATAGTATACACGCGGCCTTCAAAGAAACAAAACCAAGCTAAACTTATATAAGTCAAACAATATACAGAATAAATCCCTAGCTACATAGATCTAAATGAAAAATTCATTACTAGAAAGCTACCTGAGCCGAAAGAGTCACACTTTTGAGTTGGCTACAAAAACCATGATATGATTTACACGCTTTCATTTCATTTGGCCGACTATTCCAAATTTTTGTCAATAGACACTTTGAAGACCTAACTGAATTGCGCGACTTCACAATGCTAATAATGATATTGAAAACCTCTGTGAAGTCTAACGTGACAATTTGTAAACTCGTAAACTGACGGGATAAAAGAGACATTTAACTGTACATTTACTTCGAGACACACCTGTTTACAAAGGAGTCCGCAAATCTCTTTGTTCGGAATAATGGTTGGGCAAACTTCCTTTCTCTGCTTAAGTTGTATCCAACATTTAACAGAACTTCGTATCTCGTAGTCTCGGAACCCTTACCAAGTCTTTGCATTTGGCTAGACAATTATTTTGATTAAGAGCAGCATTCCGGCCACGTAATTGCCAATCAGACAGAATATAATAACCACAACGTCTTTAATAGGTTCACAATAGGACTGTCATGGCCCGAAGCTGTTATGTTATCTCTAGCGAATGATATGTAACAACGCTGTTCTATATTTTCATAATACTGAAAAGTGATGGACTGCATTCTATCGTACATTCAGACTTCTGGTCAAAGAGTTCAGTTGATAAGCATTGCTGCACAGTAAACTATCTTTGTGAGGTCGAATGTAAGTTAAAGGTAAAGTCGGAGTCAGGGTTTGGGAAAAGAGTAGATAGGGAAAGAAGAAAACGTTGAAAATACGCCAACTTGGACATTTTTCAAGTTGTGTAGACATCCCGGTTTATCGTATTGCCCAGATCTTATACTTTCTTTGAGTCATCCGCACCTTTACGTTTGATGATGAGTATCAGGCTCCAAGTATAGCTACACCCATATTACTATGGCCTTCGGGGCTCAGATAAGGGCAAAAAATGGGTCCCGGAGATTTCCACGAGATTTAGCCTACGTGTAGCCGCACCCTCCCCTCGAAGAAAAAAACGGGAGGAGGTCCCTCCTCCCGTTTTTTCCTTCGGGGGGAGGGTGCGGCTACACGTAGGCTACACGAGATTCCCCAATAAATGCTCATTCTCCACAAAATACAAAGCATATTAAAGTGCTACTAGGCTCAAGTTCCAGTATGGGAACAGTTTTTCAAACGTTACCGTTGCGAAGGAAACTTCAGATGACATGAGGAAGAAACACTTAAAACCTACCAGCTGGCTTCTCTGGTCGCAATTTGATCGGTTCTGTAACGAAAATGGAAAGGCACAGTGCACAAAAAAACAAACGTTAAGATGAAGGCGCACACGGGCCACTAGGCCCAAACGAATGTGGTTTCTGTGGCACCTGGTAGCACGGAGTACCTACGATGGATATTGTTATATACCTAGACTTTCAATCAACAAAACAAGCACTGTGATTGGTTGATTCTTGATCATGTGCCCCCGATCAAATTTAAAATGTATCCCGACCGGGATACAATTGCGCAGTTGTTGCCCGCGCGCCAGTTATGTCGTCTTTGTTTGTTTGTTTTTGCAATATTTTTTTTAAGGGAAAGTCTAAATATGTAAAAAAGCAGTTAATGTATGGTCCCTTGAGAAACTAGTTAGTTTTGTTTTCCCTCGAGTCCTGATGTTTCCCGAGACTTCGTCTTGGAAAACATCAGGACTCTCGGGAAAACAAAACTAACTGTTTCCCTCGGGACCATATATTAACTGTTTACCACCTCACTGAAGGGATAACTTCAGTATTACATCGCAGGTAACCCCATTTTTAACATTACATAAATTATGCTGTCAAAGAAAACAACGGTGTCGTGCTCTGGTTTCTAAACCCGCCCTGACCGCCTTTTGGAAAGTCCAACAAATGATCCAGTACACTTGTGTAACTCCATATTTCAAAGTAGTTCTCTAGCTGGCGTTACCATCAGACGAGTCACTCGAACGTGTCGAACTGCCTTTAAAGCTGGTTAGTTTTACTGAGGTTCCTAATTCTCCCCGACAACTAAAACGTTTTCGCATAAAAGGGGGCATATATTGTTGTAGTTCAATTTTTTTCCTTGGTTCAAATTTTATTTTCCTTTGTTTTCTGGTATGGTAACGTTTGATAACAAGTTTGAAACAAAGGACAAAAAAAATGAAACCAAGAATCAAATTGAACTACAACACATACATTAAAGCAAGAGTGTGGTAACCATATTAACCTACTTGTGGGACATGAATTACAGGCATGTTGACAGTTGTTAATCATAAAGTCAGCTCTGTTTTGACACATGCCAAGCCCCGCCCAGTGCTCGCAGTTTGCGTCATCTACTTTGTTTTCACAAGTCACAGAGAACTCGTTGTCTTGATCTAGCAAAAAAAAACAGACATTGACATTGTTTAGCTACGTTATCTGTAATAATAATAATAATAATAATAATAATAATAATATACTCTATTTCTATTGCGCATATTCTATGTGTATAATCATATGCGCATTACAACCAGACCAATGACGACACGAGTCAGCTAGACCATGACACTGGGAACACGCCCTACCCTATTCGAACAGTGCCATGGGTTCTTTTAAGTCAGCCAATCGGTCAACTAATCAGCCGATCAGTTATACATCCTCTGCAAGACTGTCAATCAGTCAACCAGTCGGTCAGCAAGTCAGTCAGTTATTGAGTCAGTCGGTCACAGAGCCAGTAAGTTAGACAACTAGTCAAAAGCCAGCCAGTAGGTCAGGCAGAGAGTCAGTACCATATAATTGAAATGAAAATTATCCTGTCTGATTTCTGTGGCTTGTCTATGCTCAATTACTAAATTAGGTGATGTTATGTCAAGTCCTAATTTCCGCTGACAAATCTTTTGTGTTACCCATCCAATTAACAGCGATGTTAGATTTTATGCTGTCTAATAGAGCACGTATGCTCACTCATATACACCTGGATAGCAGGCTTCACAGCTACGTCGGCATTTTTTGTACATGTAGTTGGAGTAGATGTCACAGAAGCCCTCCTCAGCCCAGTGTAAACATTTCTTGTGTTTGTCAATACAGGGAGTGTCGTAAGGGGGTACCGCTAAAAGAGAGAGAAAGAAAAAATAGGTAATTAGGGAAGTAAGATCCGCTAATTCAATTCAATTCAATTTTATTTTTTACACGACGATTACTAGAGAAAACATAGTTACAATATAGGTATTAAAATAAGCCAAAGGAGAAATGGAAGGAAGAACTTTGCTAATGTATCGTGTGCAGTGGTCAAAGGAGCTGTAAGCTTTCGAGTTGGCCAATGCCGGAACAATATCTTGGAGAAAGTCCACTAAAGCACTTTAAGTTCAAGAAAGTTAAGGACGAAAATTATGCATAAAAATCTTATACTGGAAGTAGGGAGGAGGGAACCGAAGTGAAATGAACTCTTCAACAAAGCTCGGTCATATCTTGTGTGTTATGCAACGCCTTTTGTTACAGACTGGCAGTAAAGGGGCGAGTAAGATAGCTCCTGCAATGAGGTAGAGTGTCAGATGCCACAACATTTTGTAACGCGAGGGAAAAGAGTTAAGAGGTGACGAAGAGAGTGAGATGAACGTGCACCATGAAATTGCTTCCTTTAGCTCGTGCAAATCACACCTTTGTTGGCAGTTCTATGAGGGAGAAATCCAATGGAGTGGTAACTGTTGGCAGTTTGGTGTAGATATTGTGGTTCAATTTTATCCTTGGTTTAAATTCTATTTTCCTTTGTTTCAAACTCAGTATCAAAATTACCATACCAAAAACCACAACGTAGATAAGAGGAAGGTGGAGTGGAGAGTGTATAATAAACTTTCCTAGCGCGTACAATCTAGTGGCGCGGCAGCTGTAGCAGCCTTATGGCAGTTTGTTGTAGGAAGGGAGAGGGCTGGGGTGGGATGGGTTGAGCGATCTAACTCTTACAATCGAGTGGAGCGGCAAACTTCACAGCCTTGTTGGCATTTTTAACTAACCCCTCATCTACACTTTAAAGTGTAGATAAGAGGCGAGAGTACAACCACTTCTTTTTTCTAGCTCGTACGATCCAATAGAGCGCTCAATGTTCCGCGTTTGTTCGCAGTACGATTTATTTGAAGGGTCTTCTGGGCGTGCCAAGAATTCTCTAATCTAGCTCGTGCAACCCAGCCAAACTGCAAATATTAACGTATTGTGGGGATAGTTTCTAAAGAAACTGGTGCTGCGTCGGTGGGGAATTGACACACACAAAATTGGGATAATCAAACGAATTGATAAAGTAAGTTATACCACCGTAAGATAAAAGGGAGGTGCTGACGTTTCGAGCGTTAGCCCTTCGTCGGAGCGGGTGCTCCTCTCTTTTACCTTACGGTGGTATAAGGTACTTTATCAATTCGTTTGATTATATCAATTTCTTGTGCAAATATTTAAGCTTTGTTTGCAGGGCTGTGTGTTAGTATATGTTGTAGGGTAGAGTTTGTACAATTTAATCTCATACCTAACTCGAACCATGGAGTGGAGTGGCAAATGTTGCAGCTTTGTTGGCAGTTCTTCATCATATACAGCGCTTTACTGTGGCAATCACCTCGCCTCGCCCAAATTGGACAGATCCTAGACTGGTCAACACATGGAGGCGGCGCCAGCGCTGAAACAACAGTGATGGAAGCATCGCAAAATATCATTTTGTACATACGGGTTCGGCTACAAGTGATTTGGTTGGTTTAAGAATGGAAAATATGGGACAATATTCACCTCGGATACTGCTACCAAAACAAAATAGCCGACGAAAATGGTCGTTTTACAACCATTTCAAATGGTTGCGACGAGAATAAATATCTCAAAATAAGGAGAAACATTTTGTGACTCATATACAATATAGGTAATCTAAAAATAAAGCGAGACATTGATATTGGTGGGTGAACAATCCATCACTTACGGAATTCTACATCGCAATAGATATGAAAGCTAACCATTTCGACTCGGCGCTTGGCCCTAATCACTATAGATCAGTGCCTAACCCAGCAGTTATTCTAAGGGTTAACAGTGTTGTTTATCTGCCAAAGCTGGTTAATACTGAGACTGTCAGGTATTGTCGTGTAACGTGACCAAATGTGTCGCCTTACTTAACAATTATTCGCCGAAGGCGAAGTGATTATCGGTGAATATTTACCGGACGAAGTAATTGTTAATATTCACCGTGGCGAATAATTGTTCAAGTATAAATACACAGGTGATAATTTCAAAAAAAGAAAAAAAGCATTGTACAACACGAAAAAATTTTATTCCATCAAAGGCGCGCGAACGACTGGCAGCCATTTTGTTCGTCGAGGTGATTATTGGCTAATACTCCGAGATAGCGAACCAATCAGAGCGCGCGATTTTGTATAAACACCTGAGTATTTATACTAATTTGAGATAACCTTTATTCTATCTGTGCCACGAAATGTCTCACCTTGCTTTGAGATACCATTACAGTCCCAACCCATTTATAATCACAAACCTGGAAAAATATAACGACTTGCTGAGTGGTTCTTCATATTCCCATTGCTGGGAATAACGCTCAATGGTATTTTCAGGTGGTGATTTCTAGCGCTGAAATTACACTCGGGTTGAATTCTCTCTAAACTTTACGTCGCCAAATTCATGTTGAACTGGACTCTGCTCAGTTTTGCTATCATTAGGGACCTTGAGCAAGGACGACGCCGCCATTAACGACTGCGAAAAATATAAATTCGCATAACTGCAATGAAACTACAATTACATTCAAATTCGCTTTGTGAAACTCATGCGAACTGTCCAGGAATTTAACTTGCATGAACGGCGTTGATGTTATCCGAGTAAGTTAAACATTTCTCTACTTGTGCTCACGTCCTCCACAGAACTTTACATTTGGCCATTTCATGTCGTTGTTTTGGAGAGAACGGCAACGAAATCTACAAAATACAAAACGCACGCGCGGGGCGTGCAGAGCCATTGTTTTTGCTTATTATGCCTATTGGTCTTTTTGGCGTTCTCGTCGACTTCGTCCTTGCTCAAGGTCTCTAGTAACAATAGTCAGCAGTTGACAGTTAGCTTCTGTCATAAAAGGGGTTACTTTTCTTGTAACTATTTATTTAAGCTCTTAAAGTAAAACAAACCTTCTTTCCTTCTACAAAGGCGACATGTCCTCTTACAATTAAACGCCATGTAGCTCTTTTTGCTTTCCAGCTCACAGTATCCCATCGATTTCCATTCCGCGCAAGCGATATCATTGTCCAAACACTTTTCAGCTATATTAAAGTTAAAAAAATGTTGCACAGGCGATTAGGAGATGATAAGTTTGAAAGAATAAAAATACTTTGGAACTGATCTAAGAATGGAAAACTGTGATGTTATAGAGAACCATTTCGAAAGTGCAGTGCGACGTGCATGTTGCGATTTAAACAATTTATAGTTTTCATTTTCCCCCTTTCCCCAGGAATGCCGCCGGAGGAAAATGGACCTTAGTAATTGTAGGTATTCGAAGACAGAGTTTGCGTCTTGAATAGAATGTTTTAACTTCATCAGCAGTACTTCTTTCCGCACCTGTCTTGTCTCAAACGTCTTGCGTTGCTGTCGTTCGCCGTATTTTTCTCAAGCGCTCATCGATCGAATATCGATTAGTTGTGCTAATGATGTAATTAGATCAGAGCACGTGGAAGCTTAATACCCCTCTGCTCTCTCCTGGAAATCCAGTCTCTCATATATATTTTTCTTCTACGTTTTCGAGGCCTCTTCTCCTCTTCTTCTGTCAACAGGCCGAAAGAGAGAACGAAAAGCGCTCGCTTTCGACAAAGGAGACGAGCGGCCACCATCTTAGTTTACAAACAAGCTGACCAATCGTACGCGCAGGATTTCGCAACTTGCAACAATAAACTTTGTTGGGTGACATGTTGATCACGTGGGTCGTAATACGGGAACAACGCCTTTCAACTTGCAATGCAACGACGTTGGTAAGATTTCCGCACAGGTCCCTTCATTATGCATACGGTCCTTTGTTTCAAGAAAACAATAGCGATAACAATAGACTTCCTTTGGGACTGTGGCGCTTTGTTTGTTCTTCTTAGACGTTTTTTTTTTCTAAGTCTATGTGGACTTTAAAAGAATCCTTAGAATTTCGGACTGAAATACGGAAAATCGAACGTTTCCAACGTAATTTTGGCACTTTTCCTGCAATTTTAGGCATTTGTCAATTTCAAAATAATCGAAAGAAGTCGAGTTATAAGAAATCTTTGTCAGATGAATGCGCTTCACATTCTTACATACGAAACAAACAAACTAAATAAAAGTTCGCAGAAATTAAATGCCTACCTTCTTTTTGCTCTTAAAATTGTCCTTCGTCTCTTTGTCAATTCACCAAAGCACTGCAAAGTGCAGGTTTGTTTTCTTTCATGTATTATGCACGGCTCTCAGGGGCGGACCAGAGTAGTTCAAGTGATTTCCAGAAATCACTCAAATGTTTCCAAACCTGGGTTTGTTATTTCTCAGGTTGTTTCTTGAAGCTCAGTGTTTGCAGTGTTTATTATGAAATAAAACAAAGAAAAAAATCGTCGAATCTCGTTTTACCGTCGATTACACAGCAAACCCAGTCCATTCCGAACGAATTTGACGAATCTCCGTTCGCGCGCTTTCGTCCTTTGTCGAGACTTCGGAGAACAACACGAAAAAATTCGTAGGCACGACCGGACAAAATTTGTACGCAGCGGGTGGGAGTGGTTAGTTTATCGATCTTTCCACAAATCACTCAAAACCCTCCTCTATTGGCCAGAATCACTCGTATTGTCTTGCGAACTACTCAAACTCGGTTGTGATTGGCTATCCAGGACGCAAACTACCGTGCAAACTACTGACAATCGTATATAAAGGGAAGCCTCTCCCCGAAAGTCCCTCGTTTGTTCTTGCTCCGATCAGAGTTTATTGTTAAAGTAACTTGGTACGGAGGAAGACAAGGGAAATTTTAATTATAAATGATGGTTCGAGGCGATCCAGTTTGTCGGAAGGAGGACTGTTCACAGTCTGATGTTGGTTTGGTTTTCAAGGAAATCAACTCATATTCGGACCAGGACAAGTTCATAGAGAATGTGTGGAAACCAGGTGAGCTATTTGATTTCCCAGCGTCAGTGGAATGTTCGAATTGTAGCCGTCATTTTGTGCGGAGCTGGCTGAAAAGATTTCCCTGGCTAGCATACTCTAAATATGTCGGTGGTGCATTTTGTTTACCGTGTGTTTGTTTTGGAGTCCAGTGTGGGCGAAATACGAATAAACTAGACAAATTGTTCAAGTCTCCACTCACACTTTGGACGTCCGCCGTTTCACGTTTTACCAAACACGCCAGCGGGAAATGTGAGATGCATAATTTTGCAGTGATCGCAGTGGAGAATTTTCTGAGAAACATGAGAAGAGAAGCGGTTCCAATTGATCAGCAGATCAACAATTTACTTCAACAGCAAATCAATAGAAATCGCGAAATTCTGAAATCCCTTTTTAAGACAATAATTTTCTGCGGAAAAAACAACATAGCCCTCAGAGGTACACGAGATGATGATCGAGGAAATGGAAGTCTTTCCGGTAATTTCCATGCACTGTTAGAATTTCGAATTGACAGCGGCGACCAAACACTAAAACATCACCTGGAAACCGCTCCCAGAAATGCGACTTATATTTCTAAAACCATTCAAAATGAGATGATTACAACTGTGGGTGCTATCATAGTGAATTATTTGTCACAGGAAATCAGGGACAGCAAATTTTTTCCATTATGTCTGACGAAGCAGCTGACATATCAAATAAACAAAACCTTTCAGTGGTGATCAGATTTCTCGATTCGACCAAAACAGTCAGAGAAGAGTTTGTAGGATTCTACCTTTGTGAGGAAATACTATACTTGAAATCCTGATCACTATTCCCATTTCATCGGCATCTTTCGAAAGGTCCATTTCAACCCTCCGAAATCTGAAGACTTATTTGAGAAGTACAATGGTCCAGGATAGACTGAATGGATTAGCACTGATGCATGCCCATTGGGAAATGGAATTAGATCTTGAACAAATTATAGATTTATTTGCTAATTTACATCCCAGAAGAATGAGAATGGAAAATATTTTAAATGAATTATTTTGTACCAGGCAGTCACTAGTGTTTCTAGAGTACTTGTGAGTTATCAGTGTTCCATCGGGATTGATGTAATCCTTAAACTGATGGAGAACAGTACAGATACATAACTGGTGTCTGTGGTACAATTGTATTAATACTTATATCTGGACAAAAAAGTCATTCTTCAATAGTTTTTAGAGTTATTTTTCCACTGACACTGGGTATTTGATAAGCTTAAATGGTTTTCACATATTCTCTCAGTCTGAGCTCATTGGACCACATCAATTTATACACATCAATTTTTTTTCCTCCATTCCCACTTTGAGCTAACTGACCTGATTCCCATTGAATAGTTATTGGCACCCCCACAAGCATCCAAGACAGCAATCCAGGCAGCAGATCTACTACATTTTCAAAAGTAGCCCTCAATCTTAATTCACATGCTAGACTCCTTAGACACAGAAAGGCAAATTTCTGGACAAAAAAAATTTACTGTTATTCTGGTTTGTCTGTGTAAATACACAGAATTGATTTTTTTGTACAGAATTATGCCTTTCTGAGGAGGTACTGTTAATGTGTCTGAATGGCTTAAAGTGCTCTCAGAATGCAGGAAAACTGCATTCTGGGAGCATTAAATTTCAAATTTTCTTGGTGGGGGGGGGGGGAGGGGGGGCATACCCCCAAACCCCCCAAACCCCCCTAGTTAAGGTGCTGCAAATCACTCATGTAAAATCCTGGATCCGCCCCTGGCTCTTTCCAGCCGAATCACGAACGGTGCACAGAGAGCTTTATCACACATTGTACAAATCAGCGATATGCTCAATGATGTTTCCGAATGGATCACTGTCGTTTTGCTGACGCCACAACCACTCCTGTAGGTAGCTTTCGAACAGACCCATGGATATTCCTGTACGAGGCAGACTTCGTTTTACTCCCCACCATGTATTTTCAATGCTCTGCGTGTGAGCAGGCGTGTCTGGGTCGACGAAGGTTAGGCGGTGGTGAACTGCGAGATGATGATAGCCCTCGTCTTGTAAGCAATCGTAAGCTTTCCACATGTCACTCATCACGCGTGTTCCAGGCAATATTTGAGCGCGGATAATTGGCAAGAGTGTTTCTTTATCCCTACGCTCTACCGGAACAAGGAAGCAGTCCTTGGTTTCACGGCAAATGCCACCAAAGACCCACTGTCCTTCGATGTAGCGACCTTTGTGATACTTCATCTTGCCAAACTTGGACTCATCAATCTCAACAGTTGTACCAGGACCGCCTATCGGCCTCGCATGTTGTTTCATTATTCTGTCTGCACAAACCTCCCGGCAATAGTTATACCAATCTATCACCGTTTCTGTCGAGGTGGTTTCTTCATCTAAAGCGGTTTCGTGCACTGCTTGTGTTATGGTGAATTTGTGCGCCCAAGCGTAAGTTAAGGCTAATATTTTTGCAAGGGAAAGCTTACTACCAGAAAACCATGACTTCTGGCGGATTGAAGCTTGTCCATTGCAGTTTTTTGTAGAGCATCGCCAAACAAATCCATCTCCCGATGCAGTTCGCCGTTGCCATCTGAGTGCGTTTCCGCACTCAGGTTTAGGGCATTTCATTGACGACTAGAGTAGATTGTGCTCTTTGCACCACTCTATGCACCGCTCGTGATCGGCTAGAAGTCGTGAAAGTTTCCAGAAATTTATGTTATATGCTTCCATTTTGGATGCTGCCGTCTAAGAGAGGGGTTAACGTCGACTCAAAGATTTTATACTGCAATGAACTCGTGCATAAAAATTTCGCTTGAAGGATGCTCCAATCACAAGGAGGTATACTCTTCCGTGCAGTGTGCTTTTAAGTGTGCAGCACGGGCGATGGTAGGTGGTCGGCACGACACGCATATATAATTACTTATCATTGTTATGTAATTTGTCGTCCAGAATTCCAAATAAATATTATTATCAAGATGTGAATCAACAACTTGACTCGTTAGATCAGTGGTCTAGAACAGGGAAAAGTATTTCAGAGGTTTACCGTGGTACGGAGTTAAAGGCGCACTGCGGGAGACAAAAAAGGACAGAAAAAGGAGAGAGAGAGAGAGAGAGAGAGAGAATTAGAATCCAATTTTTTTTCATCCTGTAAGTAAAAATTAGCCATGTATATATATTCGATCCCTTGGTTATACGTACTGTTCTTCAAAACAATAGCCCTAATGCATAATTACTTTGTCCTACATGCATAATGAAGTAGAGACCTGTGCGGAAATCATTCCACGTTGGCAAGATTTCCGCACAGGTCCCTTCTTCATTATGCATACGGTCCTTTGTTTGAAGAAAACAATAGCGATAACAATAGACTTCCTTTGGGACTGTTGCGCTTTGTTTGTTCTTCTGGAGGTTTTTTTTCTAAGTCTATGTGGACTTTAAAAAAATCCTTAGAATTTCGAACACAAAAAATATTTGCACGTGCATTACACCAGACAAGACAGTTTCAGCATGCATAATGAAGTAGGGACCTGTGCGGAAATCTTACCAAGTTCTTTCGTACTTACGTGGTGTCGCTAGACTATGATTCGGAGGAATTGACAGCCACATCTTGGCCCTTTGTTTTGAGGCGAAAGAACGTTGACAGGAGCCCATTACAACGGGCTCCTGACGTTGAGCATATAAAAAGGAAGAAAGTAAAAAAGTTTATAATAAAGAAGGCATATAACGTACATATGTATGCGGGTTCTTTGGAGGAGCAGAGATTACAACTTTTCTTGCAGTACTCGCCCATGTAACGCTCCCTTGATAAACAGTAACCAAGCCTTGACCAACCGAAACAGGCTCTGAATGTGTCTTGGCAGGGAGGGGTGGCTACCGGTTTAGAATCGTCCACTTCTATCTTTTCTGTAATGAACAAAAGAATTATTATATCATGCAGTCCCATTGGTTAATCATTGATCACTAGCGAAAAACACGGCGCTACACCAATCAAAGCGCATCATTAACTCATCTTAGTTTAAAACGAGATTGTCTAATTGGCGTGGGTGGGTGGGTCGTGGGTCGTGCGTCGTGGGTCGTGGGTCGTGCGTCGGGCGTCGTGCGTCGTGGGTCGTGGGTTGTGAGTCGCGCGCGAGTCCTGCGTCTTACGTGTTGAGTCCACACGTAATTTTTGAATAAAGCGAGACCGGTCCGTCTCTTCTTAGTTAAACCAGCCTGTAACGGTACCCGTGTGCCTTAGTTTTGTTTTGTTGTATTTTTAGCTATTTTCTTTATTATAACCGCATTTTACGTCACAATGATTTTCCGCCAGCTGTCACGTGACCGTAGCTTAAATACCGCTACACGTGCGGTGCGTAGTTTTTTCTAAGGCTCACAGAAATTCGACGGGCAACCTTTTCAAGCTTTATTGCTGTTGAACTCAAAACCTTCTAGAGCGTTCGCCCCGACACGTCCTGCAACGGGATCGCTGTAAAAGTTGGCACAATAAACTCCAGCCTTGTGGAACCCGTGAGTCGCTTAGTTTTTCTTAGTTTCACGGATCTCTCCGACACCGGAGCTGATGCCGCTACACAACCCGAGTATCAAAACGGTCTGATGTCTGTGAAAAGTAAGTCCGACATTATCCGGAAGATATCCATAAAGAGTTTTGGTACGTTTTTGTTGCAAACTCTTGATGCATCATGCAAAGATTGTCTTATTACATAGTTAGAGCTACTAACTATGCTTATTAGTAGCGTGGGAACGCTCTCATGTGATTGGCCAAAAACTAATGTTGCCAACTGAGGGCAAGCAGAAACCGACGAAGTTCATGAAATAGTCTTCCCTAAACTAAATACCTAATTTAATTAAAAAAAAACATTCTGGAAGGTTTTCGTCCAACGACATAGAAAGTGTGCGTGAAAAGCCGCGATTATCTTGGATTTCTTTTAAACCGGAAGTGGTTTCCTTAGACGCATGTGTATTTCCGTAAAAACGCAAAGTGCACAAGGAGCATGCGGGAAAATGGGAGATGGCCAGGGAAGACATATTTCGCTGATACGTTTTCTTTACTGAATTTTATCGGAGAAACATTTTCATGAATGTGAAGGGTCGTGTGAAGGAAGACGGTGCCTTTAAATTCTACGAGCAAGACTCTTCTCCAAGAGCTACTATCCACAAAGCGTGACCTATTATCACGCACGACGCACGACCCACGACGCACGACCCACGACCCACGACGCACGACCCACGACCCACGACGCACGACGCACGACGCACCACCCACGACCCACCTATCCACGCGATTTAGCCATCCTCTTTAAAACAGAGATTTTTTTAAAGCATTATGAGCTTCGGTTACTGTAGATAGTGTTTATAATACTCTGGGGGGGCAAGTTGCTTTTTCAGAGGGACGATCTTTTCCTTGATACAGAGATCAAATTTGAAAATATCACTTATACGAATGATTCCTGACGAAGGATATCTCGATACTTTGCCACACACACTCACTGAAGCCTTTGTTCAATAACAAACATCATTCAGATGATACTGCAGGTCGGCTATTTAAGGGATACTTAGACCGAACTGAACAAAGCCGTCGACTAAATGGAATCCTAGCTACTTCAACGTAACCTTTCAGTCTTGTTTATACCACACTAGAATATCCAGTCAATACGTTCTCACAGGGAATGAATATGTTTCTTTACATTTATCGCTGATTGCCCAGTCTCGATTCCGTTTCACTCACTTCGGCTTTGGTTGGACACCGTTTGAATAACCGGCTTTATATGTCAGCTTGCTGGCTGTGCAGGATTTGCAAAGGGATTTGATCCAATCAAAAACGGACAAGTATTTTGAATACATACTAATGATGTCAATAGCAATTATTATGATAAAAATTACAGTAACGAAAATTATGATAATGAAAATAACTTAATTAATGAGGAGACTTACGGCAAAACCCACAAGTCCTTGCGCACATATTTCGCATGGCCAACCTGCGGTCGGGATCTTCTGACTCGCAGTAACCTTCCTTTTTCAACCTCGGACACCGAACCTTCTCTCTGTCTTTGCAATCATGCGATACTAAGAAGAAGAGGCAGTGTTAGCTTGTTGTGTCAATCGGTGGTAGCCCGCTGAGGTGCAGCGGTTTTAGTGGTCGGGTAGAAGCCAGCGGCGTAGCTAGGATTTTTCAAAGGGGAGGGGGGGGGGGGGGGGTATAGGTCGCACTGTGTCACACCCAGGGTACTTACCAGATTGGCATGCCGACATCTATGCTGTGTTTTACTAAAAGTGAATTTTTTTCGGATGAGCAGTGAGCATGGGGGAGGGACAAGGCTAAAAAATAGCTCACATAGATGAATGAAGTTCAACGTAACATAAATTTCTCTATTTTAGTCTCGCCAAGGGGTCTCACGGGAACTCCTGGACCCACCCCCCGAGCTACGCCTCTGAGTAGCTCCAATTTTAACTCTTCAGAAAAGCAGACTGGTTAAAATCTTTGTCAAACACATGATTTTTCTCCTTCAAGACATGCAGTCTGTCCGGGTAACACCAAGCTACTGTCGCTCATATAGAACATCAAATTAGAAATGTAGAGAAGCAACCTTTTTTGCGGTAAAAAATCCCAATTGCAAAGTCCACGAGAACTACAACTAGGATTTTTGCAAAGGAGTTCGTCTTGCAAATTTCGAAACTAAACAGCTCGGATTATTGCAATTAAAATTCGATTTGCAAACTTTGAAATGTAGAAACTAAACAGCTCGGATTATTAGTCGGGCAACCGACTATAGGTTTACACTCGCGTTTCATCGCAAATCCCAGTCACGTGCAATGGGGAATACCGCAGACACGTAACACGGGCGCAGCCTCCTTTCTACGATGTCGAAGTCGATGGCGAATATGTTGAAAACAAATGGTGTCATCTTTTCTACGCTCAAACACACCGTTCGCGGTAGACCCACTCTAACTAACTAACCCACTCTAACTAAGACCCACAACTAAAAATAGCAAAAGAATCAAATGATTTAGCGAATGTCTCACTAGAATCAAACCAGAAATCAAACGAGTTACCAGTGAACAGAAAATGTGGATAGAGTGACAGAAGAGCATTTGCTGATAAAGACAAGGTGCCTCGCGATGAAACTCGAGGAAACGACAACAAAGATGCCACGTTGGAAACCAGGACCTTGGTACCCTTTTGATTTCTTTTTTGGGCCACTCCGCACCATAAGTGGTCAACACTCATAACAACACGTCTACCTGTTGCCCGACTTACGATCTTAGATCGTCTTGTTGCAATTAAAATTCGATTTGCAAACTTTGAAATGTAGACTCGAAGTATTGCTGTAAAATGTGAGTTGCAAATGTAGACTCTAGAAAGGTTTGTTGATGTCATCTACGAATCACTGTACCAAGCCTTCCAATAAAACTAACCAGGCAGTCTACCTGCATTTGCAAAGGTAATCTTATGATTTCGGATGCAATTTGCAACAAATAAACACAGACATTTTTTCAAAGAATGCAAAATTTCTCGAGCCCATAGAGTGAGTGCAAACAGTTGAGAAATTGTCGAGTGCTTATTTGATACAAAGTGTATTCAAAATCATTTGATTACCTGTTAATGATAAAGTTGGAAAAATCCTATCTACTGTTTCTACCCAGTTCCAAATTTCTGCATTGTTTGGATGGCTAATCAAATGATTTCGAGTGCAATTTGGAATAAATGAGCACAAGTAAATTTTTCAGACTGCAAAAATTGCACAAACCTCTATGGCGAATGCCATTTGTTTTCTTTGAAATATTTACGAGTGCTTATTTACACGAAATTGTACTCAAAATCATTTGATTACCTGTTAATATACATGCAGAAATTAATTTCAAATTTCAGCAAACAATTTTAACTTTCTGCACTGTTTGGAATTAGCCAATCAGCGCATTGAAATGTTATAAGGATTAATAGGCGCTGTCATCTTTATTATTAACTCTATTAGTTTTCTTACCCACAACACAATAAGCACAGCTCATTCTGCACGCCTGCTCCATCATTTTCTTGTAGTCCTTGTGTGTGCAGTATTTCCATCTTGCCCATGCACGGCAACGTGGATCTCGATCCATGCATCTATCGTCATCTGATCGATCACAAACAATTATCTTAGGTCGTGTTCACATCTCCATTTATAAATAAATTATAATAAAAAATATGAAGGGGTTTGCTACAAGTATTATAATTATGAGTTATAATGTAAATCTTATTATACTGAACTGGGAATTTAGCGCGTACTACTCTAATCTCACAAATGAGACTGTTTCTAGAACATAGTATTTACAGGAAAGGCAATCCGCAATTAGCTAACCGCCGATCGGTTAGCTCAGTGGTAAAGCACTGGACTAGCGTGCGGGGGGTCGCGGGTTCAAACCCCGACCGGACCAACGGTCAGGGTCTTAAAGTAATTGAGGAGAAAGTGCTGCCTTTGTAATGACATCTACAAATGTTTAGACTCTCTGGCCTTCTTGGATAAGGAGGATAAACCGTAGGCCCCGGTACACAACTCTTTATAATTGATTCTGTGGGACGTAAAAGAACTTACACACTGTTCGAAAAGAGTAGGGGACGTAGTTCCCGGTGTTGTGGTTTATCTCTCATTTGATGGTTACTAAATGCTCGGAGATATTAGCTGCATAAGCTACTCTTAAAATCTGAGGGTAAATCAAGTAATGTAATGATTTGCAGACAACAGCGTTTTCTAAACGTCAGATCTCGTGGAAATCTTTCAGGTACAATTCAATTCCTGCATTTACACCATCATTTTACCTGAGAGCCATTTCTATTAGCTGTATGTAGTTCCTTAGCATACTTAAACTAGTCTAAGTTGTGAAAATTGTGTATCATAGGACTAGTCGGAAAAGGCGACGTCCCAGATCTATACCATGGTCAGCCTTTAAATCCTCGTTGAGATCCAAGTATGACATTAACTGTTTGATATAAAAAAAAACTCGTCTAACGTGGCAACTTTTAGTTACACCTTTCGAGATATTTAAGTAACAATAGCATTTTCTGCAACCTGTGCAGCCAGTGAATTGAGCACCCTGAAAAGTCCAAAAAAAATAGCTCTTTTCGCTAGTTACTTCAGTCTATCATAGTCCCAGAATAGTTTTTCTCAGGTTTTGAGTGCATATTTATGTTGTAAATAGATTTTGCTTTTATTGTCATTTTGGTATATTCTTAATAATAATTTGTAAATATAGTTAGTACAGTGTCCCCAATTAGCCCATGTAGACTAAGGGGTGGCAAATGGTCCTTCAAAAACTCTGGGTCTCGCAAAATTTTAGTCGAATTTTACGGGTCTCGCAGTCTCGTTTTTTAGCGGTTATGTGCGTCTCGCAGTCTCGATTTTTATACGAAAGAATCTCGCACTCAAAACACTTTGAAGTCTCGGTTTCGCAATCTAAAAAGTTACAATGTCTCGGGCTCGCAAAGAAAAACGCCAGTCTCGCCGTCTCGCAAAGTCTCGCATTTACCATTCGCCACCCCTAGACTAAATACATCGACACTTGAGTAAAGTTCTTACTTCTTAAAAGTTCCTACTTAACGACAGGACCTCATTACGATAATTACTTGGCTCCTGTCATATTGTATTTCCTCGAACAAAGGCCCTCTTCCAATTTGCATAGCAGCGTCCCTTTTCGGATAAAAGTTCCGAGCGACCCAAACCCCCCTGACCAAAGTCAAAGCTAAGTGCCCCTACCCCAATAGGCGTTCCCTCTCCCGTCTTTCAGCTGCATATTCCCGGGCGGATAAGTGCTAAGTCATTTTTTAATAATACCGGAATTACCGCCCATCAACTAGGAAGCAACACTCCACCTTTATATTCTAATTCGCTCCCCGCTCAAACGAATGTAAAACATTTACCATGAAATAAAAAAAACCATTTGTTGGGGTGTGTCCACACGGGCCGCGTGCTTCCTCTTTGTTATGTCGCTACAATCATTTTACATGAATCTTGAAATACAACTTGCAAATACTTGATACAATGTGGTGACTTTACAACCGGATGAAGGACATGGTACGAAGGAAACTTTAAGGAAACACTAAGTACGAGGTAAGTTAAACAATATGCCCCTTCTTCATTGGGTATTTAATTTTGAGGGCGATGAGGCGGACGGCGTAGGACGCGCATGAAGGTCAATACTAACTCCGCATTAAATATGTTCACAAGCTCATGCTAATGAACTGGTGTGAAACACGTGCATTCCTGATAACACCCCAAATGAACGGCTGCATAACCCATGATAAATACATTTACCGTAAGCCGTCGACATTTCCTCCCCCACCCCTCCCCCCACCCCACTTGCCCACTTGCCATAGTCGCCATTGTTTTTAAGTCATGATCGGATTGTGGCTCGATAAACAACAAAACCCTTACCACACAGACGGCAGGTCTTTTTGCATTTGACGTGCATAAAGTCAGGTCGCCTCTCACAGTAACCAGCCTCTGCCCACTGGGGACAGGCTTTGCGTTCGTCCTTACACTCCTTCGCCAGTCTATCACTCTCGTCCTCGTTGTCTGTTTGGTACAAAAAAAGAAAATGGTTAGTAGAGGACAAGGCAATTTCTTTTTGTGACCGCTACTGTCTCTACTCGATGTATCCTTCCCAAACTCATGAATGATGCTTGAACGAAAGATAAAGGAAATAAGGCACCGTGACGTTTTTGGATGGCTTATTATACACGGCTTGTTTTCACATCTTTATTTTCTCCTTATAAATAATAACTTTTGATAAGTTATACCAAACACTTGATACACGAGTTACATCACATTTTAAACACATCGAATTTCGCCAAAAAATACTCCCTTGTGAGTCTTATTTTCAACTCTCTTCTCGATGATGAAACACTCTATTACCTGTTTGATATATGACATGATATATGACTCCGAGAACAAATGTTATATTGCCACGCACAAATTATTTCAAAAATAGTTTTAGTTATAGTGGCGCTCCACTGTGGAATCACCTTCCTTATGACGCTAGGTGCGCGGAGTCACTCAGGTCATTCAAACGAGAAATCAGCAAGGCTCTGTAGGGCACGGCATTCACGGAAAGCAGCTTTTTAATATACATGTAGTGTAGTTTATAGTTATAGTTGAGTAGTTATAGTTTTTATCCTTCTGTAAATAGCTGATGAATTTGCCCATGGTTAAATATAGTTTCATTCATTCATTCATTCAACCTCATCGTCCAAGTTTTATCATAAAGATCGTGCCGTGATGATACCCCGGTTATTTCAACAGTAACAGTAATGAAAAGTCAATAAAGTTAGGAGGTGTTTTCATGACTTTCGCCGAGGCGTGAGTTCACTCTGGTTCCCTCTTGTGGCTCTGTATTCGTTTCCATAATACCAGCGGAAAAGTTATAACAAAGTAAGCCAAACCAGAGCGAATTCACCGCGGTTTTATGCAGGATTCCATTCTCTCTTGTATTTAATAGCCATGACGGAAACACGAAACGAAAATCAATTAGTCATCCAGGTATAAAACAGGCACCGGTGCGAGCTCTATCACCATTTTACAAATAGTTAGCTATAAAGGGTTGATACTTGTACCCTAAGCCGCCCCGTTGGAGTACTACTTTCAATCCTTCTCGCTCACCTACCCCTCCCTACATCTTGCGTAGAGGTGTTCTTACCTGACTTACAGACATTGCAGCTTCGTTGGCAGTCCGTCAACATGAAGTCACGGCGGGTTTCACAGAAGCCCTTTTTTGCCCAAAACGGGCACGCAGCGCTTGTGTCTTTGCAATTAATGTCTTTCTTCTCGGCTGCAAAATCGTTAAAGCATAACCCAATAATTTCGGCGTGTACTTCAGGCCTTATGTTGCATGAGCTGCAACTATCTGGGGTTAAATTTCATGAGACGCAGATGGTACAGATTACTCGTTAAAGGTTAGAGGTTAGAGGTTAGAGTGCAAGTTACGGCTTAAAACTGATTAACTGTTAATGACTAAGAAAGAGTTCGTTCAAATTTAAGGATCAGGATTTGTGGTTAGACTTCGTATTTCATCAGTAAAGGTTAGAGATTAGTATAAAAGGTAGCGTTCAGACTAAGATCAAGGTTTGTGCATGTGGAGAAAGCCTTAATTCACACACTTCAAATAGAATTTATCAATTAGAGTTTTAGCGGTTTCCTATAACACAGTTACTAAGAAAACTTCACAGTTAATAACGTCCTTTATCATATCTCTCAGTTAGTACGCGCGCTGTGATTGGTCAATTTAGCAGGCCGTACTTCACTGTACGGCCCGCTAAAGTTTGTTTTGGTCGCCAAAATGACTCCAGAGATATAATAAATATCTTATTAACCTCGTTTTCTCGGTCCGTACTGTAAAATACGGATCCTCGTTTTTTCCCGTCGATTTATGGCCCGCGCGCTTCGAGCTTGGGCCATAAATCGACGGGAAAAAACTCGGTCCGTATTTTACAGTACGGACCTCGAACTCGATTAATAAGAGGTATTTCTTGCATTGAACGAATTAAATTGTTAGTGGTTACAAGTTCTCGCAACACAAGTTTACGCTCGTCAAACGTTTCGAATACCTCACCATTCTCATTCATTCATCCTCACCATTCTCATGCTTAGCAAATGTTGGTATAACTTGCGACGTATCTTTTAAGTCGTTTTACCTTCATTTGACCGAGTAAAACCACGAATGTTTACCAGGCCACCCGTTACAGTGGTCTTCACGCGTCGTTTAGCTCGTTTTACTGCAAGATTGGAATTATCTAGGGAGAGATTACATAATGTTTAACACGAATTAAGGGCCTATTTTCTTTGCAATAATCTTCTTAAGATTCATCGTTGTACTGGGTGACGCATTTCCACATTGGCACATTTTAAGGAATCAAGATTACAGAATAAGTAAAGAACTTTTTATCTTTTGTGCGTACTTCTCATTTAATAATCATGATAATTATAGTAATCATGATAATAATGATAATAATAATAGAAATAATGATAAGAAGGAGAACAATAGTAATAATGATGATGATAACAAAAATTACAATATTAATAATGATAATTGCAATCGCTATAGTTTTAATAAACCATAATTCAAAAACTGAAGCTACACATGATAAAAAAGTTTTGTTTTAAACCTTCAACAGAATTTTATTGTGTAACAAAGAGTACCCGCTGAGTTTATATTGCAGAAAAAGAAAAGAAATCGAGATAATACCAAAACAAATAAGAGAAAAGGTGACTTATTCTATTAATACTATTGACTGTATCGATTGTCGGCGTAACCTGACAGTTTGACAATTCCATTCGACTGGTGTGAGCAAAGCACTGTGTTATTGTTCTCATATGTGGATCAAACTATGCAGTGTAATTATTCTCTTGAAAGCTACATAACAGTACTTTCACTGTGGTACTGTTTGTTTTACACTTAAGGGTAGCTCTAATGTCTTGACCTGTGGATCTAACCACGCAGTGTGACCATTCTTTGGCTAAAGGTTCTAAACAGTATTGTACTGTTGTACTGTTTGCGGCTCTATTTCGCATTACGTTCAGATCAAACAGTGTAGAGTGACTGCCTCACTAACAATGTACTTCCAACTCTGTTTTTGTGGATCAAACCATGCATTATAAGTATTCTTTATTTTATTCATTAGCTCCACATTAACAAGTTAAATACAATAAATAAAAAAATAAATAAGTATTGTCTCGATTTCTTTGAAAAGCTACAGCAGAACAGTACTGTACTACTGTACCGTTTTGGTTTTCAGTATGTTATTAATGAGACATTAACCATCTTTCATAAGTTTAATACCAGCGTACTTTGCACGAAATGTTTATAGTGCATACCCACCGTTACCCGGGCACTTGTACATCCTCCTTGCTTGAAGTGCATCAATCTTGGAGATACGTCGATAGGGACGAGCCCTGACCTTCCGTAGGGGCACTATTGTTTTTCTTCTTGGTGATCGCGAGAAGGCATTCAAAGCATAATGCATGATACTTGAGTAGTCATATGGAGTGTTCATAGAATCAATGGCTTCCCAAGATAGCTTGAGAAACGCATACTCCCAACCTGCAAAAGAGTACCACTCATTATTACATCGGATTTAGTGGTATTGAGCGCTTTCACATGAAGTCACAGCGGCCATATTGGTGTTCCAAAACAATGAAACGGCGGCCATGTTGGTGTTCCAAACTAATCCTCTGGGAGTTGAACTCTTTTCTTATGTAAAAACTTTCTTTTGTTCCAAAAAATTTGCATGCCTGCTGACCACGTGAGTGAAAACGCTCCATAGAGCGTTTGCACATGACGTCACGCCAGCAACGTTGGTGTTCCCAAACAAATAGAAAGAAACGATTTAGGATTTAGGATTTATCTAGCTTTTACTGGACAGCGGACCTGCCCAGTGGGGATGGAGCACGAACGGGACTCATAGGTCCCATGCGAGGTGCCTGCCCACAGGTTTGCACTAGGGATGGTCACAGCCAGGGTTTGTTACTTCCCTAGTGGTTCTTTAACGTCCCACAGAATTAATTGTCAAGAGTTGTGAGACGAGACCTCCAGTTTATCGTCCTTATCCAAGAAGACTAGAAAGTCTAACCATTTGCAGATGCCATTGCAAAGGAAGCACTTTCTCCGCAGTTATTTAAAGACCTTGAGTGTTGGTCCGGCCGGGGCTTGAACCCACGACCTCCCGCACAGTAGTCCGGCACTCTACCAACTGAGCTAACCGGTCGGCAACCATGTTGGTGTCTCAAACTGATCCTCCAGGAATTAAATTCTATTCTTATGCAAACACCTTCTTTTGTTTCCGATAAAAACATAGCCGCTGATCAAGTGAGTGAATAGGTTCTATACCGAGTGGTAGCAAAATGACATCACTCACTATAACGCATACATCACTCGCTACAACGCATATATCACTCGCTATAACGCATACATCACTCGCTATAACGCATACATCACTCGCTACAACGCATATATCACTCGCTACGACGCATACATCACTCGCTACAACGCATATATCACTCACTATGACGCATGTGTGATATCACTGCCGGGATAGCGTTTTATCGACCTGCCACCATTTGGTGCAACACTTGATTCTATGTCCTAAAACGAAAATTACAGGGTCGCTTGAAGAAAAGAAATTGTTCTTCGAGTGTTGAAATTTTTGACACTCGAAGAGAGACTTTGAACGTCCGTGTATCCATGTAATATCTTCTTTATCCTTCTACTGCCACAAACTGTGTGGTCGTGTCGAAGAGATATCGACCACAATTCTAAACAGTGAGAATTCAACGGACAAGGTGATACGAATAACACTTTTTTAGTAACATACTCGCTCAAAAACAAGCCATCTTAAAATTCATGTTTTAATTACAGGTGCAAAAATATGGAATAGTATTCCAAAAGATTTGAAAAGAAACTTTCCAAGCATGTTTTTAGAAAAAAAGATCAATAAAATTCTATTTCAAATTCTTCAAAAGCTTGACGACTATGTTAATATCTATACAATAATAACTGACATCAAAAGAGTCTTAACAACCTGATTTTCAAATCGCGTCATGGTTTGTAAATTGTTGATTAGACCATCATTTGTTTTACGTATTTTCGTAATTTAAATTGTCATTTGTTTGTAAAAGGGGAGAAATTGTAAGAATTGAACCAGTTTTTGTAACTCGTACTAGTAAGTAACTCGTCTTTACTGCCTGCATGGAATAGTGGTTCTCCTATGTGCAGATAGTTAAATCAGAGTTAACAAAAATTGTCATAAATGTATAAAAGTGCAAAGAAACACCATTTTCAAAAAAATGGCGTTACTAGTGAAAATAGAGTGGGGCACCACCCCTGAGTTTCATACAAGATTCCAGATCGTAGGCACCTGCTCTTATGAAATACTGCGAACTGGTGAAAAATGTCACAAAAACAACCTTATTCCAAAGATCATCACAATAGGGGAGCAGTGTTGGCGCAGTGTTGGGGAGCAGTGTTGGCGCAGTGTTGGGGAGCAGGGTTGGCACAGTGTTGGTGAGCAGGGTTGGCGCAGTGTTGGTGAGCAGGGTTGGCGCAGTGTTGGTGAGCAGTGTTGGCGCAGTGTTGGGGTGCTGTGTTGGCGCAGTGTTGGGGAGCAGGGTTGGCGCAGTGTTGGGGAGCAGTGTTGGCGCAGTGTTGGTGAGCAGGGTTGGCGCAGTGTTGGTGAGCAGGGTTGACGCAGTGTTGGGGAGCAGGGTTGGCGCAGTGTTGGGGAGCAGGGTTGGCGCAGTGTTGGGGAGCAGGGTTGGCGCAGCGTTGGGGAGCAGCGTTGGCGCAGTGTTGGGGAGCAGGGTTGACGCAGTGTTGGGGAGCAGGGTTGGCGCAGTGTTGGGGAGCAGGGTTGGCGCAGTGTTGGGTACCAGGGTTGGCGAAGTGTTGGGAGCAGGGTTGGCGCAGTGGTGAGAGAGTTCGCCTTCCACCAATGTGGTCCGGGTTCGATTCCCGGCTCCGGCGTCATATGTGGGCTGAGTTTGTTGGTTCTCTATTCTGCTCCGAGAGGTTTTTCTCCGGGTACTCCGGTTTTCCCCTCTCCACAAAAACCAATATGTGATTTAATTTGATTGATTTAATTTAATATGATTTGATCTGATTAAATTTGTGCTTTACAGCGTCCCCAATTAGTACGTCAGTGCTAGATACAAAGGTCATTATAAAGGTCATTATTACAGAAAGTACCGTTATTATCTGTAACAAACGTTTTGCTAACCTTTGTTCACGTTTTTCCATACTATCTTCACATAATCATCTCTGTCAGGTCTGCTCTGCTCGTGCCAGAATCCGATCACGTGACCAAGTTCGTGCACCATCACGTGGTGATACTCGCACCCGTCTCCCACGGACAGCTTCCTTGGTTCTCCTTTAGCCCTGCCGACGGAGCTATGACAGCTGCAACGTAAAAAAGAAACAGAGAAACGTGAATTATTGATCGAGTTCCAAAGCAGCGCAATGCTTGGTGAGGGTAATTATTTGTTAATTAGTTACTTGACTATATAGTGCTATATGTAGTGTTTTCATCTTTGGCTAAGTGTAGTGTTTTCATCTTTGGGAACCTTCTAAACAGTAATGTAAGACTAATGCACTGTGGTTCAGTTTGTCGCACTATCAAGTGTGGTTCTAGCTTTTTCAGTGTGACCATTCTTTGGAAAGGTACTGAACAGTACTGTACTGTGGTGCAGTTTGTTTAACTATAGAGATTGGTTCCAGCTTTTGCATCTGTGTATCAAACCATGCAGTGTGACCATTCTTTGGAAAGCTACCGAGTAGTACTGTATTGTGGTACTGTTTGTTTTACTATAGAGGGTGGTTCTAACTTTTTCGTCTTTGGATAAATCATGCAGTGTGAATATTTTTTAAAAACGTACTGAACTCTACTGGACTTTGGTGTTGTCTGTTTTCCAGGGCAGATATTACTTTTAATCTCTGAAACAAGCTATGCAAGTGTTGCCATTCTTTGGAAAGCAACTGAACGGTTCTATACTAAAGCACTGTTTGTTGTGTTGTACAGTATAGTTCGCACTTTTTCATTTATGGATAAAGACATACAGAGCGGCCATTCACCTGGTGAGGACCTTTCAAAAACATTTTGGTTGTGGATTTTTGCTCAAAACGGTTTTGAAAACAACACGTATGTTCTTACTGTGTACCCCTGAAGAGTGTAAGGTATTCCTTCTCGTCTTTTCTCTCCACAAACCGAATGCAGGTCTTGGATTCCCAGTCATCCATCGCTGCTCTGACAATCCGCTTCAGTTCGGGCATATTTTCTTTGGGACACAAGGAAAATAGACTGAGTCAGCAAACCATCTTGCCTGCGAACGCAAATGCTTTTCCGCAAATGCTAACCGAGTACCTGGAAACGCTTCCGTTTGCGGATTATATATTGGAATAATCTTTTTAAACAATGATCCAAACTTCTTGTTTTTAAAAATGAAAATTTTACTTCTGTATTTACCTATTTTGCTTTCATCGAAACTGAAATTAGATTAGTTTATCAAAACCTTTTATAATTATTCACTGTTGGTAATAGCGCACGTACTCAATTCGGGAGGTTTCAAATTGTGGTCGGAGACGAAGCTGCAAAAATGATGTTGAAAGGAAATTAAAGACGTAAAAACTCGTGATGTTCTGATACCAAACATACGAGGCAGTTTTGGGTCAGCTATCCAATCATCATTATCATCAGGAATCCCTCCAAACGAGTAGGATTGTTCGCCGAGTTATTTGTCAACCCTACAGTGGCTCAAGAGGCCAATGCGGGAGGCGCAGGATCGTTGACACTCTGGGCAGATGAAAGAGTTTGTGGCATCCTCCGTATATGACCCTTAACTTTCTCATGTAAAAAGGATAGAACCTAAAAAATCTTTTATTCAGGACCTAACCAAAATTCAATAGCTTATTTCAGATCTTCGTTAGATCGGTAATACATTCATGTCCTAAATTTTGGAGTCGTTCTTCCAGACCTGTTTGAGTTTTTAATCGATAATTACACGAAAACGTTTGCAGCAAAATATCTTATACTTCTACACGTTGTTTCTTACTTGATGCTTTGTTTACATGAATTTTTTCAGCAAAATATCTTGAAAAGCAGAAGAGTTACAATGCTTTAAATGTTTGGTGTATAAAGAACATGAATGTATTACCGTTAGATCTCTACCCGGGGAGTGATGGATATTTCAGTTCAAACGTAACACGGTCTGGAAATGTAAAATTATTTTAAGCCAATTCCCGAGTCTGATTTAAAGTAATGTACAAAACGCTGCTCTCCTCCAGCCTCCATTGTCCTAAATGATAAAATGGATGCCCATCATCGGACCAAAATGACTCAAAACGCTAACTCGGTTCCAAGTGCCTGTATAACCAGTATAAAGGGATTATGCCCCTACAACGGGAGTGTTAGGAATGTAGTCTTCGCTATTAACATAATATTTAATCACGTACGATAGATTATCCCGGATTCACAATGTTCGCGTGCTCGCTCGATCTCTCTAACACACCCTCTCGCTCTCGATGGAAGTTCTGACTGACTTACTTTACAATAATCGCGTGTTTGTAACGCTCGCTGCCACTACAGTGATTGACATGTAATTTTTCGAGTAATTATGTCTTGAACTATTTCCTTCAGGAGAAATAAATCAAACTACGCGTGTTTCCGATGACTTTGGCTTACTAAATAATGATAAGTGTTAAAAAGCTACATCACAATCTCCAAACAGTGTTTATGAAACATCGATAAATTCTTCCAAAATACTTCACTTTATTTCTCTCGAGAATTGTTTATTTGAAGTCTAACATTGTTTCTTGGGTTTAAATTTCAACGTATTCTAACTCCCCTACAAGTGAAGTAACCCATTTGGGAAAATTATGAAAGTTTGTGCGAGTTTTTTACACTTGCTCCTGTAATTTTCTCTCGTTTCTAATCTGGTACGTGCGCATTTTCTTCATTAAAATCCAGTTATTTTGATCCGGGTCTTCGCAAAATGTTGCCGATGTAACTTGTTCAGTTATCTCTTTTATTACACCCATTTTGAAATCACTGGTGATCCCTGCAATTTGATTGGCTCATAGCAGTGTGATTTATTCATAAATTGCACTATTTTTTGCTCTAAATCGCATCATTTTTAAAAAGTTACTTTTCTTCAAAAACCAGGCTTCCTGAAGAGGGTCAATAAATAAGTAGTATTGACAAAAAAACTGTGATTTCAAAATGAGTGTAAGAAAGTGGTAATTGAACTTCGTGTCGTGCAATTTTGGTCTGAAATCATACTTGTGATTTCAAATCGAACTCGCGCTATGCGCTCGTTCGATATTTGAAATCACGCGTACGATTTCAGACCAAATTGCACTCCACTCAGTTCAATTACCATTATTAATTTGTTCTTAATTATGTCACTTACGAAGACTGCAGTCAAAAACATAAGGTATGATCCCTCCTTCCCATAACAAGGTCTGCTCTTTCGTGGCAGCCGGTGCTTTTGGCGGGAAAATGTTCTTGTCTGCCCCGGTTGGAACGTCGAGCATAGACTTCTGGTCATCTGTTAATTCCATGTCTCCGTAAAGCCAAAAGTCTGGCATTGTCCGTGGACTGGAGTCTTCTTCTAAAAACATAAAATCAAAAATGATTTAGGTTGGATGTTCGTGGGCACCACTATGAAAAATAAAAATACTTCACTGAAGCTGATTATTTTCATTTGTGAATCCAACCATGCGGTCTGACCGTTCTTTAGAAAGCTAATGAAAAGAACTGTGCTGTGACACCCCTCGAGTTACTATACAGTGTGTTTCTAACTTTTTCATCATCGGATCAAACCGTGCAGCGTGACCATTCTTTGGAAAGCTACTGAACAGTACTATACTGTGGTACTGTTTGTTGTACTATACAGTGTGGTTCTAACTTTTTCATCTGTGGATCAAACCATGCAGTGTGACCATTCTTTGGAAAGCTACTGAACAGTACTGTACTGTGGTACTGTTTGTTTTAGCATACACTGAGTTTCTAACTTTTTCATTTGTGGATCAAACCATGCAGCGCAACCATTCTTTAGAAAGCTAGAGTGCAGAAATGCATGTAGAACTGTCTGTCTGTCTGTTTTGAAGTGGTTTTGATTTTCAGTATGTAATCTCTTTCGTTTTGCAGTAATTTTCTAAACTGTAATTTGAGGCTACTTGTTACCTTTTGTTTTGACAGGATGAACACCTTCTTCAAAGAATTCGTTCCCAAAGTCGTCGTTTGATAACGACATACCGGAAACCAAAAGGATGCCAGCCAATAGTAAGAACATGTTCAACCTGCAGAAGTGAAAGAAAATCAAGGTTAGAACAAGATAAAAATGACCGGATACTGGAGTATATGTCTGATACCAAGGCATGTTGCAAATGACCTCTGCAAAATCGTAGAAACCAATTGAGTTAGCCATTGTTGAGTTTTATGAATTTGCTTTCAAACATTTTTAAAATATTATTAATCTCTTTGATTCTCTGTTACTCACTACTAAGATATCTTTAACGTACTTTTACCTCACAATGAATCAAAATTTCAGCTGAGCAATTATGTTGCGATCAAGAGGAGAGCTGACACAGTAGAGACAAGTTTCGGAGCTGAGATCTTCAGTCTGCTGATACTTTAAGTAGCAAAGTGACTAATCTACGCTATTGAGCCCGATTTCATTGGATAAAAACGGTGGACATCCTGAGGACCAAAATAGACAGGCAATCACGAAATCTTTATGTATTGACTATACAAATATGTTTTGGATACACACACAACGATCAGACACTGCCAAGACAATGAAGGTTTTGAGCAATAAATTCGTCTCCCAAAAGAGACAAAGGCATTAATGCCCGAAGTACGAGATTGAAATCTTTGAAGAAGTTGCTGATAATGGCGGCTTCCTTTTCTGCTTGACTTAATCAAGATATGGCTGTTATTCTTTGACCGATACTTCACACTAAATGAGCCTTTGTTTTTAGTCTTGAACAATACCTTCCAGAAATGAAATATTTTGATGCTATTTTGGGTCCTTAACACCTAACTTAATTCCAATTCACAGTTGCTTCATACACACTGGCGATTCGAGGAGCATTAGCGACAATAACAACTTCGGTTAGTACCGGGAAGGATAATCCATAACCTCTTTTCTTTACTTTCCATACCGCCAAAGTCCAGTCAGATTGTGAAAAGAAATGATGAATTTCTTGAACAACTGTTGGTTTTGGTCATAGGTAAAAAATCTCATTTCATAGTTCAGCAAACAGAACATATGTCGAGCTCTTCCATCTGGCAATTCCAAATAGTTTATAAATGAAGATTTCCATACGGTATAGATCAAAGCCTATTAACAAGGTCACCGAATACCAAATTTCCCGTCGGTCATTGAATTTTTTCAAGCGGCGATAAAGCATCGCCCTCGTAATTCCATCAAGAAATGACGATAACACCTAAACTGGGATTTAAAGAATAGCCAAAACTCTTATTTGCGTTTTCCTGGGCTTGAGAGATAAATAAAACTGGAGCGTAAATTTTCCCCAACATAGCCGGTTCAGTGAACTAAAGCGAACTGAAGTTAATTATAGCAATCAATCATTTTTTACTTGTCATCCAAACATTTGATATCTTCTTTAATTCTTTATCTAGCAACTAATAACGGTACGTCTACATCTAGAGTTTCGACTGATCAATATGAAGAAGCAGAGTTCAATAATATTAATTTCAGAAGGCACGAAACGAAAGGCTTCCATTAGACCATTACCGTCTGAGAATTCCCGGGATGAAACCCCTGACAGGGTACTGAAATCATTAAATCCAGGTTTCAGGTATCCTTACTCCCGGGGGGGGGGTACTTTAGGAATTTCTGGGTGGGGATGTGCCGCTGGAACCCTGAAACCCTTAGCCTATACCAGAGCTGGTTCAGCTGAATTTTGCTACCCTATACTAGAGTAAACCCCCCAAATCACTCCTATTCTAGAGTAGCTGTATTCCACTAGCACAGTCTAGCCAAAACAAAACCTTATACCACATCGTTTCTCTCTCCAAAAATGATTTTATTTATACTAGTTCTGATTTTTTTATTCTCAACCAACTGGTCAGTTTCGTGAAAAATGATACCCTATTCTAGACCCAAACGCTCTGATTTATATACCCTATGCTAGAGTAAACTGCTTGAAAACCATACCCTTCAAAGCGGCACATACCTATATAGCCCATATATGGCAGTACCCCCCCCCCGGGTCCTTACTCTGTTGAAGACCAAAATACGTGATATTTTTTCCGTAGATGAAAGCAAGCAGGGTTTGGAAACCTACTTATCTGTATTTTGTTGCTGCACTCTTTGTTCTACGACTATGGATAAAAAAATCTTGCAGTCGGATGATTGAAAAGCCACTGAGCAGTACTGAATTTTCATTCTGTTTAATTGGCTGTACAGAGTGGACATAACAGTCAGAATGATTTCGTCTCTCGATGAATTCATGAAGTGTCAGATTTTTTTGGAAAGCTGAACAGTCTTGTACTGTGGGCCTGAATTTAGGTTGAAGTGTGACCATCCTTTGGAAAGCTACGTATATAACTTTGTGTTGCTGATTGCGATTTGAAAAAGATTCAACCTGAATATTTAGTTGAATCTCTGTTCGCTAATGTAGTAATTTTCATATTACTTAAAGAAAATGTCTCTTGCTATTCAAGTACCTTATTTAGAACTGAAAAAAAGGCTCTTATCTGGAAGCACAGGCAGATATGAAAATTGATAATATAAATTAGTTCTATGGTCTCACGACGGAGTCACTTGGTTTGTGGTCGCGACGTTTCGACTGCTTACTGCCGGAACCCCGGATCGAAACGCACCAATCACAGCAGACCAACATGACATATAATGCTGCACCGGGAACAGTCGACCCCATCGCCTGAAGAAGACTAGCAGTAACCATTCGACCACCACCCAAGTGACTCCGCCGTGAGACCATAGAACTAATTTACATTATCACTGACGTTACCACGATGATCAATCTTTTCCATAACAGATATGATAATTGATTAGTAAGATACAAGAAAACAGACATTCGTGCATAAAAAACGGTCGAGCAGCTTAACGCTAAGTGGATCCAAAAATATTTTAAGAGCCATTGCATACAGGATCAGTCTTACATGCGGGACAATCCAATCCCAATTGATTGGTACCAAAAAAGGCGGGAGAAGAATATCCGAAAGCTGCCGAAGATGTCTGAAGGTTGCCGAAGATGTCCGAACACTGCCGAAGATGTCCAAAGACCCTCGAAGATGTCCACTGAGACTGCCAAAGATGTCCACAGACTTATGACCGATGATATTTGAAGACAACCGGAGATTTGGCTTGTATAACCCATAACAGTTCTATTCTTAAAGCGCTTTTACAGCGAGAATATACTAACCGTGACCTTAAAGAGAATATATCAGTAACAAATCAGATTACGATATTCAAATCAAACAGCCAGTGGGATAGAACATCGAAATAAACAGTAAAAATCGCGCCTGATACTACTTTTCAGATGGCAATCAAAGACATTAAGCAAACTTCCGAACAGGCTCTTGTTAAGCCCCTTACGCGCTTCCACAAACTAAGGCTTGAAAGCTTTAGAAACAAAGACAAAGCCTACACTTTCGTCCTGAGGACGTACTGATGCAAATAGGCAGAGTCGTTTTGAGTTGCAATCGGCGTAAAACATTGTAAACAACGACATTGTAAAACTAGCCGAATTGGAGAAAAGGCTCCTGGAACTCACGAATATTGTGTCAACACATGTAAGCAGCACAAATAAACGTGTTGAAAGTTACATTGTATTCTCTGAACCATCAGCAACCAGCACAAAACCATTTTAAGAGCAGTTGTCTATCCAAAACGCAAAGGCGTAAAACACACCAAAAAAGACGCCATATACAGGCGTTTATAATTAACCACAGGAAGAGAGACTAATAAAAAATTTCTAAAAAATGTTTCAAGCCATCAACTAACTGACAACAAAGTCAGCATGATATCAAAGGGTCTCAAATTTATCCCAACACCCTTGACAGACGAAACGAAAATCAGGCAGCAATTCTTGCAAGACGAATGCGCCTTCAATACACTTTTCAGGTTCAACCATCCGTTGCCCTTGAAAGCTACTTGGAAAATGTCAAAGCACGACTAGTCGAAATTAAAACAAGGAAGCCTGAGAACAATCTGACACGAAATGAATTTATAGCTATTGCAGAACTGAAACAAAACTCTGCATTGAACCTAAAAAAGGCAGATAAAGGCACAACAACAGTCACCATGAATAAAACAGACAAAATAAAGGAGGCCTAAGTGCAACTCGACAACAGAGAACACTATAAGCCTGAAGACAACCTTTGGTGAAAGACACGCAACAAAGAGTGAATCAAATTATCACTCTGCTCCACCAAGGTAACCACATAGATGACATGACGGCTTAGTGCCTTTCACAAACTCCCAGTCCGCCTAGAATACCTATCTTCTATACCCTAACAAAAATCCACAAGCCTAAACGGTAGATACGTGGTGTATGGGGACAAATAGTGTACCGAAGGCCATCCTTAGCAGTACTTAAACATCCTTACGTTGTCTAAGGCCTTCGGAAAATCATGTATCTACCACCTAAACCGGTCGAGGAGACCGATCATATCCGGGTGTCAAGGCTCAACAGAGAGAATATCATCATTTGTGGATAGACTGCTCCAGCCAATTGCTTAAAGGCAAAAATCCTACATTAAGGATATTACAGACTTTATTAACTTTGTGGAAAGAACTAAAATACGCCAAGACACTATCCCAGTGTCTATGGATGTCACAAGATTGTATACAAATATACCATAGGAGGAGGGAATGAGACCAATATGCCGGGCATACGACGTATTTCACAATAACAACCATCCAATCCCGATCAACTATCTTAGGGAAATGCTTGTTTTAATATTAAAGGAAAACTCATTCCAATTTAATGGCGAAAAATATCTGCAAACCCATGGTACTGCCATGGGTACTAAGATGGCAGTTGCATTTGCAAACGTCTTCATGGGAGAAATTGAAACAGAACTCATTCGCCAGAGCTAAATCAGCCAATAGCATGGAAACGTTATATCGATGACGTTTTCTCGCTATGGAACCAAAACAAGCAGGACATTAATTTATTTATTGAACAAGCTAACCAGTTCCACCCTTCGATCAAATTCCTAGCTGAGATTTCAGAAAGGGAAATCCCTTTCCTCGATACAATAGTATACAAAGGGGATAGATTTCAAACTGACTCTATCCTGGACATCAGGACCCACTGCAAGCCGACAGAAACCAGTTCCAATACACGCATTTCATCTCATGTCACCCTCCGGGTGAAAAACGAGGTTTTATCAAAGGCGAAGCAACAAGACTCCTTAGAACAAACTCTTCACAGACTACATTTGAAGAGTGCCTCTCAAACTTCAAACTACGCCTCAAAACGCGAGGATACCCTAATAACTTCTTGAGAGGTCCCCGAAGACAGAAGGTTGGCACTCCAACCAGGAAAGAAGACTCAAAGAAGAGTTTTGCCATTTGTCACGACATATCAACCAGTAGTGCGTGGCCTAAAGAAAATTTTAATAGATAACTGGGTTGTAATACAAAACCAGCCGTTGCTGAAAAGCATCTATACAAAGTCTTCGATTATATCACACAAGAGAGGCAAATCTCTTAACGATACGCTCGTTAGAGCGAAGATTTGACTGAAGGCTAAGATGCATCGCTACCCGACAACTCACGAGGGGAGTCCGTGTAGGCCTGTCATTATCTCTTGTTTTCAACAAAAGTAACCCTGCTTCAATGTCTTTCAAAGGCAGAATCTTCTCCGGTTCTGTAAAAGGTGACGAGACCTTTGACAACACCGGAGGAGGGCGCCGCCAGGCTTTCGCCCTTAAGTAACACTGACCAAATGGATCACGGGCACTTGATTATTAATTCGTCCAGGTACATACTCCCCAGAATGAATACAAAAGCATTTCAGCTTTGTCTCACTGTTCGCAAGTGATTTTCTTGCAGAATTTAAAAGAGCAGATAAAATTTCAAAATGCTAAAAGATCTTTGGAATCTTTCAAACACTAAACAAAATCTTTTTCAAGAACAGTAAACATTAAAAAAATGGCTAATTTAACGGTAAACACTATGGGCAAATAACACAAAACACTAAACCCCATTCAGACCCTCTTAAAAGTGAAAGGAAACCAGATAGAGGTATGGACTGTCAAACGCAGTGCTAACTTGTATTCTGTTGCCCCTAAGCTAAAAGTACTGTTTCTAAGACCCAGAAGTGAATATGTGTCAGGTGCCATTTTTAGCATATCACAGGTAACCTTGGAAGACTGAAATTCCATACCTAAGAAATTGACCTATAAGAGTCTCGTGGGAGCAAGGTCAGAGTGCGAATCAGAAATCGGAAGGTCATTTGTGCGAATACTTTTGGAAAACTAGCATTCCTTTTTTTTTCAAAATTTGCCTGCGATATGCTAAAAATTGTACATCTTTCTAGGAATGTTTTTGTTTGTTTTCAAGGTAATAAGAAACCCAAAGCAATAGAAACCATTGCACTGTACTGTACTGCTTTTATTAATACTGTTGGAAAACTCGCATTTTCTTTTTTTTTTCAAAATTTGCCTGTGATATGCTAAAAATGGTACATCTTTCCAAGAATATTTTCGTTTGTTTCGAGGTAATAAGAAACCCAAAGCAATACAAACCAAAAGTAGGAGTCGGAACTCAGAAGTCGGAACTCAGAAGTCGGAACTCAGAAGTCGGAACTCAGAAGTCGGAACTCAGAAGTCGGAACTCAGAAGTCGGAACTCAGAAGTCGTAAGTCGGAAGTGCCTCCTCAGCTTTCGTAATCTACAGTGCGGTAACGTTTTCATCTATGAAACTATCAGTGTACGTGACTTCAAAAGCTACTGAACAGTACAGTGCCATGGCACTGTTTCATCCGTAGACCGTATATATAATGCAGTGTAGCCATTGTTTAGAAAGCTCTTGTGCTCCGGACATGATAATTTTTTTTGTAAAGTGTGGTCATATGGTGTAGTCCCAATATATCTTCCTGAAAATTTACTTGATACACTAAACATGATATCCAAAAGTAGTTAAGTAATTCAATTGCGAATTTAGTTCGAAGAGACCAGATTGGAACGGGAGGTAAAACTGCGACCTCATGAATACCGAAGCGATGGTCTATCACCTGACCCGACAAAGTTTAAACCAACCGTCACTCAATGGAGCAAGGAAATTATGGTTTCAGATTTTGAGTATATGAAAAGGATAATTTCACTGCGAATGGAAACGTACTTGATTATTTTGTTCTCGGGATATTTACAAGTTTTAAAGCAATTCCGGTTTTAGCAGAAAGAAATAGTACAAAAATAGCGTGACCTCGCGTAAAATGCAATCAATCCTGCTTAGCATAAGAAGAATTAATCGTCACAATAATCATGTTTTTGTAGGACGAAATTTTGAAGACTTTATGCAACTTCACTTACCGAAGAGGTAAAATTTGATGAGTAGCAATGCACAAAAAAGCAAGTTTTGCAATGTTTTCTTCTTTCCTTTATCTATTGCAAGCATTCATGGCGACTTAAAAGCTGTCATTATGATACCCGTGAAGGTTAAGCCGAAGGTAAAATCAAGAACAATCATTTAACCTGATTTCCGTGAGATCTTATGGATGGAGTTAATTCCGCATCACAGTGATTATCCGGCGACAGCGGCCCTGACTCGAAGCTATTAATCCGCGGAGGCCATTTTAGGTGGTTTGTTTAGCAAGCGCGCGTGCGGTGATAAAGGACCTAGAGTTAAGGCCTTTCAAAAACGAATCCGCCATTTGTGGTCGATTTACGATAAAAGACTTAAAGAAAAAATTTAAATAAATGTTAGTGGCTCCATGATCATTTTTTCTGCCGAGTTCTTGAAAGTGTAACTTGCGTAACTCTGTCAGTTCTGAGATAAATTCGTATGATTCGTGTTGACACAGCTTTCAAACAAACAGGTCAAACTGCATTTTGGTGTAGTTTCTAAACTAGTGCTGCGTCGGTGGGGAATTGAAACACGAGAAATTGAGATTATCAAACAAGTTGACAATATAAGTTATACAACCGTAAGGTAAGGTGGTCAGACTTCATGGTTGGATACATGATAAGCTTAGAACATTAAGTATATGGTTAAACTGAGTACTACAGTGATGTATTTCTCGGTAGCTTTCAAAGGAAATTGGCTACACTACACGATTTGATCCACAGACGAAAAAGTCAGAGCCACAGCTTAAAGTTTATTACCTTTTTACACTGCATTGTTTAACAGTCTAGTCTCAAAGAATGAATGGTTTCACTGGACGGCTTCAGCCATGGATGGAAAAAGTTAATTTTCGAGGCCTGTTAATGTGATTGAAGAGGTTTCAAATTTGGAGCACATTAGCCCTTTCACTGCCAAGATCGAATATCAATTCTCCTGAGCAAGTGGTATACAGTTCCTTATGTTTTAGACTGGAGAATTTGGTGGTTAAATGATATAGCATCCTTGATGTGATCATGTTCTCAATTCTTATAATCTGTTTGTGCCGTATTGTAGTTTATTGTATTGGTAGAATTTCTACATGGGTCCGCCTGTGGCATTCATTCCCCAGGTTGCCTGCAATAATCAAGTTTGCCAGTGAGCTCTCAAACATTTTGTAACTGGTCTATGTCAAAAAAAGCACTCGAAAGGAATCGTTGATGTTTCAAGAAAATGTTCAGTTGGACACCTTCAATCGCTTTCTTTGTTTGATAAGCAGTTATATCTGTGAAAGCATCTTGTGTCGCTGCTTTTAACAGCCTCTCTCGCTCTTTGAGAAGTGAAAGAAATGGAGTGTTGATGAGGCATTATTAGTCGGCTCCGAAAGGTTGTACTCGACCGTACATCAACAGGAAAGAATGACTGTAAACACCTGTTTAAAATCACTGAAAAGGTAAAGGGGTAGAAGGGGTGGGGGGGGGGGGTGGGGTGGGCGAGGTGGAGGAGAGAAGGGCCGGAGTAAACGTTGCAAAATTTTTGATAAAATGACGGGCAAACTGGTCGTCTTGCTAACATTCCACGCTAACAAATAAAATGATACAAGGAGGCGCTGTCGTTCTTGTTTGGTTTAGTAAAACGACATCATGCGAAGCATTATGAATTTGAGGCATTGAAGCGTTTAGATATTTTGAAATGTTAAAATGCTTTTCGGGGTTCAAAAAAATCTATGCTAAGCCCAAATCGTTCCCCGAAGTCGGTCTTTAAGGGGTAAAATTTTTGTAGAGTACCCTCGAATTTTTTTATGGTGAGTTACTCCCCCAGACTCTTACTTCAACTTATAAGGAACGGACCATTAGAAAAGTGATGGGGGGCGGGGTGGGGAATTTTCAGCTTGCACGAATTTTTTTTTCGCTCACTGCTTGTGCAGGAATTTTTTTTTCAGGTGAACCCCTCTGCACGAATTTTTTTTTACTACGTGTGAAAAAGTCACAATTGGACCTTCCTTCTGCATGAATTTTTTTTTACCTTCTTCTTTGCATGACTGTTTTTTTGGCATTTTCCCTTGCATGAATTTTTTTTTGGTTTTTTCCCCACCTCCCCCCCTATCACTTTTCTAATGGTCCGTCCCTAACCGAATGAAGTATCAGGTTATCAACCTGACCGACCATTAATAACACGCCCAGCCTGCTGCAGAAGGAAGCAAGATAACAAAGAAAAACAGGAAAATTTAGCAGTTTTCAAGAAAATTTGACGTCGGTCCGCTTTTCTTGTCAATGGCTCTTTCAAGTGATCTGGGTTCACTTTTGTTTCCAGACGCAAGTAAAGATAATTAGTGTTTCTAAATCATAAAAGACTTCTTTGTTGTTTGAAGGTTACCGCTTTTCATATGAAGTATTTCGTTGTTACATTCAAGGAATAAAACAATGCGACGGTGAGATGGTATGTTACATTTTCCAAACTTTACACGTTGCATAAAATGGACGCGACACTAGTATACGCCAACGGCAAAGACGTTTGCTGACTAGTGTCGAAAGAGGCGTGGAGAAATGAAAAAACCGACTTCGAATCGAATCTGATAGCAATTGAGGCAAGGTAAGACAAAGAGACCTCTTCATTACGCATTGTGTTAGTGTAAGTAATCCCCCTTGAGATGTCATACGCATAAAAGTTGCGTAACAAGTCGAACGGATGTTATATAGAATGGATGTTACACTTGGAAACGCTAATGGTTTCGCCGATGCGAGAGCAGCGTTGTAACAAAGAAAGGCACTATAATCTGTTCGAATCTGGTAACAATCAAGGCAAAGAAAAACGAAACGACATGTCACGGTGCAACTTGTTGCGCCTCAGGGTTGCGAGACGCGAGCATTTATGTAGCCTACAGCGGCAACGCATCGATATTCTATGCCGTCTCAGTGGAGGCATTGCTTTGCTCGGCAGGCGGCGGAAGGAGCCAGCGTCGTGGTCGTGGTTTATAATTTTCGTTATACACTTTAAAAAACTGTATCGATGAAGTTGCTGTGTTATGCTTCGCCTTGCGGACTGAGGTAACCTTTTGACTTCGCTAGTGAGTAGCGCCTCGTAAGAAATCTTCATGTAATGTCAAAAACATAGTCAGCTATATTGCTCATGAGAAAATAGGGAATGATCAATCAGGGGCGAGAGCAAATGCCACTCTTAAGCTATAAGAAATAAAGGAGATCAGCGAGAAGAAACTGTACGTTACGTAATAGTGTTCAGAATTAAAGTATTATGCTGACGGATGCTCACAAAATCGTCAGCAGAATAAATACGACCCGATGAAAATCATACACTACTTCAGCTTTTTCGAGAACCTTCCTCTCCAAAAAACATTTTATATGGCTCCTTACCTCCCGTAGTCAAACTTTGTGACATACATGTATATCAGTGGTGCGATTTGAAATTACTGAGTCACAAAAATCAAAACATTCCTCTCATGTTATAAGGGTCTATTCATTCGTTGTCATTTCACTGCCGATCGACTTTGAACTCAATATTCACACGAAACGTTTGCCTGGGGAGAATAGGTCAAATATACTGATACCGGTTTGCTTCACGCCACAATAAAAGTATTCCGTACCAATTTTGGAGCCAAATATTTTAAAATCGGACCGATAGGCGTGGCTTTAATGGCTCAGTTGGAAAACTGTAAGACAAAACTTAACTACTGTGTAATCAACAAAACGCAATTCAGACAAGCTGAACTCTACCATCAAAGGAAGATCTTAATTCCTTTAACCACAATTTAGGCGAAGAAAGATCGAATCCTACTCCACTTCTTCCGGTCTTGGCTACTGTAGGTAAAAGCGAGGATTTTGGTTTAAGTCTTTGAGAGTCTTACTTCTAACGTAAATGCGGATTTTACAACGACCTTAAATGTTTCACGCGTTTTTTTACTTTCTACAAACTGGGGCCGGGATACAATATGGGAAGGTAGATTATGAGAAATCTGCAAATGAAATTTGTGCATTCTATAGATACATTTCTATGTTCTGTCAAAGCCTTATAACACACTCGGCACAGATTTTTTTTTTTGTTATATCAAATCACCTTGAATGGCGCCCTCAAGCACAAACTAAGACTTCTAAATATAGGTGGTCATTTCTAACAGGGTATTGTAATTCATAGATGCTTGCAAGAGAAGCTTCAGTTATTTACATTGCCTAAAATAAGAGCTTCGGATCTTATTGCAATAAAAATGGCATCTACGTACATCGTGTGAAAGTACGCCGTTGAAAAACTTGTTCTTCATGTTTTCAGCAACTATGTCTCACCCAAATACAAAAGGGAAATCCTCATAGCTGGAAAGCACGGAAGATTGGGTTTCTTGTTTAAACGGAAGCTGACAGGGAACCCAAAACACTAACGCAAAACAAACGATCAAACTGCTTCTTCAGTGTGGTTGGAATTTTCCGTTTCCATTTATGAGATAAAACTGCTGGACAAACGCAGCGATATACATCACTATGAGCGGCGCTTTAAAATTTGCATCCACGCGATCAGTTTTCAGTGGGAATGCTCGCCCACTACCAAAGCTAGAGGACGATGCAGACGTAACCTTCTCCGACAAAAACAAAACGCACATGGAGGTAAAAAACAATCATACCTTTTGAGTCTTAGAACTGAGAAGCCCTTTTCCATGGAAGATACACTAAATCTTGAGCGGGACTCTTAATTAGCGCTGTTGCCCGTGACCCGGGAAACTGTATCACATGAGAGTGACATGCCATAAAGGTTAAACCGCATTATGCGTGAAAAGTCTTTAGTTTCCTTTTTGGGAAATTCTTGTGTACACTAGGCTTGATTCGAAGTTGACAAGTCCCGTCCGTCTTAGCCAAAAACCCGTCTTAAGATGAAAGCAATCCTTAACACTATTAATACAACCAAATACTTAAATGATGTTTGGCCGTATGTCAAAACAAGGTGCCGCGTTGTCGTGTTTATAGATCTCTGACCGAAGCTGTTTTGATCTGTGTTGATTTATATGCAAGTCATGTAAACCAAACTGCGTCCGATCTCATTCGTTGTTTTGGTTCAATTTCCTTTCAAAAATAGCCCCGGGGAAAAATTGAGAAAAAAGTTTAAACGCGTTGAATAGAGTAGGCACAAATATTCCTTTAGTTCAGGAGTACGGTGAAATGCAACTTCAAATTCTGCGCGGCATCAAATTATTATTTTTTTTCCTTTTCATCAAGTGCGGGCACTTAGAACACAAGAACAAAAGACTGCACTTCACAAAAATGGAAACGATCCAAACTCGCTAGCTCCAAGCTGAAAGACGAAACACCTTGAAAGTTTTGGTGGTTGGCAAAATCATAAACTTCAGCCGGTGACTGATGTAAATGAATTACAGAACAATCATGGACAATAAGCTGGAGCGATCGAGGAATCTATGAATTGCATTAATTGCGCACAATTCCAGCGCTAAAATGATCTGATTATTCAACTTAGCAAGGAATCAGTGAATGTGGATTTTAAGAGCTTTTCTGACAGCTTGGCCTCATTTTTGGATCTAGCCGCTTAAAAGTGGAGCTCTGCCAAGTTGAAGCGCGAGTTTTGTGGCACGAATAAGTCTTATTTTGTGGTTGTTATAAGTTGACACTGAGCCCCGTCGCTTCTCAGCGTCAATAGGTTTGATCGAGCAAATCTGGTTGAGATGTGTAACTAGACTGGAAAGCCACTGAACCGTACTGTAATGTGGTACTGTTTGTTCTAATACAGAGTGTGGTTCTAAATTTTCTATCTGTAGATCAAACCATGCAGTGTGACCATTCTTTGTAAGGCTACTTAACAGTTCTGTACTGTGGCATTGCTTGTTGTTTGTTTTAAATACTTTTACAGTATGGTTCTACATTTTTCACCTCCAGGTCATTCTTTGGAAAGCCACTGTACAGCACTGTACTACAACACTTTTTGTTTTATTGTACAGTGACAGGGTTGCCACTCATAAGGGCCCAAAAAATTCCTTGACGTTTCTCTGACTTTTTCACCTGTACGGAAAAATCATGAATTGTGGGCATTCTTTGAAAAGTTACCAAACTTTGTGTTATTGTTGTACGGCACTATTTGTTATCTTGTATAGTATCACGCAATGTAACCATTCTTTGGAAAGCTATCGAACAGCCAGTACTGAAGAGTGATCGGGTTACTCTTGGTTATGAAAACATGAAGGGGAAAGAGAGATAAGAAGAACCATGGTTACCATGTAAATTATGATTCGTAACGTTTGACAGATGCTATGGATTGGTCTTCCCGTTACCCGATGGCCCTATGTTTTTAAAGTATGATTGGTATAACTAAAAATATAAAATTGAGCGCCAATCAGTTTTTGATCCACATTAGTTGTGATTAACCAGCCCGAATATTTCCGTTGTTTTCGCGTGAGATTGAGGGAGCCGCTCCAACAAGTGACGTCACACTATTACTTTCCCGCCAAAACCATTCACAGCCAATAGGAACCTGAGTTGAGATACGTCTGTCGCTCTCACTTTCAGGCCCCGTTGTTGTCACTGATAAACGAACGGTAAATGTGTCGATATCTTCGATCTTTCGCTTTATCTGCGCTCTTCAACCTTAGGAACGATGTTTTTGCTCAATCTCTTGAATATTTATCGAAATAACTGTACCAGAAGGCTTTTACGACGCTTGAATTAACACACGAAGACTACGCTCGATCGCACTCAAAGCTTTGTTCTCCGAAAGAATGCTTGGATGGCTTGCCATCCAGCGAGGCGTTGCTAAGTGGTATCCAAGCACGTGATCATGTTCTGCAAAGGGCTATTTAGCTTTTTAGTTTAGTTTTACCCCGAATGATTACCTTGGTGAAATGTAAACTTGAAATGACTTGTTTGAGGAGGAAAGACGAAAACTTCAGTTCTTTGTAATGGTTGTTCACTTGAAAAGCAGTTTTTGCTCAAGAACTTGAATTTGAATGGAAACATGCACAAGAAAAGAGACGTCAAAACAATCGATTCAGATCAGGCAAGCAAAACAAGGTTGTTAACTCTTTCATTTTCTTTAGTTACCCGTATTGCATGGCGATAAAAAAGGACTATGACATGACGGAGGTATTTATTATAGCCTGTTTAAATCGGCTACATAAGCGAAAGCATAGATTAAGTGACACTTTCAGCTCACTGACGTGAGTTTACCGTCCAATACAATTCCACGAGTTTATATTTTCAAACGCGTCCTTTAGCCCTTTCGGGGCAGAAAAATGTTAAGTCAAAAAGAAAGTAGTTAAGTTTTAAGTTCATTTACCAATTTAAGATTACATGTGTAAAATGCAAGAAGTTAACAGTGGCATAAATGAGAAAGAAGAACCATAAGTTGAATGAAACCGGCAATTAGCACTGTGTGCATCGGAATTTGATTTTGGAAGATGAAAGCAGTCATGACCGCTTAAGCAGTCCTAGTCTTCTACGTGGTACCTAGTAACTTAAACCTTTATGATTTGAGTTCCTCTTCTTTGATGACGAAGTTGATTCGATTAGTTGCCCATTCCCTAAGACGCCAAAATTGTCCTTGTGCTTAATGGCCGTTCGGACCACAGACAAAAAGTGAGAACTGGGTAAAGTACACATTAACGATTTTTGTAAAATCTTGGACCTTGAAATACCGCTGAAACTAGATGGCAAGTGCGGGAATCCACATTTCAAACCAACGAAAACAACTAACCGACTATCCAATGAAAAAAGTTTGAGCTGAATCATCAAGAATTCATTCATCCGTCGATGCAACACTTCATTGACTGTGAAATGGAATTTCTACAAGCAAATCAAAAACTCTCACCGTTATCCAGGTGTTGTTTGAACTTGGTTTCTAGGAAAATGCTTCCGGACTGGCTGACATTGCTTAGCGCTCGAGGTTCATCAGTTCGCAGTTTTGAACGGAAACTTCGTAAAACTCTTTCGCGTAAACTGCGAGCAGTCTCTCTTTGGATAAACCTCTCGTTTGATAAACCATTCTTCTTTTCTAAACCATTCGTTACACAGATTTAGGACCAGATTTAGAGCAAAAGAGAGACTTTTTTTTTTGCTAAACTCAATTGGTTATTTACACAGATCAAGTGTTTACAATTATACTGGAATAATGATTGGAATCGAGATACTATGATTACAAAATCAAAAATCAGGAAAAAAGAAAACAATTAATATGAGTTTTTGAAAGCGCGGGAAATGCCCGCTCGAGCGGCTCTGGGGCCGATTATTGGGCGAGCTAGGAAAACGCGGGAAAGGACCCGCTTGATTGCCCTTATAAGGGGCTTTAATTACGTTATTAATGGCTAATTGTATTTACGGTCGAGTAACGTTCAAAATAGAAGGGTGAAATGGTCTCTATGGGAACGCTTAATTGTTGTTTAACGTCGGCGGCACGACGGACAATAAAAAGTAAAATGGAAAAATAAAACACGGCTACACGGACTCAGGCAAAAGGCCTGAGCCCGAGGCATGGGTTTTAGGGAGCGGACTCAGACACGAGCCGACGGGTAGGCATAACGCCAGCCTCAACAAGAGCAGGTAGGTAAGCATCGTGTATGGCTATGGAGAGCAATGTATGCCATATATTCACTAACGGGGAACCACTATATGATGCTTACACCACGTACCTACCCAAGAGCAAAAGAGAGACTGCTCGCCGGTGCTATTTCGCGTGTTTGCTGGCACACGTCTCAAGTTACAATATAATAACAAGTTAATAATATATAATATTTAACAATTATTCGCCGAAGGCGAAGTGATTCTTGGTGAATATTCACCGAGACGAAGTCGAGGTGAATATTCACCGGGAATCACTGAGCCTGAGGCGAATAATTGTTTTAGTATAAATACACAGGTGATTATTTCAAAAAAGCAAAGAAAAGCATTTTACAACACGAAAAAGTTTTATTTCATCAAAAGCGCGCGAATGACTGGCAGCCATTTTGTTCGTCGAGGTGATTATCGGCTGATAATCCGAGATAGCGAACCAATCAGAGTGCGCGATTTTGTATAATCACCTAAGTATTTATACTAAAGTATAATATATATAATAGTGTGATACGACACTCTTGCCTGGAAAATTTATATCCCTCAAAAATGGATGTGTAAAATGTGAGCAAGAGAGAGGTCAACCCGCTTTTCCTCAAACAAGTATTTTGTGTTCAACTAGCCAATTACAGAGTTCCCTTACCTGTGTTACTTGCTTCTCTCGAAAACAGATGTGTCCCGTTTAGTTTTGGATTAACTCTGAAAGGAATTGAAAAAATAATCAAATAATGAACTTTATTTGAGTGTCAAGTGTATTTAGCACTGCTGTACTAATTGGGGACACTGTAAAGCGCAAATGAAATAAATTAAATCAAATCAAATGTTAGTTTTTGTGGAGAGGGGAAAACCGGAGTACCCGGAGAAAAACCTCTCGGAGCAGAGTAGAGAACCAACAAACTCAGCCCACATATGACGCCGGGGCCGGGAATCGAACCCGGGCCACATTGGTGGAAGGCGAGCGCTCTCACCACTGCGCCAACCCTGCTCCCCTAAGGCAGATTTGGAAAAGGCAGGAATTTTGAAAAATTTCAAGGCAGATTTGGAAAGCGAGGCCCTGGTAAAGCTAATTTCTAAAAATCTTGAACTCAAGAGACTATAACTAGGAAAAACGGAGATTTGGTTCCGTTGGGCAATCACTGCCGTCAAAGCGCAAAATGCCTCATGTGCTGCACAAACAAGTGGCAAGGAACGTCGCACGGTAACAGGTAGCTAGCTGCTGTGGTAACGTCTCGAACAACTGGCTCGCAAACCCAAGGAAAGAAATATAGAAAATGACGAGCAAATAATGAACAATGCCACATGTCCTGAAAACAATGAAATTGCTATATATTACAGTGAATATGCAGAGGCTTACGAAAGCTGCAATGTAACAAAAATCGAGTTATTTCAGCTTAAAGGCATAATCACGCGCGTTCTTCAAACAATATAGTACATGTGAACACTAAGAAGAGAAAACAGCAGACATACTTGTGAAAAAGCTGTGGTTCGAGGGTTCGGTCCTCTATGAAATATGCAAAAGCAGAAAATAGACTTAAAATGGCGTATCAGTTTCACTTTCTATGTGAGTGTTTTAAGGACATCATTATGCTTCACTCTTTCTGAGAATACCAAAATCACAAAGGAACACAGCATAAATTTACTGAGTAATCACGACAGACGAGCTACTGATACTTCAGAATACAAACACACGAAGAACCCAAGTTCCGTCGTGATGCTTTGTTTTGCCTTGCTGGCCGGATGCACGTGGCTATTATTCTCAGCTCCACATTTCCCGATTAAATCGCTATTTTTCAGACCTCTCACATACGATTTGTCAAGTCAAGTTTAAGGCTTTTGCGGTCAGCCGTCCATCTTCTTAAAACAATGACTATGGCTTCCCGTGAGACCACAGATTCTGTTTTTAGACCAACAAGGAAATAGGAGGCAAATGTACGGGCACATTGTCAGCAGGAAAAGTGCTGGTTGAAACTTGGACAGCAACTAAAACCGTAAAACTGTCCTAAATCTAAAACAACTCATTAAAGATTCGCGTAGCCCTATAAACTAATCATAGCTCAAACCAAACAATTTCTTATTAGTACAAGCGCGGGAAAACACGCGCGAGTTGTTCAGTCATCTTTGGCTTTAGTTTTACTCCTCATTGGTTGAAAAAAATGACGCGGGATTCGTAACCCAATCACTTAATGTCAAAATTCAAAATGTAGTTACTATTAAATTGAATTTTATTTTCTCTCCTTTATTTTCGTCCTCCGAAGTCGATGCTTTGCTTTCCTGTTCTTTTAGTGTCCCACAAAATATAGATCCAAACAAGAGTCCATCACTAGTGATGAGTTTCTAATCCAAATGCCGAAAACTTGGCTCGAAAATCAACCTCCATTCAAAGTTCCCTTATATCATTCTTTTTTGCACGGCAAACTGCCTTAAATTCAAACGGAGATAAACTGCGAACTGACTACTTCTGGGAAATGAAGGATTGATGTACATTACAGTACTAGATACAGTTGACCTCTCACCAAGCCACATGCAAGAGGCCCTGTTAGGGGGGTTCCTTATGTCGCCCGTCTGAGTTTTTCACGTCACAATTTCGGAAGGTTCGCAGGTTTCTGTCGTAATTTCGCGTGAGAGGCTCGTTGTTCGTCGTCATTTCAGCTCTTTCATGTCGCCGTTTCAAGGTCATCTCGCTTGTTGGTATTTACCCCTAACAGGGCCTCATAAAGCACGCGTAAAACAAGATCTGATGCAGAGGATAAGTTTCGAATACCTACAATGTTGCAAGCAACAACTAATATCCTCTCCCAAACTGGCTGCACCGCCAAAATATCACAAAAAAGTTCGTCAACTTTGCCTTGGACCCCGAAAACAGTTGCAAACATTAAATTGTTCAATGGCCTTATAATTTCGTTCAAGTGACAAAATCTTAAGAGAAACCAAAGCGGTGTGGGACAAATCTTGCGCTGCTCCAATTTGGGAGGGGGGGGGGGTGCATGAACTATGCGGTATTCATTACTCAGATTGACCTTTTCACTGCCAAGATCAGAGAAGCAATTCTTAGAGACACTTGTCACACTTCATCGCAACCGGAATTAAGAGAATTTAATGTTACATCAACTTAAATTCCAATGTAGACTCAGTTAATTGCCCATTTCTCCTCACCTGTTTGCTACTAAATGTTCTGATATTGTCAAGAGAGGTTACATTTGATCACTCATGGTGGTGAAAGTGTTGGACTCGATGATTTAATCCCCTTTTTTAACTATGAAATGATCGGCCCAAAAAGGGCCGTCCGTCGCGCACCGAGGAGACACGTTTGGTGACTGTTTTTGCAGTTAGGTTTGTTCTCTACAAGTGAACTGTCAACAACTTATTTATAGCAAGGCTTGTCTAGAAAGAATCATCATGCCTGGCAAGGCCAAAAATATCATCAAACAAAAGATTGTCTAACTCCAGTCAGCAATACAGACGAAATGCAAACTTGCTCCGACTGCCTTGGTCTACTGCACGCGTTGGAAAAACGACAAATTCTGAGACTATTTAGGGCGATTACAATGGAACGCAGCGAAGGTGAACGCAGCTATGGAACTAAGGCCAAACAGGCTGTTGACTGCGTACTCAGAGCACTGTGTCACAAAGAAACCAAATAGTGATACCGTCATTCTTGATGTGAAGACGGCGATATTTCGCAGCGCTGGTTAGGACCTTATTGCTCGAGGAGTTTGTTGAGGTCATTTAGCGTCGAGAGTAATCAGCAACTAGCGAATAAATGCTTTGTAATAAAGTTTGTATTACAACTACTCCAGTAGCTCACGTATGTAAACAAACGGTTCAGTACGGTAGGTTTGCTCGCTTGGATTTTTAGAAAGCTTCGCTTTTTGTTCAAAACAAGCATCAGCCGCCATAATATTTTCAAGGACCTGACGACGGAAAATTCCTGCATCATGACAGGAAGACAACAAACGGAATTCAACAGCTTCGACGTAAAACATGCATCATTGTTATGGCCGTTACCTTTCCAACTGTTTCCGATGCTCCTCGAGGTTTGTTGAAGGTGGCGCGTGCTGATATGCACCCTTGAAGGTTCGTGATGACTGTATGGCAGTACCAACACAGCTGAAGATTATTGCCTCAGTCACAGCTGTTTTATCCAGTAACAAGCTCACTAACGGACAGTGATAATGGACAAGATTGAATGTTGTCCAAAACCATCTACTTGAACAGATCCGTTTCCTCTCAGTGGGTACCACTTCCGGTCTATTTTCCCGCGCAAGTGGTGAGACCTTGGTAATATCTTTCAAATAATAGAATTTTTGGCAGCACTAACAAAGAAGAGTATTTCAGGCAAAGGAAAAACTCCAAATAGTCAAGGCCTGGTGGCAAATTAAATGCATCAAAAGGCGGCGAATTCTACCCGGTGTGTCTACACTACAATTCGTTATTGTCACGGTAACTTTTGTATTCATTGTATAAGGATTGTTGTCCTTCAATTAAACTTTGCTTTCGACAATTGTCTTTTATGTGGAGTGCAAATGTTTGGGTGTTATTGAATACAAAAGATGAATCAGGGCGGCATTTTTCTCCCGGTGTTTCTCGCGTGTGTTTCTACTTTAGGCCCACTCTCCTGGTGGGAACACGAAGCGGTTTCTCTCGGCCTGTTTAGTTGAGGTTAATGGCTGCCTTAGGGCTAACTCCAACGTATTAGTAACAAAACGTAGTCTGATTTACTCCTCTAGTTATTATTTGCACGTAAAAGATTGTACAGTAGCTTTCCAAAGAATGATAACGCTGTTCTGAGTTCAATCTACAGGTAAAAAGGTTGGAAATACTTAAGTTCAAACACAGTATCGCATGGCAGCATTGCTCGATTACTTTGCTTTGACACTTCGACCACTTCCCTAAAATTTGGTCTTAGTTCAGTCGCTATTAAAGCAAAATTAAGAGCCGTCTTCTCCTTTGGCACATTTTAACCGGAAAGGCAAACGTCATAAAATAAGCCATAAATTAAGAGAGTTTGAACTTAGCACGTGAGCTTTTAGCGAGTTTGCTTTAGAGGAAGTCACGTAAAGATTATAGAGAATTTGTTCGACTTGAAATGGTGCTAAGACCTGTCAAAACGTCAACACGTAAAACCAGCGAGCTCGTAATGAATCAAAAACGCACCATTTGCTGGAAACAAATGAGTAAACATGTTTCTCTAAGAGTTTTCGTTGCACACATTTATTCATCTGTTAAGTTATTCCAGAGCTCCATAATAGCAAATGGACCTCTAGTTATTCTCGTTTTTAAAAGAAGTTTTATTCAACTTGTAGTGAGAAAAAAAGCTTCCTTGCCAGAAATGAAGAAAACGTGAAAATGTCCATTGCGCACTTACAGCAGGCGTGAGCAAACGCGATGTAACCAGCAGGTTCATGATCCTGACCATAAAAGGTATTTCCTTGCCTTTGGTGGTTAGACCACAAGAAAGATAGGAAGTGAGATGAGCGCTCGGCTTTAAAGTTCACTGATCTGAACCTGTCGATCACATTCTTGATAATGATAATTCATCTTTCGAGCACTGAATACCTAATTAAGCCGATAGCATAGTTACGGTCTTGTCTGCTTTGATTAGTTAGAATGTGCTAATTATATCATCCCGTTGATAACTGTTGGCAGGGAGAGAGACCTTGTCATTGCAAAATGCAAATAACTGAAATTAATTGAGAAATAATCTGTCCTGCATTAGCATCGATTATGTGAGAGTTTGTCAGCATCTTCTTTCTTTTTCTGGTCCATGGAGAAAACCACACGATGTGACCATTAGACAGCTATTGACTTAACACAGTACTGCACTGTGATACTGTTTGTCTTTTTTTTAATAAAGAAATAATTTGAAGTGCGGCTCTGGCTTTTTCATCTGGAAATGGGAAAAAATGTAGTGTGACCATAGAAAGGCACTAACCAGGACTTTGCTGTGGCATCCCTCGTGCCGTATCGCACAGTGTGGTTGTAACTTTCTAATCTGTGGATGAAGGCAAGCAGTGTGACTATTCTTAAGAAAGCTATTTAACAGTACTGTACTGTGGTACTGTTTGTTTTACTATACAGTGCGTTTCTAACTTTTTCATCAGTGGATCAATCCATGCATTATGAACATACTGTACTGTGGTAGGTTTGTTTTACTATACAGTGTGTTTCTAACTATTTCATTTATTAATCAAGCCGTTATATGTGACCCACTCTTTGGAAAGCTACTGTAGAGAACTGTATTGTGGGGCTGTTTGTTTTACTTTACCGTAGGCGTTTTTAAATTAAACTTTTCTATCTCGTGCTTTAACCAGACAGTGTGACCATTCTTTTGAACTATGGCGCTCTTTGTTTTACTATACAGTATGCATTAGGAGATGAAATTATGCATTGTGACAAGTCTGCTGAACTGTATCATTTTCTGGTAAACAACGCATTTCACATGTCAGTTATGATTAGCCGAACCGTGACGTGATAATTATTTCATGTTGTTGATGGTTTCGGTCTGATGAAGGATCTTATCATTGCATTGAAGATGATGTCCGGGTCTGTTTTCTCTTTCGGCTTTTTTACCGTAATGATTTATCTATTATTTGAAAATGATGTAAGAGAAGTGCAGTGGACAGATACTAGACAGTAGTGTACTTTGGTGGTGTTTGTTACAACGTGGACAGTGGTCCAAACTTCACATCTGCAGATACGATTATCACACAATGGAGTTCTATCTCTTTTATTTGTGGATAAAACCTTGCAGTGTGGTCATTTTAAAAATAGGAAGCTTGTGAGTACAGATTTCTCTAATTAATGTACGTCGGCCTTGTTCCATAATTACACTTGTACACTGTATGTCAACGTTTTCGAATAGTCAGAGTTCGAAATCTCGTAGAGCGCGAATGTCCCTTTCAAATGAGTGCCGGAGGAAGGAGCTTTCCTCTTTAATGAAAGGACTTTCCAAGTGCTGGTAGATATTATTTCACCAATTTAAAGTAAAACAACTCCGTATTCTGTAAAGGATTCTAGATTGCTTGCTATGAGGAAGTTCATGGGACTAAAATTGTGAACATGACGGTGCTGTATTTTTGGCATAACATTCTTGAGAGGAAACCCAAAGACCACAGATCTCACTGTTTAGGCGCCTTTAGATTTTTCTGGTGACGGCTCCTTCAGTTAAACGGAAACATGGTCCGCGGTATCTTGACATTCTGCTGTCACGGCTCAGTCGATTTGCTAAGAGGATTAAGCTTTATCAAAAGCTTTATCTATTTGATATTTTCCTTCTTCTGTCAACTTCAGTCTTAGATTAGCAGATTTCATTTCATCTGTATCTGTAAACTGAAAAAGTCAGAAACTTTTCTTCGATCCCCTATCAGTGGAATTCGCCAACACTTTGCTTGCAAAGAGTGCGGAGATTTTCACTTCCAATCAGATCAGGTCAGCCAGCAAAGTGAGTGCCACTCCGCAAAAAACGGGGGAAAGTGTTTGGTGTTTTATCGCACGCCGGATTTACTAATTTCAAACGCAGATATCGAGTGTGAACACACGCTGAATCCGCTATAATCTGCGATGAGGCTAACAGGGAGCTTAAGCAAGAACGACGACGGCGCCGAGGACGCGACGTTCGAAAAAATACATTTGTCTTTCTCTTGTACCAATGGCGGCAGGCTTGTTTCATTTTCTTTCCATAACTTTTCAAACCGACGCTTTTTCCTGCCTAACCTGTTTACAGTTCCGATTACAAATTTTTTCTTGGCAATTTTGTCGCTGTGCACTCGCGTCTTCCAGAAAACCTGAAAAATGGTCGTTTCACGTTGTTGTTTTGCAGAGGACGGAAGAAATCTACCCGACTGTGCTATGCACGTGCAGTTTCATTGTTTTGTTCATCAACGCTAGCTATTGTTTGGTGCCGTTGCAGTCGACGTCGTCGTCGTGTTTTGCTTAAGGTCCCTGCTCGCATGTTAAATCACTAATGAGCCAAAAATTGCACGATTAGCGTAAAATGGTAATATTCTAATCCGTTTGAGAATGTGTAACAGCAAAAATTATTTCATAACACCAAGAAGCGAATATAAAATGCAATCCAGTTCTCCAAACAGGCTTTTCAATAAATTTAGTGATTAAACGGTCTTCTGGATGTTGCTTTTTTTTTTGCTTAATCTCGCGACTCACTTCGGGTCCACCTTGATTTAAAAGTTTTTCTTTGTTTTCTCACTATTATTTTCCTAGTCTCTATTGTTTTGTCTCCTTTGTGTTCTTTGTTCTACGTCACTCGTGAACGTAACAGGTTTTTATACGGAGGATAAGCCTTCACTTGTAGAATCAGTGATACTATCATTGATTAAGTGAAAGCTGTGCTTCCTTCCAAGGACGACGCTTGAGATAAATCCACCACTTTTTACCACGTCCTGATGTGCTTACCTGCGCATGCGCAGAGACAACAAGCAGGGACGCAAAGGGACGCATGCGTTTTAAGGCCTAGATGGCCATTTGTGACTGAACGCAAACAAAAATGAAGGGCAATTTTAAACTTGAGCTCCCTTTGGGATACGCCTAAGTAAATAGCCACAGTCAAGAGAACATAAGATCACAGAGTGTGATCAGTATGATTTGATCCTTAGGCCACCAGTGTAAGCCTTAGAACTAACTGTACCACCAAGTACGGCATTACGGTCTAGTTTCTCTTCAAAGGATGGTCACATTGCATGGTTTCATCCAGAGAGAAAAATTGAAATTGTACAGTAGTGGTTGGTCAGTTGCGGATGTTTGTATTAATATTCTGACTGTGAGCTTTTATCTGCTTTTCTGTGTTCCGATCGCCTGAGAAAAGCCACGTAGGTTTATCGAATGAGACGGGTGTTGCAACTTAATAGCCCGGACTGGTCCAAAGGCGTAAGAATCCGATATCCCGTGGGTAGAACGGTCTTCAAGAATCGAATTTGCACAATCCGAGAGACTGAGCTCATTTTTGGAACAGGATGATTGCGCGTTCCTGAATCATATTTACAGAATTATGATTTTGTGTATGATGGCGTTTGAACCTTAACCGAGTATGAAAATACGATAGCAATAAGGAACTTAAGTTTGACAAATTAACAGCAGAGAATCAAATTTTAGGCCTGATTTAGTAAATATTGAACTTTCTCACGGCTGATTATTCTGATTTGATGTTTATACCGGCGGCTAGCTGTGTTTTCAACTTGCAAACAGTGCAAAACATAACAGGCCAAAGTCGTATAAATAAGAATGATACTACCAATGAACCTGTTTTAGCTGTCAGCATCTTAGCTTGAAAAATTCCCCAAATGAATACAGATTGTCTAGAACTTAATGATCATTTCTCGCCACTTCTATCATAAAAACTGCCGCGGACCGCAGTCGCACTGCTTGAACAAGTGCCATGGTGGACATTACACAGTTTGTAGACCCGCTTCAGAGCTGCCACTTTCTTTTAGCATCTGACTAAGGAATCGCCATCTAGGAGAGCGTCTTTCCCTTCTAAGTTCTCCTTAAATTTTCTTTTCAAGCATCCAACGTTTTGGTAGTAAACGGATATTAGCATGTCTGTAAAGGGAAGAATATTAAACTTTTTTTAACTCATAGTTATTAGCTAACATGAGAGACTATTTGCGTATTCATTTAGAACGGTTTTTATTTGGCTGACTGATAACCAGAATCACTGGACCTGCTCCAGCCAGTCGCGACTGATGAGCACAGTCCAATGAACCCGATCATAACTGAATTCCCTTATATGCATGACAGTGCATGTACCATCTGTGGGAAAATTTGTCGTGAAATTTTTAAGCTGCAGCAAAATCGTTCGTCGTACCATGCCTTAAAACACGTGATAAAATCTCCCATAAACGACCCTTAACTTTACTAAATATACCTAAAGGAAACTGACCCTTCGAAGGATGATTTCTCATGGCATACACTTCACTGGTCATCGGCCGTCCTCGTCAATCATTCGTGCAGTTCTGTGACAATCCATACTAGTACTTGTTAAAGGTTTCGTTCGCACTTGAACTGCTAACACACATTATGTCTCTGTTTATGTATGCCATTGAGGTCTGGGCCTGTGCCTATAACGGAAAATACCTTTCCCAGATAGATAAGTTCATTAAGCGTGCAGTCAAATATGGTTATAGAAATAAGCGACCATCTATTGTGGAACTAATAAGAATTAGGGATACCAAATTATAGAGTAAGGTTACAACTCAAAACATGGTGATAGGCTCCTGCCCAAAATTATGGCCTGAACGATCTACTTCCCCCGCAGAAAACACGCGCACTTCGGGAGACAGGTCATAACTATATATTTCCACAAGTCAGATCTGAACGCTTTAAGCGCTGCTTCATTAATAGGTGCCTTTTTGACTTTGTGTAGCTATTGTTTTTTCAAGTACCGAGTGTTAGAATTGTATTATAGTATAGAATAGTATAGCTAGGTCTTATTAGTATTGATTTAGTCTCATTAGTATTGAATTGTACACTTCTCACGTTTCCCTGAGAGTATGTTTTCAATAAAGATCTTTATTATTATCATTATTACGCAGAGCGCACTTTTGAAGATCTCGCATCTTTCCTCCGTTTATAGTTGTCTTTCAAAAGAACATCTTGACCTTCCAAACTGTCGATGGCTCGCGTTAGTTCGTCTTTGTAACATCCGAGTGACTCGTAGTCAATACTGGAAAAGCAGTCGTTTTGAAAATGAAAACGGCTATCATAAGATCTGGTGTGCTCAAAATAATTAATTAGAGTGGTAGATAAGACTTTCTTTCATAGATATGACATCTTGTCAGATGCTAACTATGATTGAACGTCTATACTTAATGCATGACTGCGAAAGGTATTGCATTCAATATGGCAATCAAATTAAGTTACTACCCGGGGGATATTCCCTTTTATGGACTATATAGGTATGTGCGGTCCCAAAGGGTATGGTTTTTCAGCCGTTTTGGTCGTAAATAGGGTATCGAGTGTTGCCATTTTGCCATCATTTTGGTAATAAATAGGGTATCGATTTTTGTACTCCAGTCTTGAATTCCCTTTTTTTTCAGAAGTTACTCCTTCATCATGCCCCCCTCCTTCCATCCGCGCTTTGCCTTCATCTCCCAGCTCCCAGCCAGCAACAAAAGCCCTTTACAAATTTTGTTTATGAATAGGGTATCCAATATTTGGTCAGGTCATAAATAGGGTAGGGAAAGTCGCAAATTTTGGTCATAAATAGGGTAAGGCTTTTGGGAAGCAGGCCACACAACCCTATCAAATTTTTCTGGGAGTACCCCGGGGATTACTACTATCACCGTCGAGCTAAGAAAATGTGATAGGTTTTAACGGGCTGGGTTAACTTAACTAAAACTATATATGTTTGAACCCAGGAGTCTCCTTAGTTGTTTGTTGAATTTGATCGTCGTGGTGTAAGTAATTCTGAAAACGTACAACTGTTTTTGATGACCTTGATTGAGGTTTCGTCCACGTGAGCGGAAGTTATTATCAGAGTCAAGTGATTTGCGTGTCGTCAGGTGGTCGTAGTTAACAATTATTCTCTGAAATCGGAGTGAATGGTGGGAATATTTCAGAAATAGGCCACGTCGGAAAAACTCACTTACACAAGGCTTTCCCAAAACCCCAGCACTAGTCAGGTCGTAGAAGGTGAATAGTGTTGAATTTTCAAGATGGTGAACCGGTAGATTACTCAACATGCAAAGGTTGCTGAGTGGGTGTTCACTAGAGCGCGTTAGCTTGGAAAAAGTATAAAAAAAGTACTAAATGGGGAAGCCAGAAAGTAGACAGTGGTGCCATTAACGAGGGTAGAGAGTGTCGTTTACAATTCTTTCACTTTTCCATTGTCTTAGCAACAGAAATGTGATAAACGGTAAAGTATATTGAGATTATCATGAATAGAAAACTATTGTATTGGAGGTCGTTTAAGTGAAGTGGAGGTGATTCGTTGAAAAAGCAGTGCAAACGACCAATTGCAGAATTCTAGCATGCATAACCATACAGTAATGACAAAATTACTTCCGGAAGTAAATAGAAAACTGATGCAATATATTGCTAGTCCTGCCGCGAAACTGTATGCACTTTTATGCGTGGCAACGTGTTGCCAAAAATAAAATAGAATGAGCACAACGCCCTTATGTTTGGCAAAGATAGAATGATAATTTACAAAAATGTTTGAACGTACACACTCAAGTTGACATGGCACATACTTGATTGGCCATCGGCCCTCCTTTCCCGTCCTTTTTACAATAACGTGACCACCCATATTTGTTGTACGTTCTGGCTGCCATGGGAGCAGTAAGGCACATGCCGCCATCTTGAAGAGCGAACACGCGGTATCCTCGAGTTTGTGCAACCACATTGCACTTAGAAGTGGCGTCTTCTCTGGTGGTGTAGTTGCCGTCAAGAATGTGATCTTTTCCCTCCATTGACGGAATCGCTTTGAGCGGGAGATCTTTTTAAAATCTAATATCTACAGCCGAGTCATATGGAAGATCTACAATGCAAAAGATGTCTAATTTAGAAGTATTATCATCAGCTAACATTTTTCAGCACTTATCAAGGGGTGGTCAAGCCACAAATTAGAAGCATACAGCAATACAACACATTACTGTTCAGTAGCTACTGCATAGATTTATCTACAGCAAGAATAGTCCGACCACACTGTTTGGTAAAATAAAGAGCGCTACAGCACAGCACTGTGCAATATCTTTCCAAGGAATGGTCACACTGCATGGTTTGATCCTCAGATGAAAACGTTAGAACAACACTACATAGTAAAACAAACAGTATCACAGTACAGTACTGTTCAGTTGCTTTCCAAAGAATGGTCACACTGCATGGTTTGATCCACATTTGAAAAAGTTCGAACCACACTGTATAGTAAAACAAACAGTACCACAGTACAGTACTGTTCAGTAGCTTTACAAAGAATGGTCACTCTACCTTGATTGGTTCAAAGATAGAATTGGTTAGAAAACATAGTAAGACATGTACAAACAGTACCACAGTACAGAACTGCTCAAAAGCTTTTCAAAGAATTAAAGAATTAATGGTCACCTTGTATGCATGGCTTGATTCATTGATTAAACTTTAAAAAGTTAGACCCGCACTTAGACTATAGATAACAAAACAAACAGTAGCACATTACAGTACTTAGTTCTAAATCTTTCCAAAGAATGTTCAACACTGCATGGCTTACATAAGGGACTTTAAGCAAATCACTACGGCGACCTCTACTACGGCGGCCGGAAGTAAACATGCCCAGAAATGACGCAGTGCGCATGCTTGGAAATGTCTTTTCGCCGTAGCGCCAAATCCTACAACGTGAAGACCTGTCTTCTGCCGTAGTCGCTACTACGTTGGTATTTTCTCCTATTTTCCAATCACTGATTTTAAAAACCACCATAGATTGTTTTTCACTTTATCAAGAAAGAAGTTGAGGCTTCTGGTTTACCAGTAGATACGTTTTCCCTGCGTTTTCGTAGTTTGAGATTTCGATCCTCAACAGAATGTGATTCGAGTGTGCCATGGCCGTTGTAAAACCGCCGGAGAAAACGAAGGCCAGACTAAAACCGTAAGCACGACTGTCAGCAATAAAGATAAATGTCACTGAAGGTTGTTTAAACAAGAATAAAATATCTAAAACGTTGAATTTGTTGATTTGTTGTGAAATACGATACATGAGAAGAAACTGAATCACTTGCTGCGAACTCCGCGATCATCATTTTTAGTTTAGTTTTCGCCCTCCGATGATGTTTACTATCAATATCTTCCTTGGCAAATGAAATATTTAAATTGCCCTTTTTCTTACTTGTCCACCATTGAATTCTGTTGTTGATAAATTATAATGTAATTTCCAAACCAAATATCTAAAATACGAGAGATGGCAACAACTTAAATATGAAGCATTATCTCAAGTATTTCAACACATGACATGTGATCACTATTCAATATGAGAAAGATGAAATTTCTCTCTTCTCTAAAGGAAGTCATAACAGCCAAAACAAAAGTGAGAAAGAAATGCTGTAGTCACTGTTTGGACCGAGCTTGCTTAAAGTTGAAATTTGGCAAGCTACGGTGACGTACTCTCCCTAGGACTCCGCATCCACGACCGCCGTAGTAGAGGTCGCCGTAGCGATTTGCTTAAAGTCCCTATTGATTGGACTGCTACTGTGTTTGTTACAGTAAAAACGTTCAAAGCGTCAATTATGAATGTCTCTCCAGCTGGCACGTCCAAGTTTTCAACCGGGCAAAATTTCAGTGTGGTTTCTGTATATGTGGCTCTATGCACCTGGCAGCATAGTTCTTGAAGATATTTGGCCCATTATTACCTACGTACCGGCCGACAGTGGACGAAATTATAGTAAAGCTCCTGGCATGTGCTATTTAAGCATGTATTTAGACCCCCCCGGGGGGGGGTACTCTCATATATGGGCTATATAGGTGAGTGCTGCGGGATAAGGTATGGTTTTTGAGGTTCTCGATCCTTAAATAGGGTATCAATTTTGCACATGTTGGCATAGTGTTCCCGGTGTGATCCTTAGATAGGATACCTAAATTGTATCAGGTAGTCCACTATACTATGCTTGATGCTAACTTCCAGTAATCTTTCAGAAACGAAATAAAGTTGACCCGTTCAAGCTATTTTTAGTTTTTGTTTTTCCCTTGCATAGGGTGTCATTTTTCGTGTTTGGGCCTTAAATAGGGTATCAATTTTCGTTTGCTTCATCCTTAGATATGGTCAGGGTTTAAGACCCTTCGCGGCGCACACCTATCCGACATTTATTGGAGTACCCACCCCCCCCACCTCCCCCCCCGGGATTTAGACATTCGTTATTCGAAACGCTAAAAGCGTATATCTGTGCAGATAGATAGCTTTATTAAAAATCCTTTGCAGCCAAAACGCTGGATTACGGACTATACAAATGTAGCGATATACCAATACTTAATGAAAATGAATTAAAACTATATAAATGAAAGATACTTAAAAATGATTATTTTTATGGTTTAAAATTTAGAAAATAGCCGCATTGTGCATATAATAAAACTATTCTTTAGTCTATTTGTTCTGAAAAAAGGTGCGTTAAAAACGCGTTTTCTCCTTAAGGTTACGGTACTAAGGTTACGTGACGGCAAAAGGCCATGTAATTTGTGGCTGCTGTTATCTTTGACCTCTTAAGTAACTCGTCTTCGTTCGTTTTCCCACCACATTTAAGCATTGCATAAATCTAGCGAAAGTCCGAAACTGCCCAGGGATGGGTAGGGTATTGGTGGAAAAACTCCCTCATCCACTCATTCCCCAACAAATTTTTTGCTGTTTTCTAAGATCTCGAGCGTCCAATGTTCCAAGATGTGTTTCAACATGGCAATCAAAAGACAGAAACTCCCTACATGGCTAGGTTAAACGTTATTGGAAAATATCGGACAGTTTAAGCGATAATTGTCTGTTTTATTGACCTCAATCCTGCTTTCTCGAGCTCTCCTCCACCCGATCAAGCGTTCACGCAGGAGCATTTCGATAACTCGTCGTACGGAGTTGACGAAAGTTAATATTTGTCTTATCCTGATTATTTGACAGTTATTTACCTGTTAATGATATAATGCGGTCTGAGCATTATTTTGTAAACTACCAAATAATCCTCATATTGCAGTTTTATTTTGAAATGATGTAGATGGGTCTCTCCATCAAAGTTTTACTGACTACCTACTCCATTCACCCTCAGCCCCGCTCAAGAAATGGTACAGAGGCCAGGAAAGTAAAAGCCATTCCCGGAGATAAGTGCATGGCTGATGAGGACTTAACAGTGGCTGGAAACATGTCGCTTGCGCGGAGAATTTGTTATTTGACACAACAACGAGGCAAGGCAAACTTGGTGAATATTAATAGTCGATTCATTTATTTTTTTCCCTCTCAGTTGAAATAATAAAAAGTTACCATTACCAATTGCAAAAGAAAAAAATATCCTGCCGAACAAAACCTTGAACTGATTTGAAATTACCTCTTAAAGACCCATAAGTGCTTCACGATGTTTTGCTTTCATTGAGTAAAATATTACCGTTGAGTTCACTGATTTTCACAGAAAAAAAGCTTTTGGGTAACAGTAAGAAAACGGCACACGACAAGTTGGAATCTTTGAATGAGGAAGAAAAACCCTGTTACTGTTCCTACGTCAGGTTACCTTGATAGTTCTTAGGAGGGCCACAGGGAAAGTCGTTGATTCATTTATTTCGATATCACCTCTAAAATTAACCTTTAAATCATTTTCTAGAAAATCTCTTTATGTCTGAGTGAAGCAACTCAAAGTCGATAGTGAAGTCCTGCAAATAAAAAAAAAAGTGGTGAGACTTAAATGGAGAAAAAAATCTGTTTCCGAAAACAAATGGCAAACAGCATTCAAAACCAGTGTGAATTCCAGGAGTTTCCTTCTCATATTATTTTCAATAAAGGTCTGTAAATAAACTGTTATTTTTTGATTAAACATTGTATTTGTACCTCAGGATTTTAAAATGTACACGTCCATGGCTGACTCATCTCCTTTTCCGCCTTGCGTACACCGCTTTTTTGAGCCGCCAGATCTGTAGTAATCTTTGTGAGCTCTATAGCCTGTCAGACACTTCCCGCTATCTTGGAGTGCAAACACTCTAAAGTGTTTTAGTTGGGTGTACAAAGCACATTTCTGAATTGCACTTCCTCTTCGCTTATAGTTGTCCCAGCTAAAAAATTTAGCAAAGGATAATCCCTCTACGCTTGGAATCAGATTGGATTTTTTGAAGCAACCAAGATGTGTGTAGTTAACGAAATGGATGAGGCCTGCAAAACACGAAAAAGAGGTATAAATACGCAAACAATTGCTGCAGAAGGGAATAAAAAAGTGAAAACCACACTGTATGGAACGAAAACAGAACTACAATACAGTGCTGTTCAGTAGTTTTCCAGTGAATGGTCAGACTGCATGGTTTCATCCACAGTTGAAAAAGTTAGAACAACACTGTATAGTAAAACAAACAGTACCACAGTACAGAACTGTTTAGTAGCTTTCCAAAGAATGGTTATACTGCATGAAAAAGTTAGAACCACACCGTGCATTTAAACAAACAGTACCACAGTTAGGCATTTACACAAGTTGCGTAACAAGTAACGTTTTTGCAACTTTTGCCTTTTCAAGCAAGTGTTTGGCAATTTGTGGATTTGAGTAACTTCCGGCAACTTCTTCCAATTAGAGAAATTTTATACATTTTTTAGCAGAAAACAACCTTTTTTCCATAATTTTCGTAAATAGCAGTGTTTAAATTTGACCCTCAGGACTCTCGGGAAAACACAACTAACTGTTTCCTTCGGGCCCGTACATTAAGTGTATATCGTTTCTAGACCGCTAGCAGTCTCTTTTTGTTGTTGATTCTTAGTTCGCGAGGCGCGATTCACAAGGCCAGATTTTTATAGTGATCATCTCTAATGGAGAAGAGATACTAATCAATGTAAATGTGGTTGTGTGAAGACAAGTTAAAAGGGGAAACAGCTCACTTCCGGTTGCCGTCCGCGTCTCAAAAACGCGCTTGCTTAAGCTCCCTAAAACTAACGCAGTACGCGTGCGTGAGGAGGGAAAAAATACTTTTACCATTCCCACCCCGCTTTTCAACTCATTTGCATAATTATTACACTAATATCTGCGCGGAGTATCTGAGGCAAAAAAGACATTGCTCGAGGTCTATATTGCTTGAAGGTCTCAATGGGGTGATGACTTTTACGGCTAACGGTTAATATTTTTGACTGTTTTACGGCTAACGGTTAATATTTTTGGTTGTTTTACGGCTAAAATTTTTCAAATATTTACGCCTAACGGCTAATTTTTTTTGCCCGTTTTACGGCTAACGGTTAACCTCATTGGCACCCTCTTGCTTCATCCACGGTTGAAAAATAACAACACACGGTATTGAAAAACAAATAATATTTGAAATGCAAGGCAAAGGCTTGTTAGTTTGCAATACTATTATTATATGGCTGTGTCTCAGAAGGACTGGGAACTACCGAATTCACGAATTTGATTGGCTGAAATCGATGTTGACCGCATCTGTAGACCGGTTTTATTTTGCGTTGAAAAAGTAGCAAACTAAAATACAAAACTGTTCATCATTTTCTTTTATTTTCGTCTCAATCATTTATGGAAGTGCCAAAAAGCCTGATGACAAGCAAGAAGAGCAAATTTCGGCAGGTTTAAGTTAAGCTCATCGCCTTTCGCAAGCAAAATGTCAGCAACCCAGTTACATTAAACGAATTAAAGTTTCCTTCTTTGCCATATAATAAAAATCTTATTAACCGAGCTGGAGGTCTGTATGGGAGAATCTTGACCTCGGTCGTGTGTACAGACCTCGGTCAAGATTCTCTCATACAGACCTCCAGCTCGGTTAATAAGAGCTAAGAATTAATTTACTGGGAATTGGTATACAGCATCTTGAAGTTATCAAATTACTTCGTTAATTTAGGATAATTTCGGCACTGAATTAAAATTCAGTGCCGATCGAGCCCGAAATTTGTCTATCCGACATAGGAGAAAAACGGAGGTTTTCGGAAATCCGGATCGTTCCGAGACCTTCCCACGTGGAAAGAAACGGGGTGCTAAATTTTCTTGGGAGCCAATTGACAGCGCTTTAACGGCGAGTTTTACTACGGATCGCTATCAGAAGTAACCAAAGTTCTTGTTACTAATGGACTCGGGTCAGTGGTTACTAAACTGTAATATTGGCTGGGATTTGAAAAAGTATTCCTTAATTTATCCTGAGAGTACACAGTAAAAATTAAATATACTTATGTGTGGATCAGGCAGAAAGTTTCCAGTGTTTAAAATCTAATGCTTATCAAAATTCATGACGAAGGTAACTTTAAAAATCCTCCACGGAATTTTAAAAATACGTTGTTGTAAAAATTAATGAGTAAGAACTAATTGCCTTAGATAAGAAAAGGTTGATTTGTCCAGTTTTTAAAGAAAATACAACTTAATCAGGGTATCAATTGGGTATCTAGATTCACAGGGATCCTGAGATTCACCAGTACGAGTTTGCGTCGGGAGATGAATTCTGGGACTGTTTTGGAGATCTTGACCACACGCGGAGCACTGGACGTAAGTTCATGCATTCCCGACGTATAATCCGTTCGTCAAAACGTTTGGACCTATTTCCATGATTCCCGTCAGCAAAACAATGTTGAACAAATATATAGAGAAGTTAAATGTAGGTGAAACACATTAAACGTTCTCCATAGTTTAACACTGTTTGGTATAAACACTCACGTGATTATACAAAATCGCGCGCTCTGATTGGTTCGCTATCTCGGATTATCAGCCGATCATCACCTCTGCCAGTCATTTGCGCGCTTTTGATGAAATAAATTTTTTTCGTGTTGTACAATGCTTTTTCTTTTCTTTTCTTGAAATAATCACCTGTGTATTTATACTAAAACAATTATTCGCCTCAGGTTCAGTGATTATCAGTGAATATCCACCGACACGAAGTCGAGGTGAATATTCACCGATTATCACTTTGCTTTATTTTGGCGAATCGTTAAATAAGGAGTGTGGGGAAAGTCTTTGTAACACGTTTTCGTCTACAAACCGCCACAACACGAACTAAACCGTTCTTATCCCACGTTTGTCTCTTGATACCTGCCTGTAGCAATTATCCTCGATGGACGAGTCACCTAGATGGAGGATTCTAAAAACAAAAGCCCATGAAAAATTGCCATTTTTGTTTTGTAAATATGGTCTTACCTTCTATAAGTCCTAGAACATATACGGATCTCGCAGAGTCTGACAAACAATTCTTGTCACTGTCATGGTAGCCATGCCGTAAAAATGTTTGAATAGCAGTTGGACCGCCTGAGCAAGCGCCGTAATGAACAGTGTACACTTTATATCCTCTCTTCAACGATACCAAACCGCACTTTTCAGTAGCCAGTTCTCTAACTGCTGGGTCTCCATCTAGGATTGCGTCTTTCCCTTCCATGCTTTCCATCCAATTGCTTTTCATGCATCCAACTTTCCAGTGGGAAAAGGAATTTACATTTAAAATGTCTGCAAAGGAGAAAATAAGAATCTACAATCAGTGATTCCATTGACTAATACAAGAAGCTATTTGTGGTTGCCAGTAGCCTTTATTGATACCTTAACTAAGGATCTGTGATCTTCTGTTCCTGTGTCTGGTTCCGCTTGGAAAAACGCGCACGAAGACATTATAGTTGAGAGGTATAAGCATAATAAAAAAGAAATTTGGTGACGAGTAGGGTCGTATATATGTTGTGGTTCAATTTTGTCTTTGGTTTAAATTTTATATTCCTTTGTTTCAAACTCATTATCATACATTACCATGCCAAAAAACAAAGGAAAATAAAATTTAAACCAAGGAAAAAATTGAACCATAACATATATACTGTCACTGATAAGAAAGCAAGCAGTGGGGCGCTAATAAGAGGATGCAGGGGAATTGTACTTAGTGATTTAGTAAAGAAAAGAGATTTTTTCTATGATAGCAATGTCATTTCAATTTAATGCACGACTTATTTCTCTTTTTACAGGAATCTGTTCTCTAAAATCATTTACATTTCCCCAGCTCACCCTTCCCCGCAAAACCCTGTCACACCTTATTCCAAAATGGGCGCCGTTTAAATAATCTTTTGTTTTTATTCAAATTATCTCTTGATGCCTCGCAACCTCGTTTCCAGGGCTTTTCCCTAGAAAGAAAAATGGCGGACCTTTTTCCGACCGCCACTTTTCTTTCTATGGAAAAGCCCTGGGAACGAGGTTGGATGCCTTGTTCTTAAGCTAAAATTCAAAAGAATATTTTACCTTGAAAGAGGCATCAAGGTCTAATTCAAACAAAAACAAACGAATATATAAAATGCGGCCATTTTGGAATAAGACATATAGGAGGGTCCACAAAAGGGAACTCAAATCACACTTTCCCGCCCATTTTTCCCTATCAATTCCGCCATCCCGCCCTTTTTTACTAGAGAATCCCGATCCCGCCCTTAATTAGTAATTTTTCGAATAATAAGGAACGCAATAGGACTCACAGACCTCATGCTGTCTGATACTAACGCGGGGTAAGCGATAATGGAAACGTTTGACAATTCCTGACAGGGTGCAGAGCCGTTGCCAACAGGAGGCCATGACCAGGAGCGTTCCTCTCCCATATCAGCCCTTTGCCCCAGCACAGTAGTAGATGGTGCTATTTTTAACTTCTATTTCGCGGCAATGAAAACAAATATATCATTACAACGACAAATCAAATTGCGCTACGTACATGTTAATTTCCTATTCCAATTTCTACTGTCGCTTTTATAATAGAGGCCTTACGCAACGGGACAGCTGGAAGACTCAGGATGGCAGAATGACGAAAAAATGTCGCGTGAGACTTTGTATTCTCATTCTTACGCGACATTTTTTCGTCATTTTGCCGTTCTGAGTCTTCCAGCCGTCCTGTTGCGTAAGGTCTGTAATGGCGAATGATAGCGACGGATCGTGCGAAAACGTTTCGCGGGAAATATTAGTTCTAAAACTAACCACATCTGCAACTGTGCTGGGGACGCCACCCAACACATAGGAACGCTCCTTGTCATGGGCTCCTGTTGCTATTCATTACTTGTAGCCTGACACAGCTATACACACAAAAGGTTCATTTGCACAAACTTGCGGTTTTTGTGCAGGTCAACTTAGGATGAAATCACGTTGGAATTGAAATCCCGTATCCCGCCCTGTTTTCCTAGCCAATCTCGCATAAAAATACGAAATCCCACTCCCACTCGAAACTGAAATTCCCACCCCCGTTTTCAGCTCAAATCCCAAATATCACCACGTAAAAAGCCAAATCCCGCATCCCGCCAAACCTACTGGGGTCCCTCATATAGGGGTACCGAATGATGCCTTCAAATTTGCAAGTACTCGCAAGTTTTGACCGTTGTTCGATTCGCTCGTAAAGTTCATACAAGTGCTCGCCTTCTCGTGTTCGCAAATCTCTTTGAAATTTGCTCGATTGCTCGAAAGTTCGTAAATCGGTCTTCGTCGATGTTTTGGTACAGAAATAATGCTTTACTACATCATTTGGTACAGAAATAATGCTTAACTACACCCCTTTCGATATTTAGTTGAAAGCACACGAGCTGAATTTTTCTAAAGTGCTCGCTGCTCGCCGGCAAGACAAATTCGGTCATTGCTTGTGCTCACGAAATAAAACGCATGCTCGCAAAGACCCTTCGATACACCGTCATATCAATCAAGACCGGCGTTTCGAAGCGACGTTTGCTTCACCGGGGGGTACTACCATGAAAACTGAGTAGGGGTGTGCGGCCCGCTTCCCAAAACCCTTACCCCATTTATGACAAAAACCTGCGATTTTCCCTACCCTATTTATAGCCTGACTCTTAGATAAATAACCTGTTTCAGACATGCCTCATAATTATTTCCCCAGATCAGACCAATGTTAAAGTCAATGTTTATCTGCTTCATAGGTTACAAGACTGCATATGCAAAGTTTCGAGCTCCGAATTCCACACTATAACACGAGTGCACAAATCGACACCCTATTTATTACCAAAATGGCGGCAAAATGGCTAAAATAGATGCCCTATTTATGACCAAAACAGCTGAAAAATCATACCCTTTGGGGCCGCACATACCTATATAGCCCATACAAGAGAGTACCCCCCCCATCTCCCCCCCAGGGGCACTATTACCGAATCGTTTACAAAGTCGCCTCTGTAAACGGCAGAAAAGAAACTAACTTTTCCAAGGATGACTCCTCAAGGCATACACTTCATTGGCCATCGGCCCTCCTCGTCCATCATTCGTGCAGTTCTGTGACACTCCATACTTGTTAAAGGTTTCCTTCGCACTTGCACTGCCAACACACATGCCACCATCTTGGATGCCAAATACAGCGTATCCTAGTACCTTGGTAAGCAGAGCACACTTTTGAATCGCATCTTTCCTCAGTTTATAGTCGTCTTTCAAAAGAACATCTTGGCCTTCCAAACTGTCGATGGCTCGCCTGGGTTCGTCTTTATAACAACCGAGTGACTCGTAGTCAACATTGGAAAGATAGTCAACTGAAACAGATGAAAAAGCACTTTCGTAAGAGCTCGAGCCTAGCTAAAAAAAACAACGAAATTAACCAAGATTTAGTGGACGCAATTTTCTTTCAAGGTTAGAAAACCTTGTACCGTAACAGTTGACCAACAGTGGGAACTGAGTAGGTAAAGCTCCCAAAAATATTCTTTATCTGGTGAAAATTTCCAAGGAAGTGAAACGGCCCCTGAAGTTAATTCATGTTTACAAGGAACTGTGGTAAAACTTAAAGCAAGAATAATCACTTTTGCTAGTGCACTTTGTTCAAGAGCAAAAAAGGCAAAAACAAAAACATTACTCTTATTATGCAAAAGTGATTACTCTTACTTTAATTTTTACCACAGTTCCTTATAAACATGATCCGTCATAGTAAAGTAGTAAAAGGTTTGAACCCAGGAGTATCAACAACAGTTCTTTTCAGAACTACCCTCATGTTATGTTTTTGCAATCTGAACTCAAAAACATGACATGAATATGTTGTCAGCATCAACTTATGCCATGATTGGTCAGTTTAACTTTGACTTTTGGCCCTGTGGAGTTTCGGTTGGTTCCACGCTGCGAAATCCATCTAATCAATAAATTTCATGCTCAGTTGTTAAAGTAAATTCTCTGTAGCGAACCTGTTAAATTCTAATGGAAACTGCTTGCTGATCTCGATATGAATAATAAAAAAAAATCAATACAAAATCTGCATATTGAATCTTGTATTTAAATAATGATTTCAAGAAGAAAGCGAATTTACTACAGGATTTGAAAGCATAGGATTAAATAAAACGAGTCCTACGTCTCCGTAAGGAGATAAAACAGCTGATTGGAAGAAGACTAGGTTGATGTCTTTGTGAGTGACTCCAACTGAACTCAAACAGCTCCAGATTTTTTATCTCAATTCTTTAACGTGAAACCTGATAAAATTTACGCCTTTTTTGCTGTTATCACCGAATTAACTAATTCTACTGGTGAATACACTGTATTACAGTTAAGGAATGAATCTTTATCCTTGGTGTGCACCTTAAACCAAAATCAATGGGCAAGGGCTAGAAAGACTAGGTTAGATAAAGTTTAAATACAAACGCCTGTGAACGTACAAACGCCAGTGTTCATGGCATACACGTGATTGGCCATCGGTCCTCCTTTTCCGCCTTTTTTACAATCACGTGACAATCCATATTTGGTGGCGTGCCTGCTGGGACCAGCTAGACACATGCCGCCATCTTGAATAGCAAACACACTGTACCCTCGAGTTTGTGCAACCACATTGCACTTAGCAATGGCATCTTCTCTGGTGGTGTAGTTGCCGTCAAGAATGGGATCTTTTCCCTCCATTGACGGAATCGCTTTGAGCGGGAGATCTTTGTAACATCCAACAGGTAGGGCTCCCTCAAATGGCAGATCTAAGATACAAAATAACGTAGCAGAGTTAAAAATAATGATTGCCGTAACTAAATAGAATAAAATCGCAGTGTAAAACAAAACCACCAAGAGATAATGAGGAAAGAGAACATAACCCCGTCTGATATGATAAGGGACAGAATCTATTTTTAGCGCGGAATCTATTAATATCTCGTTCAATGGCTGCGCGGATTCTCCATGGCGCAATGAAATAACAACCATGTGATGAGAAGGACATTAACCATTGGTCAGTTAAAATAGTTCCCGGATCTAAAAATAGATTCTTTCCCCTTATCATTGTAAGAGAACCCTTTATGGAAGATGTGTTCTCTTACTCATTATGTGGTTTCAAGAGAAAATGATAATACCATAATAATACCATATAATTCAGAATCTTCCCAACAATTTCAATCTTTATTTACAGGTGAGCACTCAGAGCCACAATGTTGGCTTCATGTTTCTGACAAGGATTATAATTTGTATTGTAAAATATCAGGATTCAACTGACCCCAAGTGAATTGTGAAGCTGCTACCAACTGACCGCACTGTTATTAAATTACGGGACTGTGCAACAATTTTCTCTATGTACCATTTAAGTGAAGAAAAATTCTTGCAAAACTAGACTAACTATTATTATATCATTATTTTACTACAATTACTTTGTCCGGTCATGTTTCTTTTGCTGTCTGGAATATTGGGCACTTAGTTTATTCCCACTCAAAGAAAAATGTTTTCAAATTTAGGGTGGATTAGGAATCAACACCATGCAAGGGAGAGAGGCTAGGCATGTTCAAATTGCAAGCTATGCCAGAAACAGTCTGTATAAACAATGCTAGTCTGGTTCTTTGGCATGACTTTATGAGTAAGTTGTGGCTTAATTCGCATAGATTAACTTTCACTCTTGGTTTTCAATCAGTACCACAACACCCTTATTCTGACTCGTATTTAAAAAGATCCACAACATTATACTATAATTATGGCATGTCTAAAGATGCTAATGCAGAACACAGTTTCTCATATGATCACCGTCTCAAAAAAGAGATCACGTTGTCCGTACATGACAGAAACCCAAGCCCAGAATGCTTGAGGTACTGTACACAACTTGAACTATGGGTAATTTTTAAAAATGCAATTGAGCTAAGAATCAAGCAACTTGTTATAAGAATGTAACATGTCTTAAAAATGTAACTTGTTGTAGCATCGCAGTTCCTAATGTAGACGTTTTAAAAACAAACAGTTAAACGTAATTTCTAAACAACAGTCGGGCTTTCGCTCATTGCATTCAACTGTTTATACTGCTCTATTGGAAGCTACCGATAGTTGGGCGTTTAATATCGATCGCGGAAATGTTAATGCTGTAGTTTTTCTCGATTTAAAAAAAGCGTTCGACACTGTTGATCATGAAATTCTTTTAACTAATATGAACCTTTACGGAGTTCAAGGAATAGCTCTTGACTGGTTCAACTCATATTTAACTAGCCGTACACAACGATGTCTTGTTAATGGTTCTCTTTCTCAAACCTGTTCGCTAAAATGTGGGGTACCTCAAGGAACAATCCTAGGTCCCCTATTATTTCTTATTTACATACGACTTGCCCAACTGCTTATCATCATGTCAGTCTCGGATGTATGCTGATGACACCCACATCACATATGCGGGAGCTGATTTGAGCTCTATACAGTCTAATCTAAATCATGAACTAAGTAATTTAAACAAATGGCTTACTTCTAACAAACTTACTTTAAACGAGACAAAAACTGAATTTATGTTGATTGGTTCTAGACAAAGATTGAGTACCCTTCCAGATACACTTGAGCTCTCAATTAATAATGTTCCAATAAATCGTGTCTTCTCAGTCAAATCGCTCGGTGTGTTGATCGACGAAAACCTAACTTGGCAAACCCATATTGATAAATTGTCTAAAAAGATTGCATCTGGGATTGGTGCCATAAAACGAGTTAGGCCTTTTGTTCCACCAGCTACACTGCTTTATATATGCAGGGCTCTAATTCAAACTCATTTTGACTACTGCAATCTTGTCTGGGGTAATTGCGGTAAAATTTTGTCGGACAGGCTACAAAAGCTTCAGAACCGCGCCGCTCGCATGTTAACTTTCTCTAGTTATGATACTGATACCAAAGGTCTAACACGACAACTGGGTTGGAAAGATTTGTGTACCCAGCGTCAAATTCAGAAAGCCTTAATGGTATATAAATCTTTAAATGGTTTGGTTCCTGAATACCTATCGTCTAAATTTCTAAAACGTAGTGGAATGCGCTATTCTTTAAGGGATCCGAAAACAAACTGGTTGTACCTCATCCACGAACAGCTAACCAGATAAAGGATACCAAAGTTAAAGGAAATCTCGTCACAGAAGTAAGTCGATTGATCTTGGAATCGATTAGTTTATGTTCTTTTGCCTATTAGTCAGTAGAAGCTTAGAATTCAAGTTTTTAACGTGATACCGCAGGACATAGTTTGTTCAAATGAAGTTGTAATGCGGGATTCCTCTTAAATTTCTGCTTCGCCTACCTTTGCAAATAATGTACTGCGAAATAAGAATTTCTTTATCATTTAATTTCAGATCGAATAAAACATTTATTCTATACGATTGCGAGACTTCTTCAGTTCATTGTTTAGTCTTCATTTTCCGTCGGAACATAAATCATCATGATAAATTCAGGGCACTTCCAGCTTGTATGTATTTATCCACTTGTTAATTTGTACACAGTGGTATTTAAGAAATAGAAAACATGTAGCGTGTTTCTATCGAGTTATAGAAACACGAGTGAAAGTTTGGGAGAACGAGAAATGCTGTGGGAACACGAGCCGCAGGCGAGTGTTTCCACAGCTTTTTCGAGTTCTCCCAAACTTTCACGAGTGTTTCTATAACTCGATAGAAACACGAAGAACATGTTTTCTATTTCTTTTAGAAAACACCGCGGCGAAAAAAAGAAAAACAACTTGTTAACTTTGATTATCAAAATGTAAATTCTCTTTGCTCGCGTCATCATACGTCAACAGCTCGTGCTAGTTCTGTGTTTCTATCGAGTTATAGAAACACGAATTCTAACCAATCAGCGCACGTATTTTCTTAGGACTGTTTTCTAATACATTATATCAATACTTGAAAACAACTTCGCCTGTTATAGTGCTGAATGATGCTAAAAGCTTACCCGTGCCCATAATGGAAATCAAATTGTAAGATTCCCTCTTTTAAATTTCTATCTCATAATAGTTCTTCCCCCGTGGGGGAGGGGGGGGTATTTGGGTATTTTTTGGGTGGGTATGCCAAATTGGTACCCCGTTGATATCCCGTTCTATAAATGGGCCAATTTTTAATACCCTGTTCTAGAAATGGCCCAATGTTTTTCTACTCCGTTCTAGAAAGTTTGTAAATTAAAATAGCCCTGTCTCCATCTCCCGCGGGTACATTATGGACTCGTTCCAGACTTCCACTCGCCTATTTATCCAAGATGGCGGAGTGAGCACTTCCGGCTTGCGCCAAAATACGCCCACCCTGCACGCTAAAACACAGGGTGAGAGTACAACGGTTTGCTTGTTAACGAATTGAACCGTATTTTTAAAAGCAATCTGTCCCTGCTTACAAAACTGGAGCTTTCGTGCGTTCGAAATATTATACCCCGCTCTAGAAAACGGCTCTGAAATGGATAACCCGTTCTAAATCAGGAGCTTCAAAATCACGATCCCGTTGGGCGGCAGATACCCGTATAGGTAATGTATGAGAGTACCCCCCCCCCCCCAACCCGGGAGTTCTTCCCGTCGTTAGCAATAAGTTTCACTACCCTTCTTCCAGCTCAAAGCTCCTTTGTAAATCCTCAAAAGTCCTCAAATTTATTGAACAGAGAACACAGTCTTCTCATATTTGTGAATGTTATTTTCACTGAACCAAATAACCGACTTCTCTAAAACGTCTACACCATAAGTTGTGCGATTTACAATCCATTTGTTTAATACTTCTTAATACTTTAAACACTTCCTTGGTGTCAGAACATCAAAACAGATCACCGAAGGATGGATTTTACTTACCCGTGAAGTAAGGTCTCTATCAATTTCATTTTTTGTTCGTATTATTGTGCGTTCCAACATTGGGTTGGGGGGGGGGGGGGGTATAATTGACTGGTTTCGTGTTCGTGTTGATAACGAAGGGGACCATAATAATACTTTCCTTTCACAATAGCTTCAGCCACTTTTTCTAATGCCTTAAATGTTTCATCTACACATTTCAACCTGCGTTCATTTGAAATCTGGGGTTGGAATTCCGATTTCTGACGGTATAGTGCTCCTGTGAGTGCTCCTGTGAGTGCTCCTGTGTGGCCAGGCTCACGTTGGGGTGCCATTTTGGATTTTTTGGTTTTTAATGGCCCAGCTACCACGCGGACAATAAGAAACTTGGCCAAATTTTCCAAGCGTGTAGGGCACTGCAGTGCTGTTCAGCAGCTCTCCAAGACTAGTAATCACTCACTTAGGGATTTTCTGTAGTTAACTACAACTAAGGGACGGACCATTAGAAAAGTGATGGGGGGGGTGGGGTGGGGAAAAAACAAAAAAAAATTCTTGCAAGGGAGAAGGTAAAAAACAAAATTCGTGCAGAAGGAAGGTCCAATTGTGACTTTTTCACACGTAGTAAAAAAAATTCGTGCAGAGGGGTTCACCTGAAAAAAAATTCCTGCACAAGTAGTGAGCGAAAAAAAAAATTCGTGCAAGCTGAAAATTCCCCACCCCCCCCCCCCATCACTTTTCTAATGGTCCCTAAATGATTCATATCACACAACTGAATCGTACATTTCGCGTGTTCTGATTGGTTTACTGGGAGGCGATTAGCAAAGTACTATTCACCTCCAAGTAGCCGAAGCAGAAGCAAAATGCCGATAGTACAGCGATCGCAAGCATGGTTGTTTTTTTTTTTTTTTTTTTATTATTTTTTTTTTTTCGTAATGACATTTTTATTTCCATTTCCATGCATGGCCGTATTTACATCACATTGTGCATTTACATTACAAAGCATTACTCAATTACAGTACATTGCCTAGACATTTAGTTACGTTTAACTCTAACTCTGCCTGTCTAACCCTAACCCTAACCCAACCTATCTAACCCTAACCACGACCCTAACCCAACCCATGTAACCCTAACCCAACCCTTCCCTAGCCCATTTCTTAACCCAATACGCAACCATATTACATTCATCCTGACTTACTATTTAATGCACTCAGCGTGGAGGAGAAGACAGCCCTAGGTGGAGTAATCTTTCCTCAGAACGAATTTAAGAAAAAATGCCGCATGGAAGCCGAGTTAAAACAGAGTTAAGAAATATTTTCAATTCGATATTTGGGGGATATCTTATCCCTGAAGTCGTGAAGAGTGATTGCTCTAGAGTGAAGCTTGTTTATATAAATATAATGACGCATATAGAGAAGAGTGTAGTTAAATTTTATGTTAAAATTTTTCTCATGTTCACTGGACGTGATTCCAAACAAAGTTTGTTCAGTTGTAGGGGAGAAGTATGTGTTGTTCGAGTCGTTAAACCACTGAATTACACTTCCTATGAACTTTTTTGTGAAATGACAGTGGATGAATGTATGGTCTATGGAATCTGGCTCACCACAGTAAAGACATTCGTCATCATCTTTAAATCCAAATCTCAGAAGTTCCTTTTTGGTTACGATGATTCTATGTATAAACTTAAAGTGAAACTCCTTCAATTTATTTTCTCTACATATCTTCTTTACAGATTTGAAAAATTTTTTCCAGTTGTCCTCATTTATCGTCAGGTTTTTGCTCCATTTTGTCGGACCAGTGTGGAATTGAGAGCTCCCGCTTTTATTGATGAATAACCAATAAAAGTCTTTTGACTTAATTTTGTCTAAATTCAATTCAATAGTTTCATTAAGGGAGAATTTGGATGGATTACCGATATAATGTTCTTTTTCAATGGTCTGCTCACAGTTTCTCGCTTTAACTAAGAGGTGTTTAGGAATGGCGCTCATTACCTGGTAGAGGTGAAGGAAATTTGAATGACAGTGGTATTTTTGGTTAAAATCTTGAAGTGATAAAAAGCAACCATTTTCATCCAAAAGATCCCGAATTGAGAGGATGCCTTTTTTTAACCATTCACTATAATAAATAGATTTTCCTTCGATAAGTATATCTTGGTTGTTGTACAAGATTAAGTCTTGCAGTTGGTCAGCTGAGCTATAAAGGCATTTCAGTTCTTTAAAGAACGTAAGAATGTCACTATAGAAAGCTGGCATTTGGGTTAAGCGTTTTGGATCGTAGTTACATCTTAAGAGGAAGCTCAGGCCTCCACACTTTTTAAAGAAATGGTCTGGAATCGCTCTCCAATTTGCTGTTTGTGTTGGCAGAAGTCTCGGGATCCAGGCTAAACGTAGTGCTTTGATCAATATCTCCACGTTCACCATACGAATCCCACCAGTATTTAAGTCCTGATAGAGGCTTTCTCTTTTTATTTTATCTTTCTTATTTTTCCATAAGAACTTGAAACATTTCTTTTTGACCATTGACGCGATGTCATTAGGAACATTTAAATTAGAGATTGAATAGATTAATTGAGATAGTCCTAAGGACTTAATTATGAGTACTCTGCCAAAAAGAGTTAGGTTCCTAGCTCTCCACATATCCAGCTTTGTTTGCAGTTTTCTTACTTTTAAAGTGAAGTTATATTCATTATTTCCTTTCTCGTCGTATGACACGTAGACACCAAGAACTTTGGTTGGGCAACGAACCCATTTCAGATTTAACGGAGTGGTCTTGTTTGCTTCCCATTTCCCTAGCCAAATAGCTTTAGTTTTCTTTACATTTAGACTAAGCCCTGATATACTGCTAAATTGTTGTACCGTTTTCAGAGCATTCTCTACAGAGGCTATGTTGGCACAAAAAAGATTAGTATCGTCCGCAAATTGACTTATTTTAACCTCCTTTCCAAAGACTGAAATTCCTGTTATATCGGTATTCTGGCGGATTTTATTAGAGAGTATTTCAGCCGACAGAATAAACAGGTAAGGCGAGAGAGGGCATCCTTGTCTCACACCTTTGGACGGCTTGAGCCACTTTGTTGCATAACCATTATTAATCACCGCACTCTCGATGTTGGAGTAAAATAAAGTTACCCATTTCATAAGACTATCTCCGAAGCTGAACGTTTCGAGTGTTTTATGTATTAGCGGCCACTCCAAAGAATCAAATGCTTTCTTAAAGTCAAGTGAGGTTAGGATGCCTCCCTTATTTTCGATCTTAGTGTATTCCATTACGTCATTGATTAATCTAATGTTTTCTCCAATGTATCGGCCTCTTATAAAGCCTGTTTGATCAGTATGTACTATAGTTGGGAGGACTGCCTCTAATCTTTTGGCAATCGCCTTGGACGCTATCTTATAGTCAATGTTGAGTAGAGTAATAGGTCTCCAGTTGGAAAGTTCTAATAAGGAGCCGTCTTCTTTTGGTAGGAGGATAATTATTCCTCTTCGTTGGGAGATGGAAAGTTCACCAAGTTCATAGGCGGCATTTAGACTGGCAACGAGGTCATGTCCCAATAATTCAAAAAAGAATACGTAAAATTCAACTGTAAATCCGTCTTCTCCCGGAGATTTTCCATTTTGAAAAGTCTCAAGTGACTTTTTAGATTCCTCAAATGTCAAAAACCCTTCACATGTTTCACGAACATCTTTCGAAAGGCGCGTGATTTTTAGATCTTTAATAAACTCGTCATAGTCCGTATGAGAAAAGGTCATTTCGGTTGAATATAACTCTTCATAGAAGGACTCAATTTGGTATAATATTTTTTTTCATCCTTTACTGTGGTGTCATCATCGATATTAAGTTCCGTGACGGTTTTTTTATTATAATTTCTCTTCTCCAAGTTAAAGAAATATTTTGTTGGACGTTCTCCTTCCTCTAACCATCGGGATTTTGATCTAAACATTGCTGCTTTCCCTTTCTGTTCATAAATTGACTCAAATTCATTTTTAAATTCGGAGTATTTGTCCAGAATTTTATCTATGTCCGGATGCTGGAAGTTATTGCATATTATGTCGTCTAATTCATCTAACTGGCGCTTAATTTCTTTTTCACGATTGTGGTTAGTTTTCGCTTTTCTTTTAGTAAAGGCGATAGTTGCAGATCTAATTTCCATTTTTAATAGCTCCCAAAAGAGGCGTTTGTCTTCAACTTGGGAATTCAGCTCGCACGTTCTGATGTATGTATCACGTACCACAGTCACATAGTTCTCATCTTTCAATAAAGTATTATTAAACTTCCAAAAGCCTGGTCCGCGAATAGTTTCCCTCGGCCATGACAAAGATATTTGTATTGCTTTATGATCAGGTGCGATTGCCGAGTAGATTTCGCTGGTTTTCACATATTTCTCCAGATTTTTGGCAATTAGAAAAAAATCTATTCTTGACTTGACACCAAGGGACCTAGACTCATACGAGTACTTTCTCAATTTGGGATGTTTAGAACGTTGTATATCGACTAAATCAAAGATGTCCATCGTTTCTAAAATATAATTTCTGTAATTTGTGGGTTTCCACGGCCCCCCCCCCCCCCCCCCTTTTATCTTTCTTTGAAAGAGAACAGTTCCAGTCGCCACCCACTATAAGGGTGGTGAGTTCAGACTTATCAACTATGCAATTGTTGAGTTCTTGAATAAAAGCTAACTGTTCAGCCTGACTGTTGGGAGCATAGATTTTGCAAAGTGTTAGTTTTAACGAGTCGAGGGTAACAGTAATTAGCACTATTCTTCCCGAAGTGTTCCTATATGAAAAATCAACCTTGGCTTGTTGCGATGGATCAATGAGGATGCAAACACCTTTGCTGTGGTGTCCGCCGTGAGAAAAAACAATTTCACCACCCCATTCGTTTTTCCAAATAGCTTCATCATTAGCGTCCGAGAAAGTTTCTTGTAGAAAATAAAATTTTGCCTTTTGATCTTTAAGAAACGAAAAGATACTCCTCCTTTTGACTTTGTCTCTCAATCCACGCACATTAAGTGATAAAATTGTACATTTTTCTTCTGATTGCATGATGGATGATTAAGCATACGCTATACACCAAACTGAGTTTAAGCATGGTTGTTGGATCGATCGTAAGTGAATAATTATTAACGAGGGCTGTGATGTTTTTTACCGTTCTTCTCTGCCAATAAGACAATGTTTTTTGTTCAGTGAAGCCTCTCACGACCTAAATAATTATGACTCTTGTAAGTGCTTGCCTATTAAGTACATATTAATTTTAGTTCTTGTCTGAAACTATTGAATATCTGCACATTGAGCAACAACTAGCGCTATTTTTTCCCTTCGAAAAGATGAACGGAACGGATGTCATACCGTTCTTGAAAATGGATATTGCAGCTCTTCGAACGGATACTTTAAGTTGGCGAACCGATGTTGCAATACTTAGAACGGATGCTAATAGGTTTCGAACGGATATGGAAACCGTTCGAACGCTTTGTCAAAAGCTTTGAACAGATTTTCTTCAGGGTTCGAACGGATAACGAACGGATGACGAACGGAGCCCATTACTCCTGTATATATATATATTACGCGCGTTATGATTGGTCCAAACAGCGTCCTTTATCAGAGTATAAAGAACGGTGCTCCCGTCATCCTCCGGCTTTGCGCAGTGAAGAAAAGTGGCGGAATTTTTCAAAGAACAGTTAACCAGCTTTTCGTTAAATATTCTGACCCTTCGGTACCTAATGTCCATGATTTGAACCCGGTGCTTCAGACACTAAGCAAAAAAGCCAAGGATATTATAACAATAATAACAATAATAATATAATATAAATAATAACGATAATAATATAATAATATTAATAATAAAAATAATAATATAATAATAATACTAAACCCTTGTTAACACTTCATAACAAATTTCTACATTATTTAAGTATCATTTATCCAAAAATTGTTGATTTTATCTAAAATATGTAAACACTTTTCTTGAAAAAAATATCACTAATAATAATTATGTTTACAATATTAAAATCGAAAAACTAGACAGAAAATTACATTGTTTTGTTTTACCATGTTTGGGGGACTACAAATTTTATCGTAGATATGATAAAAATTTACACAGAAAGAATGTAACATACAAATATAGAAGAAAATTGGAAAAATCAGAAATTTACCAGTAATAATAATATCATACATGTATATTCAATAATAACAATAATGATGATAATAAAAACATTACACGTCGGCTTTAAAGATTTTTTCATAGATATTTTCTTGGGATTTTATACGAATACTTTACTCACTTGCAGCGCCTGTTCGTGATAAAATCAGTAATAAACTCTATATCTTCTCGCCGGCTTAGTCGCCACCGTGAATGACGAATTCAGAGGTTCTTAAGACCAATATAATAACCAATATTTTACCTGTGGCTCTTCCAATCATGTAAACGTGATTTGCATTCTGTCCTCCTTTGCCATCCTGTGCACAAGCCTGAGAGATGCCGTGTTTATTAAATGTTTTATGTGTATCTTCACCCCCTAGGCACTTGCCGCCATCCTGAATTGCAAAAAGCCTGGCAGAGCGTGGGGAAAAGGATGCTGCAACGGCCACAGCACACTTTTGAATGGCATCCTCTCTTGTTCGGTAGTCGTCTTGTAGAAGTGGGCCCTGTCCGTCTAAGCTGCTAAAGGCGGGATTGCTGGCTTTATCATGGTAACAGCCAATTGGCGTATAGTTGACATTTGGTAGCGGCGTATCTGCAAAACAGTGCGACGGATGCCTTTTTAACATGCTACAACAAAAAGCAAAATTACTCGAGACACTACACCTATTTGGGGCGTTGGTAATTAAATAATGCTCTCATACAGTAGAGTTCCCATCCCTCCCTTATCAATGTTGCCACCAATGCAAAACCATGCAAAACCATACTGCCACCAATGCAAAACCATGCAAAACTATGTTGCCACCAATGCAAAACCATGCAAAACCATGTTGCCACTAATGCAAAACCATGCTGAAAAGTGAAACATACAACATTGAAAGGGGGAGAGGGAGGGGGAAGCTGGAAATCAACAAACTTTGTGCTGGTAGTCGTTGAAAGGAAGAAGAGGTGCCTTTTTACCAATAGCGTCTCAATACTTTTGCAACCCGTTGTAGCTCAGTGCAAACCATAGATAGCTTTAGGCTGACCTCCATAGATATATAGCTTTGTTGATAAAAAATTAAAAAGCTCCCCAAATTGGTTATATAACTGTTTATTAAGAAGGCTGATATTCACAGTTTATAAAATTGCATATTTTTTGAAGGAAACACTCCTTTATTGCGGGGGTAATGTGCCCTTAAAATCATCCACATCAGACATAACATTAGCAAAGGCAGAACATTTTCAGTTTGAGTATTCGATCTCTTTATTCCCAAATCGCAACGTTAGGGACCGTTCATTTTTTACGGAGGGGGGATGGGCTGGTGTGATTTGGGAAGCACCATTTAAAACTTGCATGTCCCCCCTCAATTTCCCAATTTTTTCACATGACCGCTCCACCCCGATCAAAAAAAAGAGAAGTCAATTTCGGATAAAAACGTTATGACATAACAGTATTGTTTAAATATTCCATGTGACCACCCCCCCTTTTTTTTTTCCTAATTTTTTTTTCTGCATGACTTCCCCCAAATCCTACCAGCCGCCCCATCCCTCGTAAAAAATGAACGCTCCCTTAATCATTCCGCCGAAAGACTACATTTTGTTGCTATTGGAAAAAAACATAGCGGCGATAGGATATTATTCACTCACCTTGGCTTACGTCTTCAATAACGTAAAATTCATACTTGATGTAATTGCTGCCCTCTTCGCAAACCTTTTTAAAGGCCTCAGGTGACAATAAGGTAGTGTGACACCAGCCGCCAAAAGAAATAGCAAATACGTTTCGCCACCATTTTTTGGCTGCCAAAGCGCACTTGTCAACGGCGTTTTCTCTTGTTTCGAAGTCGCCGTCCAGCAGTGGGTCACGGCCCTCTAAGCTGTCGAGCACGTAATGGGTGTCAACGAAACAGCCAATTGAGGTATAATTAACAGCACTGAGGAGAGATTTGCCACCTGCCGAAAAAGGAACAACAGTTAATTATGTTAAAACTACTGATGCTATAGTAAAATATTTTTTATCTTATATGGGAAGCAGCTATTACTAACAAAGAACGCAAGTAAAGTGCTAACAATGCCTGAAAAGCGGGATATGAGGACTAAATAGCAAACCATCTTTTTAAGACATTAAACAATGGTAGAACAGTCAAATTTGACTGTTCCATTTTCCGTAAACAATTTTTCCGTAACATTACAGACCATGACAGATAATAACAAATTTGTAAATACATGAGCTACGAAAAAAGATGGAGAGGTATCCGATATTGTACTTTTATTCCGTTTCCCAAAGAAAAAAAACGTACCTGTTTTGCCTAGATCTTGAATTGAAAAAAACTATTTAGATGAGAATCCGGTTTGTGATTAAGTAATGCATCTTCAGTGCTCAAGTTTATTTCGTAATCAAAAATAATTAAATGCTTATCCTAGCAAGTTTTAATCATTTTTAAATGATAATTAGTATGCTCATGTTTTATTTTTTTGCTTTGTCTGCAGCTACTCAGTGTTTTCTTGCGTGAGAAGAATGCTATCGGTCAGAGAAGTGCGAAAATGCAGCAATATATTACTGTTGATAGTAACCTGTCAACACGTTAATCCTTTTAGACTATTTGTCTGAGCATTGGGTCAGCTTTCTGTAGCATTTTTACTAGAGAAAATCGGACCGTGTGATCCAGCGCTCATAAATGTTTAATTACGTCGCATTACTGAGCAACTGCGGATTAAAATTAAAAGACACGTACCTGAATTGGTTACAAATGAACTTGCTAGGAGGGTCAGAAAGATAGGCAAGTGCATATTGGAGCTAAAAGAGAGGGAAAAAACAATTACTGTACATGTACATATCAAACTACAAAGTGAATCAACTATCACACAGCATAAAAATACACCTGATAGACAGGCAGTCTTTTAGCAGTTTTAGCACGATACAGTAAGCATTAACGGTCGTATACACCTTTAGGAGCAGTGGAAAAATGTATCAAGGTATACAAATGTTTGGTGCTACATGTATCTTTAAGTCCCTTCATAAGACTAAAATCTATACTGACTCAAGATTCGCCTTTAGTGTTGGTATACAATTTCCAATTTGGGTGTAGATCAGCTTGTTTCATTCATTTGAGCCAGGTCCCTCCTATCATATCATTTTCATGCCATCAAACCCCTTTGGTTCCTTTCACATCGTTGAATTTTGTCCAACGCAGTTGTGTCATAATTCTTAACTATGAGTCCTTTCGGCTCGCCACCATACGTTCCGCCTCAAAAAACCCTTAGATTGAACTCGAGACTTCCTTCTTTTCTTTTCTTTGTCATACAATAAATCTAAGGTGCTTAAATTGTGGAGTACATCGTAAGATACGCGCTTCTTCCCACATGCCATTAGAGACAGCGCGTCACCCAAGCCGAAAATGAACTGAACACTAAAACTATTAAGAAGAGGGGAAACTGGATTCTAAGAACAAGAAACGCCTGTCGATATTTGTGTTTTGAGTTCGGCTTTAAGCTTCTGTTGTCGCTTCTGTGACAGACCAAACTCTTCCAAAATAATATTCGAAGAGAAAATTACAAATTTCAAAGCGCATCTGCTACAGAGGGGTTTCCCAGAGGATCTTATTAACACAACCCTCTCAGAGGTGAACTTCAAAGAAAGGAAACTAGCCCTTCAACAGAAACCAAAGACAAACCAACGAATTTTGCCTTTTGTCACACAATACAACCATCAGTGCTAAACCTAGAGCAAATTCTCATGAAAAACTGGCATTTAATAGAAAAACAACCATTACTGAACGTAATCTACAAAAACCCGCCCCTCGTATCTTATAAAAGAGGGCGGTCGCTCAAAGACATACTCGTGAGAGCCAAACTATAAAAAGGCTATTTTGAACACGTATTGTGGGGATAGTTTCTAAAGAAACTGGTGCTGCGTCGGTGGGAAATTGAAACACAAGAAAATGGGTAAATCAAACGAGTTGATTAAGTAAGTTATTCCACCGTAAGGTAAAAGGGAGGTGCTGACGTTTCGAGCGTTAGCTCCGACGAAGGGCTAACGCTCGAAACGTCAGCACCTCCCTCTTACCTTACGGTGGTATAACTTACTTAATCAACTCGTTTGATTTACCCATTTTCTTGTATTTTGAACACGCGCTGGGGAGTCGTGTAGGCCTGTCAACCCCATTTTACGCGGCTTTTCTTTCCGACGGATTTCTTTGGAAGGATTCATTTCCATACGGACAATGAAATAACTCGATATTATTTGAGGGTATTGAACCGAATTATTTTATTCAGGTACAAGTTTCCCGCTAAAAGCTGAAATCAGACAGGCGCTACTAAAATGTAAGAAAGACTGGATACTAATAATTATTCTGAAAATGCTAGGGTCCAGTTCATTTTCGGCTTGGGTGACGCGCTGTCTCTAATGGCATGTACATGCCATTAGAGACAGCGCGTCACCCAAGCCGAAAATGAACTGAACACTAAAACTATTAAGAAGAGGGGAAACTGGATTCTAAGAACAAGAAACTGCAACATCCGCCATATTGGATTGTTTTGCTTCGAGGAAATACCGCTGGCAACTATTACGGGCTCGAAATGTCCACGATTTCTGGTAATGAGAACCTCTCTACCCCTTGAATCTCCCGCCCTCCCTTAGGATCCCGCAAATGTGGATCCATCCCTTGGATTCCCTCTAACCCTTAGAGCCCCACAAATATATTTCCTTTCCCTGGCTTTAGATTACAATCCAGACGGCTTCTTTTTACTTTGTTAGGAAGGTTTTCTCGCAGGCTACGAGCTTTGAAAACGGAACGCGAAGAACAAGCATGTGCTTCAGTGTTTGTTTTCGCTGATTTTTGTGCCTATGATAATAAATAGAGGGGGACATTGGGGTTTACGGTATTGCGGTATTGGGCTTATTTTCAGGCGGTATTTCGGTAATTCAAGTCCCAAGCTACGGTATTGCGGTATGCGGTAGCCCTACGGTATGCGGTTTTTCGTCGTTTTGACCACAGGCGGCCCAAGCTCAGAATGCGAGGATTTTTTTTTTAATCTTTATGCGAACGTTCAGCGCGCGAAACGTGACACGGTTACCGCCGACATCTACGATTACAAAGCGACCGAGTTTGGTTACGCGAAACGTGACCTTCGCCTTGCAGTATGTGGTGGTGCTGTGTTACAACGGTTTGAATTTATAAAGGTTTGTATGGGAAAAAACGGTAATCGACATTTTAGCTGAAATTTTGGTCTTTTTGCAATGAAAATGACCTACCTCAATGCCTTGTTGCCTTTTCTATTGTCATCTCGCTTCTCAGCTCGATCCGAAGCCTTTTAAGCAAGTTGTCGCTTTTTGGTTTTTCTTAATAGAGGAAAACCAAAAAGCGACAACTTGCTTAAAAGGCTTCGGATCGAGCTGAGAAGCGAGATGACAATAGAAAAGACAACAAGGCATTGAGATGGGTCATTTTCATTGCAAAAATACCAAAATTTCAGCTATAATGTCGATTACCGTTTTTCCCCATACAAACTTTATAAATTCAAACCGTTGTAACACAACACCACCACATACTGCAAGGTCACGTTTCGCGTAACCAAACTCGGTCGCTTTGTAATCGTAGATGTCGGCGGTAACCGTGTCACGTTTCGCGCGCTGAACGTTCGCATAAAGATTAAAAAAAAAAATCCTCGCATTCTGAGCTTGGGCCGCCTGTGACCATACCAACAGCCATGATCTAGCTGTTTCGTTTAGTTACATTTTGCGAACGTTACAAAAAAAAGACAAAGCCTTGAACGACTTACCTCCAGCCACTGAATGCTGCAATCAGTCTTGAATTGAGCTGAGTTACGTTGTGCAAGAAAGTGAACTAGTCTCTTTTTTATAAGAATTTGTGGTGTAACATTACCTGATTATACGAGTCACGTCAGAGGAGATATTCAAAACCGCTGGAGTTTGACAAGTGTCAATTAAAGGTCTTATCTCGATCTCGTTTTAGTTAATCATGTTGCGAAAGACACTCCACCTGAAAGGGAAACCTTAAAGTTCCGACGTGTGGACACTCCTTAGCAAAGACGAAAACGTGGATTTTACAAGGCAGAGAAGGGGATGGGGGGGGGGGCAATGTTACGAGCAGAGGGGGTGAGGACACTGAAGAAAATCTCGGTCACTGATGCTAAGGGCCAGAAAAGACACTGAACAAAATACTTACCACCAGGCGCCTGGTGGTAAGTATTTTGTTCAGTGTCTTTCCTGGCCCTTAGCATCAGCATTTCAAATTTTTATTAGCTCATTAGTAATCTGTAAAAAGACTGTTTTACGCATGATCTTTTTGACTTTTAAAATCCATATTGAAATTTCTAGCAGTTCAGAATGTAACATTTTTTTAACAGTGGCCATTAACAGGAAATACAGCACTTGAACATTGGACCGTTGAGTTGGGACGGTAGGATCTCTTATGTACATGTACTACACTGAAAAACAGGAAAGTATTTTGAAAACTGACGTTCTTGAAAAAAACACCTGATATTCCCAAGCCCTTATAAAGAAATTCGTGACGCAGCTACATTAAACTTTTTATGCTCGAAAATAACAGATTTCACAACCGTTAATATCTTAAAGTCGTGAAAGAAGTACACCGGAAACAGTTACCCTTGTCCCAGGCACATGCTGCCTCTCGGGGTAGGCAATTATAGAGAGGACCCCCGGATGGCCATTAAGAATCCGTATGTAGTTAAGAACGTCCACATATTTATTACGTGTCTACGAAACAAACAAACAAACAAAAAACAAGTTTATACGAGATGAAACATTCTGTTATTGAACGTGCACATATCGTATAGGAACATCCACATCAGATAATAAATGGTTTTACGTGTCTACGGCAAAAATCTATCTGATACGAAACGCACTGCTGTTCCTTCTTATTATAGTAACACGTTACAGGGCAGAAGTTTATGATACCTCACGGAAAAGTTTTGAAATTCAAGATGTTAAACAAATAAAAAGCGATTTGCTAGATGCAGCTCGAAAGGACCTGCTCGTAGTCTAATCCTGTAATGGTGGTACATCTATGTTAAGTTATGACAGAAATTCATAAAACCCATACGTTTTATCAAAAGTGCACGTGTGACTCTTAGTAAAAGACGTGCAGACTTGCAGTAATTCGAGTGGATCATTTGATACATCATTGAATCTGAGTTGAACTTAGACCTGCGACATAGTTACACAAAACAGAGTGAACAACAATTAAATGATTATATAATAATGTAAAATTTGAACTTTCTGAAGCGAGTCTGTCAGAATCGTCGCCCTTGTTAACGTTTGAAAGCCGGACCAGCACAGTCGGCAGCACCAAATACAAGTCCAATTGTAATTTGAGCTTTTTTACTGTTCGGTCCGAGTGCTTAAGCTTTCTAGCCTTTGGTGCCATTAAATATGATAAAATGCCTCAAATCTCTAAATGAGCTATGTTTGCTCCCCCCTCTTTCAATTTTAGGCTCTCGTTTCATTTCTCGCGCGGCCAAAACCGAGAATCTCTTTCCTCGGTCCTTCTTTGCTCCGAAACAGCGTTGAAACGCTTGCTACGCAGGCTATGGCGCTCAAAGTTCAGTAGACGGTTGAACGTGACACCAATGTTCCTGGCATACTTCGATGGAAAAATCACGGAGTCATGCATCATCAAGTGCAACAGGTGGGAACTGCAGAGTAGGTCTAAATTGGGATCCTATGATCAAGAGTTCCGTTTTATCACCATTTAACTCCAGTTTATTTAACAACATGCAGGAGGAGATACCGGATAAACAGGCTTGTATGCGAGAGACCATCGACAAACAGCAACAAGAAGAATCAAAACAAAAATAAATCTGGGAATCATCAGCAAAGGAATAAAACTCCACTTCATGTTGACGTATTATGTCACCCAACGGAGAAGTGTATAGCAAATATAGGAGAGGTCCCAAAACAGACCCCTATGAAACACCAAAGTGGACGTTACTGGAACAGGAATTAGAACCATTGATGCATACATAAAGTGATCGATTTTCAAGATAGGATCGAAACCATTGTAGAGCCTTTCCTTTGATGCCAAACCTAGATTCGAGTCGATGCATCAGAATACCATGGTCGAACGTATCAAAAGCCGCAGATAGGTCAAGCAGTAACAGGACAACAGTTAGTCGGTTGTCAACAGTCTTTAATATGTCATTATAAAATTTCAGAAGTGCAGATTCCGTGCTATGGTGGCGCTTACAGGCTGATTGTAAGGATTCACCAAGATTATTACCATTAACGGTAATTAACAAGTTGAGCGGCCTCCACTTTTTTGATTACCTTTGAAGAAGTAAAGGGCAAATTTGAGATTGGACGAAATGTCACTACGTCACACCACAAGTGCATTCCCCCATTCAAGTCTGAAGACGCAATAACTGGGTTTAAGACGCATGAAACATGATTTGTCTGATTGGAATAGATTATTAACAATTTTTAAATTTAAAAATTCCTGTAAAACGAGAGTGTATTTTGTATCTCGTCCTAAACAGGACCTTAAAATAGAGGGTGTTGTCCTATACAGAGTAGGCTTTTTTAGAGTATTTTGTCCAAAACAGGTTCAGGATTTCAAACCCTCGGCGGCACCCCTATACCCAAACATGGGTCAAGTACACCCCCATCCCCCCCCCCCCCCCCGGGAGTTGGAGATTTTTCGAAGACGCTGGCCACAGATTTTTACTGGAAACACGTTCTAGGTTCCTTAAACCGTGGAAAGAGCCACTTAACATAGAACTTCTTTTTCCTGCCGAAACGTTCGGCTGAAGTTTTTTTATGTCAATTTCGGGGCGACTGTTATACGAGACGAGAGCAGGCAAGAGAGCATATGTTCTTTTTTGAACTGAATAGTAATGCCGTAAGGCATCTGCTAAAGGTTTTGGTAATATGACAGCTGACATCCGCTGTAATCGTCTGCTCACGTTCAAAGCTCACGCTGATAATATAATCGTCACTTCAGCTATATAAAGCTAATCTTACTTTGGCGCAAGATAAATTGTAGCGTACAGTGACATAATACGGTTATAAGGCTAGACTGAGGTGAGTTATTTGTTTTTGTTGTCGTTTTTCGTTAAAATATATATAGTCACTGTTTTCATAAACAAACTGCAAACAAATGACAAAAGCAACAGGCGCTTAGATTCGTTTGCTGCTGAGTGAACACAGACACGATAGCTACTAATTTTATATTTATTTGCACCCAAAAGCACGGATTAGCCGAAGCATTTCTTTATTGAAAAACTTTAATTTATCATTTTGTAACAGGAAACTATTGACTTGTAGCAAATATTTAGATAGGACGCGGCTTGACAAGACTGATTTTGTAAAGGTATTGAAGTAACATGAACCAGTACCTATTTTGATTCTACTCTAAGCCGCGTTGTCTTGGATAAAACAGGCAAATTGCTAACGGGGAAAAAACATTTCGCGAAGATTCTGTACTCGCATTTCGCACTCGTCCGAATTCGTAATGAACATTTCACTGAGCAACTCTTACTCTGTGCCACTCCCTCGTGCCCCGAGTGTTCGCATTTTTTTTATTGACGGACATTTCATTTTTATCAGGAGCCCATTATGGTAATGGATCCTGTTTTTATTTAATATCTCCGCAGATATTTACAGCAGTGATCAAAGATATACCTCATTTTGAAGGGTACAAAATAGGCTTTCCAAACATGTATATTTAACATTCAAGTAGGCAATAATATTTTCCCAAAACATTTAGCATTTTGCCAAATTTACATAACGTATGCATACAATTTGCATATAAGTCCCCATAAACCAAGACGCCAGCCAATTGCTGAAAAAAGTTAAAGGAAAAAAGTTTTCCTTTTTTATCTGGTATCACTTCTTTCAAATCTGCTTGAAAATAGCAAATACAGAATTTAATTCAATTTAATTTCTATAAGCCACTTTTACAAACAAAAAATCGATAAAAGTTTGTTTTTCAAAATTTCCGGGGAGCTATATCCATATGGGAATGTCCATCAGAAAATGATGTCAAATGATAGGAAAAAAACCTCCTCCTTAACCTCTCCTCACGCTCTCAAATCAGAATTTAAAAATTCGTCGCGCATCTGTCACTAAAGTATGCAAGCTAAAATTCATCAGGTAATATTGGGTGCGTTCATTTACTTCCTGTGTGCCAAATATTTTTTATATTTTTTCTTACAAGACCCCAAGATCGTGAGTTCGTCGGAAATGAGTTAACAGATGTTGCGGTAAAGAGTCAGCGGCGCAGCTACCTGTACACACAGTACGCACCTAAAAAAGTCAATTAGTCAATTGACTATGAGATGCTGCAGTCAATGAGCCGAAAAAGGCGAGAAAACGTTTTACGACTTTGTTGTCATTTCATATACACAGGGGCACCCAACGACCAAATTTTTCCAAATACCTCAGAAGTGCCTTAAATGGATTTTTCTATGCTTTAGAAGCCTGTTTCATTAATTTGGAGCTGCCCTAAAAACTATCTATCTGTTCGGATTTCTTAGGGGAACTGTATTCGTCTCGAAAATCCTAGGCGGCCTTTTTGGCTCATCCGAAAGTTTTAGCTACCTTTATAGGTCTGTTCGAAAAATGAAGGACTCGTGCTAGCATTGCTGTCGTTAGAAATTTTTAGGAGACCTTTTTTGTAAAAGCTTGCGTCTATGAAAAGATTCCGAAAATTTTAGGCAAACCGTAACGCGCCTCCGAAGATTGCAGGGGAGTAACTTTTTTATTCGAAAGTATTAGGGGAAGAAATCACACGCTACTGAACAGAGACAAAGAAGCCGACATTACAGTCGACCATATCTTCCATAACTTAGAAAAATAAAGCATTCAGATCACTTAGATCAGTTAGATGTAAGGTGAATGTTTATTATTATTACCTATACATGTTTGAAAGCGATAAAATTTCCAGTTTTTAATTTGATCGCGGAAAAGCGTTTTAAACAAGGAGAAAACAAATCTAGTATAAACATATCCAGCTTATCCATAAGCGTTAAGGCCATCCTATTTTTTTTCTCCGTTTAACGTCGTCCGACCGACCCAAATTTTTGGCATTTAAAAAAAAGTAACTCAGTACGTAGTTGGACCATTTTCCACTTGAAATAATTCTTATGACTTTTTTTTTTAACTTTCTTTTTTTTCAATCCGACCGACCGACCCAATATCAGAAAACGCATTCGACGCTAAACGATTTTCGAGAACACCGTTTTAACGTGTCTCGTTTCTGAAACGAGTCATCGAGACAGGTGGCAACGAGTCTCGATTTCACGTTTTCGATTCGACTGCCGGAAACGTAATCGAGAGGTCTTAAAATCGAGACGATTTTTATCGAGGCAAAATCGTGACGTTTCCCAGAAACGATGAGTGATCCTGAGAATTAAGCTTACCAGGTCGTTCAAGTCAGTACAAGAGTACAACGTTAAACAAAGACGTTCTGATTTGGTGAATTTGGACTGCCTTCTCAGATAAATCTTGCTTCGATTTTCTGCACCCATGCGTTATACATCCCTAACTTGCGGACGACGTCCAAAAATTGCGAGTTGTAACTCGAACGAAAATTCTAGGGTAACTTTCTGTTGAGTATTTATTTACGAAAAGTCTTGGACAACTTTTTCTCGACCACGTAAATTACGCAAATTCTAGGGCAATTTTTTTTTCCGAAAATCAAGACAACGTGTTCTTTCCCTTGAGGAGAAATTTTCCGAAAAATTTAGGCGACCTTACATTCGAACAGATATTTTACCGAAATCATTCGTTGGGTGCCCCTGTATACAGTGGAAACGTTAGGCTTACAACGTAACTTCGCCTTAAGTCAAGTTACCTGAAAAGGATTTGGGACTTGGGGGTACGGGGGTGGGGGGAGGGCGTATTGAAAAATTGTCCGTCCCTATAATAAATCGGTACATTACCTCTGGAAAAATCCTGCGTAAACCCCTGAGAGTTGGTAGCGTGAGTCGAAGAGAAACAGAAGGAAGAGGGAGGGGAGAGAGTGGGGAAATGAGTAAGTGTGTCATATAAACAGCCCTTATATTGAGATAGATGCAGGGAAACAGCATGAACTTGTCACTTGTAAAACCAAGATCTTGAAGTTGGACGGAAGCCATAGCAATGGGCGGAAACCATGCATAGGGACGGAAGAAACGGTCCGCGGGATGGATAGGGGCCAAATGGATTGACGGAAAAGAAAGCAATGAACGGAATCCAAGGTTTCCAAAAATACATGGCCCCTGGACCCAACTTGTATATGTTTTTAAGATGAATAGACTTACATCTTGTGTTAAAGCTGATTTGTAATGGTAATAGGACTGAGTGGAGTCCAATTCTGTCTGTAATCATACGAGTGATAACAAAATTGGACAACCGCGCAGGGGGAGTTCGATTTGTTTATCACGAGTATGATTACAGACCGAATTGAATGACATGAAGTCTTATTACCAATTAAACAGTTTCCGAAAAAAGGAGAAGAGCCAAGTGCAAGTTATAAAAGAAAATATTGTCATTGTTCAAGGGAAAAAATTTATTTATTTAGAAGACAGTCCCAATTTAGGATTCTGTACACTGTTTCGATGGTTATTGAAATCAAGGTTTTGATTGATTAATTTAAACTACAACTTTGAATGTGATTGGTTGATTTAAGCTGTAACTTTGAATGTGATTAGCTTATTGAACTGTCCAATAACAAACTATCCGATAACAACTTGGTAAGTGAATGTGGAAAACTGGAGTTTTTTTTTAAACCAATCGCAATCAAGGAAAGAGCAATTTTTATTATTGAAATTGTTATATTTCCTCCCTACTAGATCAAATATGCAATTCTGTATCATACAGCTGGTTTTGCTAGCAAGCTCACTCGTAGCAAATGCAGGTATGTCACAGTTTACTGAAATAACTTATGAATGAGAAGCAATGAGCCGTTTATGGGAGTCAGACCCATCCGCTATCAAGACCGTTTTGAACATATTCGTGTTTGGGGCTGTGCAATAATTATCAGGAAGGTGGGGGGGAGGGGGGGGGGGGGTGAAAACTGGGCCCCGAAAGGAGAAATATTACACAATACCTTTCCCCTCAACAAAGGAAAATTAGCCGTGACCGCCCTCCAAATTTCCCAACAATTACGACCAACTCCCACCCCCCCCCCCCCCACCAAACCACACCATGCAAATACAGTAAATATACCTGAAGAAATATGTTTGTGAAATATGTTTGGTATTTGAATCTTAAAGTCAGTTTTTTAGTTGCCCCCCTCACTTTCCCAGAAATTTACTTTCCCCCCCTCCCTAAGGCTGTGAGTTTACAATGTGCCTTCCCTCTCGCTTTACTGCCCCTCTCCTTATCGCACAGTCCCCTATATGTAAGATTATTCAACAGCCCAATACCTTGAAAATCTAATCTAAGATTTAGATAAATTAAGGTCCTCTAAGTAAAAAGTAAAAAAACTTTTCTGGCCGTAGAAAAAATAAAGCCGTGTGTTATAAACCCGTTTTTTAAGTATGATACATTGTTTAGAATACAGTCCAGCTTCGTGCAAAAAAAATTGATGGCCATTAGCAATAACACTACTTTAAAGTAGTATCAGACCTATCTCTACGTTCGACACGAAACTCACTTGAATTTGATGACGACTTTCGCTTAGGTTGTCAAAAGGTCATTCTAGGTTGTATTAGTGCGCGTCTAATAGTTCTAACATCATCGACTTGGTGGAAATGAAAAACCGTTATATTGAGTAATAGTTTCGTTGTTATCTCATCTCAGAAAGGGAATTTCACCGCAATGCTGTGAACTATACCTTAATCGGCTGCTATTACGACGAGGCTTACGTGCTCACAAGCTTAGAGGGACATGACCCACTGCTTGACGACGACTACAAGACAAGAGAAGATGCAGTAGAAAAGTGCGCTTTGGCAGCCAATAGGAGATTGCGAACCGTGTTTGCAATCAAAAATGGTGGAGAGTGTCTTACTACCGCATTGTCACTCGAGGCCTTTAAAAAACCCGACATCTCCGAGGCTTGTATACCGGATGATTACCGCACAAGACTTCAAGTGCATGTTACTGGAGAGATAAACCGTGGTAAGGAATGTTTTTTCGTTGATTAGTGTAAGGAATACGTTAAGCACGGTGGAGAGTTTTTCACGTGTCAGATCTTGTGTAACGGCTGACCCTTATGGCATTAAGCAAACTGTAGACCATTCCTGATTGTTACATGACGTGAGATCGTTATGGCTGGCTATGGCGATAAATACATACAGGAATTAGTAATCAAGAACTCTTACTCTAATTTAATGCGAGCAAGTGCCGCTACATGGTGAACGATATCATGCAATCATTACGGCAGTTCTATAACCACCTTGGCTTGTGCCTGTTACAACAAGTTGCAAACATGGCTGCATTATCACGTGGGTAAAACCATCCGTTGTTTCAACAAAGTGTGTTTAACGGAGAAGCGCGTAAAGTTTAAGGAAATACTCGACGAGTAATAGATCTGAAAAACTAGAAATACGGCTCTTGCAAAACCTCGCAAAGGTAGTTATTAAAGAACTTGTAATAGTTTTTCCTCTCAGTGCAAAGACCCCAATTATTGTATTCATCTTGTCATTATGATAGGCTCCTGCAGGATTATGATTATGATTCTTACCATTTCTATTATTATTATTATTATTATTATTATTATTATTGTCATTGTCATTGTCATTATTATTATTATTATTATTATTATTATTATTAATCCACTATATTTTTATGGGTTGGGGGCGTATGTCGTAATCTGGGAATAGGCATTGTTCCTCCACTATTGAAACAGAGTCGCTGGCTGCCTTAAAACATAAGCTGTCAATATTCGTTAGGGTCAGTTCAGAGAGCTCTACCAACTTAAGGTTATTGATAACCTTTTCGGGTGCCTTTCGGAAAATGTTTCGTACGCGCACTTTCGGTGAACCCATGGCTAACTATATACCTGTGAAAAGGATATGAAAATGTAGAATCCAAATCTTGGAAATTCAGTTAGCGCGCGCGAGCCTATAAACTTGAAACCTCCGATGTTCACTTCGCTGAATTACCCGCTTTCGCATTATCTCTTACGACAGAACAAAATGCACTATATCAATCAGCACTTGACAAGATACCAAACTGTGTCAGGCTTTAAGGATCTTTCTAATTGTTTCTGAGAAAATAGGCTCTGAATTTGGCCAATAGGACATTTTTCGTTTCGCGTTACGTAAAGAGATGTCACAACAAAAATATTTCGAATATTACACTTTTCTGCGCCAATATCCTATGATCATTTTAACCAAATTTCGTAAAAATCCGAAAAAACTAGGTACCCTATTAATTGATTCGAAATTTGCAATAACTCTGCTAGAAAAATACGTTCTAAAATTATTCTGATTTAGAAGAAAACCAGTACAGTGGACTATCTTAAGGTAGCTTTTTACACTTTTGCAAAATTCCACCCCGTAAAGGTTATCATTTAATCAATAAAATTCATGTATCGTTCTTTGTTTAGCTAATGTTTAATTGTAGCTTAGACACATTGTTTTTAAGGGATCAACCTGAAAACTACTTGCACACAATATGAGCATGCAACGTGGTGTCTACATCGTGTTAAAGGTGAAATCGTGTAACTATGCACCAGCATTAATTACTTACCCGTCGCGTTTACATCCCTTGCAGATACACCCCTTCCTGCTGTCAATTATACATCACTTGGCTGTTACCATGACAACCCCCAGCATCCGGCCCTTGGCAGCTTAGAAGGGCAGGACCCACTTCTACAGGGCGACTACCGAACAAGAGAGCACGCCATTCAAAAGTGCGCTTTGGCCGTTTCTGGATCCGACCACTTAAGTTGGCCACGCCTTTTTGCAATTCAAGATGGCGGCAAGTGCCTAGGGGGTGAGGAAGTCCATCGAACGTTTAACAAGCACGGTATCTCTCAGGCTTGTGCAAAGGATGGCAAAGGAGGGTATAATGCAAATCATGTATATTTTATTGGAGAGGCCAGCGCAGGTAAAATGTTAATTATTTAAGTAATGGTCTGGCTAAAAGGTAGGCAGGTGTACGGCAAAACTCATTCAAAAGGTGCGAACAGTTAATTGTTAATTCCATTTAAATCGCCTCATCTCATTGGCTAATACCAAAAAACCCCAAAAAAACAATGGAAAAATTTGAAAAAAAAAAACGTCATGGTTAGACCTTGTCTTTTCCATATTCCTATTTTTTGTCTCTCGGCCAAATTTGGCTTTTGCTCTATGCGCCAATTAGCCCCTCAAAATTAACTGACACTATTGCCGAGCGCTATTGTTTTTCTGCCTGCTTCTTACGAGGACCATTACTTAAATTGAAGAGCCAAACACCAACATTTACATCCTTAACTTTAGGGACTTTTGATGTTAGTCGTAATTAACGCGTTAATACCAACTATTTAGCTGTGAATACTAAATTTTACCTTTTCAACTAACAAGCCATCAAGTTTTATTTTCACGGACCTCTGATTTCGTAATTAATTAATCATTATAAATTATCTAGTTGTGACTGAATGCAGAAAATGTGAGGGTTAGCGATTCTCGGGCAAGCTAATGTACAGTCTGTTGTGCGCAGTTGAGTTTAAATATTTATCTGCTTGTATGGTGTGACCATTCCTGAAATGCTAGAGAATTGTACGGTACTGTGGTTCTCTTTTAAACCTTTATGTTAATTCGTTTTAGTTCGTTTTAGCAACGGGGGTGTTTGCTGACTGTGCTAATCCACACTGTAAACCTTTTTTGTATTATTAGTGGACATTCCATTTGAGTGGTCACCCGCGGTTGGATGTTACAAAGATCTCCCACTCAGAGCGATTCCGTCAATGGAGGGAACAGATCATATTCTTGACGGTAGCTACACCACCAGAGAAGATGCCATTGCTAAGTGCAATGTGTTTGCAAAATCTCGTGGATATAGCGTGTTTGCTCTTCAAGATGGCGGCATGTGTTTAGCTGGTTCCGGCAGATCCGCCACCAAATATGGATTGTCACATGATTGTAAAAAAGACGGGAAGGGAGGACCGATGGCCAATCACGTGTATGAAACGGCCGCTTACGCTTGTACGGTCACATGTGTTTGTATTTAATATTTCTATCCAGAAGAGGATGAGGTGTCCTCTCTTGTTTTATCTAATCTAGTCTTTCTAGCCCTTGCCTATTAATTAACAATTATTCGCCTCAGGCTCGGTGATTATCACTGAGCCTGGGGCGAATAATTGTTTTAGTATAAATACACAGGTGATTATTTCAAAAAAAGAAAAGAAAAATTATTTTGTACAACACGAAAAAACTTTATTTCATCAAAGCACGCGAACGCCTGGCAGGCATTATGTTGAGGTGGTTATCGGCTGATAATCCGAGATAGCAAACACATCAGAGCGCGCGATTTTGTATAATTACCTGAGTATTTATACTAATTTTGGTTAAGGTGCACACCAAGGTTTAAGTTTCACTCCTTAACCGTAATATTCACCAAAAGAATTGATTAATTCAGTGATAACAGCAAAACCGTAAATTTTATTATGTTTTTGCTCCCAACGTAGGTTCCACGTTAAAGAATTAAGACAAAAAAGTCTGGAGATCTTTTGAGTTTGGAGTCGCAAACAAAGACATCAACGTAGTCTTCTTATTAAATCTGCAGTCTCATCTCCTCACGGAGACGTAAGAATTTGACAAACATCTGTTTATTCCGTCTACTTTTTTGTACAAAACGCTACACTTTTATTCCCTCAATGTCAAATAGATGAGTACGTAAAGTCAATAGTTTCATAAGTTTTAGATATATCCTACAAATATTTATTTTTAAATTTATATTTGTAAATATATATGTAAATATATATTTGTAAATTTCTAAATAATCTTTTTTTTTTATTCACATTTTCATATTGAAAATAGTCATGCAATTTAGCCTTTCGGCTGCTAGATGATATTTTAAGTAAACCTTTCTTGTTTTAATTCATCTTATTAACTTTATCTATTGTATTTATCTTAAATTTTGTTGCAAATTCGTTTTCTTGTTGAAAGCAAAATTCATATTTTGTTTGTAATTCTTGTTTCTTATCAATTCGTACCGGGATAGCAAACAGATTTCGTTAGACGTGAACAGGTTTGGTTCAAAGCATCTCCCTAATCATTTTTGCAATTCTAGGGCGATTTCCAATAAACTGTTGAAAATTATTCCGTTTGCTGCGTGAAACTGGAAGAAACTCAGGACACATTTTATACCAAAAGTCAAAGTCAAATCAATCATGGCATACGCTATAGTTGACGACATATTCATGACATCCCTTTGAGTTCAGATAACTTTGTCGAACAGCGTGCATTAGCAAAAGTGATTATCTTTGATTTAATGTTTACGGCAGGTCCTTGTAAAGGACGGACCATTAGAAAAGTGATGGGGGAGGGGGTGGTGGGGAATTTTTAGCTTGCAGGAATTTTTTTTTTCAGGTGAACCCCTCTGCACGAATTTTTTTTACTACGTGTGAGAAAGTCACAATTGGACCTTCCTTCTGCATGAATTTTTTTTTTTTACCTTCTTCTTTGCATGAATTTTTTTTATTGGCATTTTCCCTTGCATGAATTTTTTTTGTTTTTTTTTCCCCAACCCACCCCCCCATCACTTTTCTAATGGTCCGTCCCTAAACATGATGTGTTTCTGAAATTCACTCTCAATCCCTAGGAATGGCTGTTTCAGTTTGTTCTAATTTCTACTAAATATACAAACAGAAACTTTGGAAGATTTATGTACTTATAATAATAATAATAATAATAATTTAATTACTTCTAGCGCGCAAATTAACATTGAAATATGATCAAATGCGCGTACTTGGCTCCTTACTGTAATTTAATTGTTAAAAAGTAAAAACAATTGTGTGTACTAAACCTTAGCAAATTTGTTTTTTTTTTTATATATAAGCGGACCTCCTGCTCTTACGAAAGTGCTTTTTCATCTGTTTCAGTTGACTATCTTTCCAATGTTGACTACGAGTCACTCGGTTGTTACAAAGACGAACCAAGGCGAGCCATCGACAGTTTGGAAGGTCAAGATGTTCTTTTGAAAGACGACTATAAACTGAGGAAAGATGCGATTCAAAAGTGCGCTCTACTTACCAGGATATTAGGATACGCTGTATTTGGCATCCAAGATGGCGGCATGTGTGTTGGCAGTGCAAGTGCGAACGAAACCTTTAACAAGTATGGAGTGTCACAGAACTGCACGAATGATGGACGAGGAGGGCCGATGGCCAATGAAGTGTATGCTGTGAGGAGTCACCGTTGGAAAAGTTAGCTTGTTTTTTTCTACCGTTTAAAGAGGCGAATTTTTTGACAATTGCGTCGGTGATAGCATCAGACGTGTAAAAAAACATGGCACCGAAACGCCTTAAAATGATTGGGTGTGTGCGTGGGGGGGGGGGGAAGAAGAGTGGGGGGAGGCGGGGGAGAGCGTGATGGGTTGATGGAGTAAAAGGAAATTTTAGAGAACAAATTCATGCAAAAAAGAAACTTAGAGAAAAGATCGTGCATGAAGTGGGAATGACATTGGTATCATAGGAAAAATTCTTGTTTTGACCAAATCACCTGGTACCATTTCCCTGGCTCCCCTTTTCAGCGCCCGCACTGTTTTTGTTATTGTTTTTTGTTTTTGTTATTGTTTTTTGTTTTTGTTGTTGTTTTTTTATCAGCGAGAGTTGGTAAATGCAATCAAATTGCCGCTCATTGTTGCACTGTTTTATACGACTCTACTCGAAACCCAACAGATTGGTTGTCAGCTAAAAAATTAGTTTTCATTATACCTGTACCCTCCCCACTAGGGTGTTTTTGTGCTCATTTTTCCAACTTGGAGAAGACGGCACAAATCCTCAGTCCATGTATCCGCAAACAGCCATAAATAGGTTCTTGCATTAGTCAATAGAATTACTAATTGCACTTTCTTAATTTCTCATTGGCAGACTATTTATTTTCCTTTTACTACGACAAAGTCGGATGCATGAAAAGCAATTGGATGGAAAGCATGGAAGGGAAAGACGCAATCCTAGATGGAAACCCAGCAGTTAGAGAACTGGCTGCTGAAAAGTGCGGTTTGGTATCGTTGAAGAGAGGATATAAAGTGTACTCTGTTTATAACGGCACTTGTTCAGGAGGTCCAAATGCTGTTCAAACATTTTTACGGCATGGCTACCATTACAGTGACAAGAATTGTTTGTCAGACTCTGCGAGATCCGTATATGTTCTAGGACTTCCAGAAGGTAAGACCATATTTACAAAACAAAAATGGCAATTTTTCATGGGCCTGTTTTTAGCTAGCTGGTGAGGAATACTCCATCCAGGCGAGTCGTCCATCGAGGATTATTGCTACAGAAAGATAGCGTGTCTGAGATATACTTGAGATAAGAACGGTGTAGTTCTTGTTACGGCGGTTCGTAAGACGTTTTTTTATTAATACAAAGCAATGAGACTAATCATTTGCAAAGAAGAAATATCAACCAAAAAAAGCTGAGGAAGAATGCAAACCACCGTCTTCATCATAAAATTTTATCTACACTGAATCGTTGACAAAATGTTACGAGACAGTTAACTTGTTCTTCTTTTGTTTCTATTTAATTTAGAAATAGGCGATATAGTTCTTCCTCAGAAACTTGTTACAAAGATTTTTCCCTATACAATTTCCCTATGTAAGAGCGTTCAACATGTTTCACATGCATTTGACTTCCGGCGACGAACATTGTTCTGAAGGGAATCCTGGAAACGTTTTCAAATGTTTTGGCGAAGATTGTACGTCAGGTACGGACGATTGAAATTAAACTATGTCCAGTGCGAGCTTCGCGTGAGTCACATTCTGTAAAACAGTCCCAGAAATCATCTCGAGCAAAAATCGACTTATTTCCCTACGAACAGTTGGATTTGCTAAAAAACTGAACAGACCAATCTTTTCTTATTTCAAAGCAAATAGTTCTTACTCATTAGTTTTTACAGCCACCGGTTTTTAAATTTTAAAATTCCATGGAGGATTTTTAACGTTACCTTCGTCACGAATTTTGACAAGCACAGTTACAAAAACAAAAAGTTAGATTTGAAACATTGGAAACCCTCTGCCTGATCCACTCACAAGTACATTCAATATTTACCGTGTACTGTCAGGATAAATTAAGGAATATTTTTTCAAATCCCAGCCAATATTACAGTTTAGAAACCACTGACCCAAGTTTATTAGTAACAAGACGATCTAAGATCGTGAGTCGGACAACAGGTAGACGTGCTGTTATGAGTGTTGACCACTTATGGTGCGGAGTGGTCCAAAAAAGAAATGCTAAGGGTACCAAGGTCCTGGTTTCCAACGTGGCATCTTTGTTATCGTTTCCTCGAGTTTCATCGCGAGGCACCTTGTCTTTATCAGCAAAAGCTCTTCTGTCACTCTGTCCACATTTTCTGTTCACTGGTAACTCGTTTCATTTCCGGTTTGATTCTAGTGAGACATTCGCTAAATCATTTGATTCTTTTGCTATTTTCAGTTCGCGGAACGACCCGTTTCGAAATATACGCTCATTACACACGCCATCTTTCAGAGTGGGTCTACCGCGAACGGTTTGTGGGTCTGTATGTTTGAGCGTAGAAAAGATGACACCTTTGTTTTCAACATATTCGCCATCGACTTCGACATCGTAGAAAGAAGTTTGCGCCCGTATTACGTGTCTGCGGCATTCCCCATTGCACGTGACTGCGATTTGCGATGAAACTCGAGGGTAAACCTATAGTCGGTTGCCCGACTAACAAGAACTTTTGTTTCTTCTAATAGCAATCCATAGTAAAACTCGCTTTTAAAGCGCTGTCAATTGGTTTCCAAGAAAATTTAGGATCCCGTTTCTGTCCACGTGAGGAGGTCTCGGAACAATACGGATTTCCGAAAACCTCCGTTTTTCTCGTATGTCAGCTCGGCAAATTTCGAAATTTCGGGCTACGATCGACACTGAATTAATTATATCCTAAACGAAGTAATTTGTTAACTTCTAAATGCTATATACAGCTAGGTACCAGTAAATTAATTCTAGTACGGAAAACATATCAAGATATCGCAGAGTAAGTATGTGCCCTGCATTTTTTAATATTATTTTCGCCGTTAGCTTTTAAACCGCGGATGAAACAATGTGAACCACGAGCGATCTGTCTTTCTAACCTCAGATCCTCCGCGTGGAGGTTAATGGAATAATTATGCAAATGAGTTGAGTTCACGTATCGCAGCTTTGCTGGGCGTAGTTACTTGAATCGCGCTCCGCGCATCAAGAATCATGCAGGAGAGAAGATACTGCTAGCTAGCTGTCTAGAAACAATGCCGTTTAACAATTCATTGACAGCTGCTGAACAGTACTGTACTGTGGTACTGTTTGTTTTACTATACAGTGTGGGTCTTATCTCATTCATCTGTAGATCAAACCATGCAGTGTGTTTTGAAAGCTACTGAACAATACTGTACTGTGGTACTGCTTGTTTTACAATACAGTGTGGTTCTAACTTTTTCATCTGTGTATCAAACCACGCAGTGTGACCATTCACTGGAGCGCTACTGAACAGCACTGCATTGTAGTTCTGTTTACTTTCTATACAGTGTGGTTTTCACGTTTTCATTTTTCAGCAATTGTTTGCTTATTTATACCTTGTTGTTATTGTTTTTTTTTCTTTCGTGTTTGGCAGACCTCATCCATTTTGTTAACTACACACATCTTGGTTGCTTCAAAAAATCCAATCTGATTCCAAGCGCAGAGGGAGTCTCCTTAGCTACTTTTTCCATGAGGGATAGCTACAAGCTAAGAAGAAATGCAATTCAGAAATGCGCTTTGTACACCCAACTAAAACACTTTAGAGTGTTTGCACTTCAAGATGGCGGGAAGTGTCTGACAGGTTATAGAGCTCACAAAGATTACTACAGATATGGCGGCTCAAAAAAGCGGTGTACGCAAGGCGGAAAAGGAGATGAGTCAGCCATGGACGTGTACAATTTAAAATCCTGAGGTACAAATACAATGTTTTATAAAAAAAAAACAGTTTATTCACAGATCTTTATAGAAAATAATATGAGAAGGAAGCTCCTGGAATTCGCACTGGTTTTACATGCTGTTTGCCATTTGTTTACGGAGACAGATTGTTTTTCTCCATTTACTGAAGTCTCACCATTTTTTTTTCCTTTATTCGCAGGACTTCAATATCGACTTTGAGTTGCTTGAGTCGGAAATAAAGAGATTTTCCAGGAAATGTTTTAAAGGTTAATTTTAGAGGAGAAAGGGAAATAAATCAACCAACGACCTCCCCTGTGGGCCCCCCTAAGTACTATCAAGGAAACCTATGAACAGTAACAAACTTGTCAACCTATTAAGAGTTTTTCTTCCTCATTCAAAGATTCCAACTTGCCGTCAGCCATTTTCTCGCCCGCATTAGGTATATCTGAATTCATGGTAGGCACCAAATATAGTGTTTACAGGGGTATACAAGGGTTTAGAAAGGTACATCATTGTAAATCTTTGTATACCCCTGTAAACTGACTATATGGTGGCCTACCATGAATTATATGCCCCGCATTATCCCAAAAATCTTTTGTTCTGTGACACTTATGGCATCAGTGATCTTAAAATCCTTACTACCCAGGTCCAAGCATACTCATTACAACTTTTTATTGTCTGATTAGTAGTCTGTAGAAAGAGTGTTTCACCCATGATCCTTTTGACTTTTGAAATGTATACTGAAATTTCTAGCAGTTAATGCAGCATTTTTATAACAGTGGCCGTTGACAGGAAATACAGCATTTGAATATTGGACCGTTAAGTTGGGACGGTAGGATCTCATATGCACATGTACTACACTGAAAAACAGGAGAGTATTTGGAAACTTACGTTCTTGAAAAAAAAAAGCACCTTACATTGCCAATTCAAAAGGCCCCTGCTACATGTGTTAGAAACATTGCACACACAGACAGTAAGCAACAGGATACCAGAACTACATTTGGTTTTGGCTCCATTTAATCCTGTACGCTTATGTTAAGTTATCAAATTTTTTAACAACTGTATGCTTACCATCTGCCTTATAACTGATGCCTAGTGTAGTCAAATGATTGGCGTCATGTACTCACTGTATGTTTATTTCGAAAAGGTACTCAGCTCCCTGGTCACATTTATGTCGTGATTATAGATTATTCGAATTATTTTCAAGTTCATTCAATCACAACTATGAAAAAACACTTCGTTCATTTTAAAATTATTTCTTTTTTCTCTATTTTGTAAACATATCCACGAGTTCACCATAGTCCTACTTTGATCTATTTTTACTCTTTTTGCTTAAGTTGAAGTTTTGTGCAGGACTTACCGATTTCAGTAGTGCGAAGCTTGAGTAGACAATAGACCCTTCCACGGTTAATGGTCGCCATATTGACCGTGGGGCAAACAAAACCTGGTTGCTACGCAACGCGCCATATATTTCCTTTCAAAATAAGACGCGGTTCGCTACCCTCAAATAGTTATTCGCTTTTTTTGTGAACAATCGCCTATTTCTATAGCCGAAATTTTTTGGCAACAAAAGGAAAGCATTATTAAAGGTGAGTGATCGATTGCTTGGCCGAAATACGTCTTCTTCTCGGTTGCACGCGTATGTTGTGATAGATTGTTCGAATGTGAATCGCGGTCTCCATTGTTGAGAGAAGCACACAAGAAACAGTCCTTTCTGGAATTTACGCGGGCAAAAAAAAAAAACATAAAGAAAAACATTGGAAGTATGGTTTGTCTCCTGTTTCTCTAGGTCAAAAGTGAAAAAGTATCATACTTTCCGTGCATAAAATTTAGTCGGGGAAATGGGATTTGGAGACAAGTGTTGCGTTGGAGGTTGCGACAACGACCGAAGGTATCCAGGGAAATGGGTTATTCACTCACATGTGGGGAGGTTATCATTCCAAAAACCCAAAAACGAGATGATAGAAGCGTGGTCTCGACAAGTTCAGAAGATTTTCGATCGAGGGCTCTTTTGAGACACGAGTAGTCATGCGACCTCGAGGGAAATTAAAACCCTAAAATAGAGGCAAAACCAAGAGTTTTTAGCTGCATTAATCGTGATTTCAGGCCTGCAATCTACCGCTTCCCGGTATTTATGACTAAAACTTCTATTTTATTCCTCATTTGACAGGTATGTCATTGGAATACATGCACAATTTACGTCTTGCAAAAGTAGTTTTCTGAGCGATTCACATTCGAACAACCTATCCCAACATACGCGTACAACCCAAAGAAGAAGACGTATTTCTACAAAGCAATCGATCACTCACCTTTAACAATGTCTTCCTTTTGTTGCCACAAAGTTTCGGCTATAGAAATAGGCGTTTGTTCACAAAAAAAGGGAATGAGGGTAGCGAACCGCGTCTTATTTTGAAAGGGAATATCTGGCGCGTTGCGTAGCAACCAGGTTTTGTTTGCCCCCCAGTCAATATGGCGCCATTAATCAACTAAAATGCTTTGCAGTCTAGACAATTGATTAGTTGTCTTAGCGGAAAAATACCGGTTGAAATTTATCTTATTATTCAACCTTTAGCACGTATTTCACAGCTGAAGTTTCTTCGTTGCCAAGTTAGTTATCTCAGTGCGACAAAAACGTTTTGCCAAGTTATTCCTTGACCGGATATAAACGTTTACTGGAAGAGTTTCCACGTTACTTTGAACATATGCATGCTGCGATTCGGCTTTGAGTAAAGCGAATTGCTCTGCTTTACGAAAGCATTTGCGACATTTCTTTGAACAGTTGCCTTGCCTCTGACTATTTACTGAGGCGTTCACATTAATTGAAGTAAGTTGTCCTGTTAGTAGCGGTTCGTGAGCGCGGTATCGAGCTTAAGATCCGCGGAGACGTGTTGGCCAGCAATCAAAGCCTAACGTGTTGGTGTAACAAACAAAGCCTGAACAAAGCTGGCCTAGCTTTGTAAAAACCCCAGTTTCTGGACGTAATAGGAAGCTGTTGTTTGTTCAGTTGCTAAAAAAAAAAAAGGACAATCAGGATCACTTCCTTCACGTCCTGTTTAAGTAATGGCCGCCTAAGAAGCAGGCAGAAAAACAATAGCGCTCGGCAATAGTGTCAGTTAATTTTATGGTGCTAATTGGCGCATAGAGCAAAAGCCAAATTTGGCCGAGAGACAGAAAATAGGGATATGGAAAAGACAACGCCTAAATATGACATTTTTTTTAATTGTCTCATTTTTTGGTATTAGCCAATGAGATAAGGCGATTCAACATGGCATTAACAGTTAACTGTTCGCACCTTTTTAATGCGTTTTGCCGTACATCTGTCTATTTTTAGTCGGACCATTACTTAATAACCTATTTGGAGTGTATACGTGTAGAAGATTATTCATGTAACAAGGAGCTAAGTTATTAAGAGCCTAAAAAGTTATTAAAAGTAATTTAAAAGTTATACGATGTTAAACGGGCAGCCAATGAATCTCCCTGAGTAATGGCGTGATATGGTCAAACTTGTAACCACCTAAAATTAAGCGAGCTGCGAGCTGCAATTAATGTAAAAGGCTGCGAGGAAGACTATATAGTAATGAATTACAATTGTTGAGTCTCGAGGTAACAAAGGCATTAACTAAAATCTTCGTACGCTCGGTAGATAAAAATTTCCTAATACAATAAATATTACGAATATTAATGAAAATAACAGGACATGCGAATATCAATATGGCGCTCAAAGTTCAGTAGTGACTGTCGAACGTGACACCAATGTTCCGGTTGGCATACTTAGATGAAAGGAATCAAGGAGCCATCATCAAGCGGAACAGGTAGGAACTGCAGATCGACTGTAGGTCTAAATTGGGATCCAAGTTTCATCACTGTTTAACTTCAATTTATTTAACGACGCTCAGTAGGATATATCCGATAAACAGGCTTGTATGCGAGAGACCATCGACAAACAGCAAGAAGAAGAATCAAACGAAAAATAAACCTGGGAATCATCAGCATAGAAATAAAACATGTTGACGTCTTATGTCACCCAACGGAGAAATGAATAGCAAATATAGGAGAGATCCCAAAACACACCCCTATGAAACACCAAAGTGGACATTACTGGAACAGGAATTAGAACCATTGATGCATACATAAAGTGATCGATTTTCAAGATAGGATCGAAACCATCAGCCTTTCCTTTGATGCCAAACCTAGATTCGAGTCGATGCATCAGAATACCTTGATCGAACCTATCAAAAGCCGCAGATAGGTCAAGCAGTAACAGGACAACAGTTAGTCGGTTGTCAACAGTCTTTGATATGTCATTATAAAGTTTCAGAAGTGCAGATTCCGTGCTATGGTGGCGCTTACAGGCTGATTGTAAGGATTCACCAAGATTATTTATCAATAATGTAATTAACAAGTTGAGCGGCCACCACTTTTTCGATTACCTTTGAAATAAAGGGCAAATTTGAGACTGGACGAAATGTCACTAGGTCACACCACAAATGCATCCCCCATTCAATTGTGAAGACTCAATAACTGGGTTTAAGACGCATCAAACATGATTTGTCTGATTGGAACAGATTATTAAACAATTTAAATTCCTGTAAAACGAGAGTGTGTATTTTGTATCTCGACCTAAATAGAGTCTTAAAATAGAGAGTGTTGTCCTACACAGGGTAGGCTTTTTAGAGTATTTTGTCCTAAACAGGTTCAGGATTTCAAACCCTCGGCGGCACCCCTATACCCAAACATGGGTCAAGAATACATCCCCCCCCGGGAGTTGGAGATTTTCTCGAAGACACTAGCCGAAGATTTTTACTGGGAACACGTTCTAGGTTTCTTAAAAAGAGCCACTTCACGTAAAACTACGTTCTCCTGCCGAAACGTTCGGCTGAAGTTTTCTATGTCAATTTCGGGGCGACTGTTATACGAGACGAGAGCAGAAATTTAGAACCAAGAGAGCATATGTTCTTTTAATAGAACTGAATAGTAATGCCGTAAGGCATCTGCTGAAGGGTTTGGTAATATGACAGCTGACATCCGCTGTAATCGTCTGCTCACATTCAAAGCTCACGCTGATAATATAATCGTCACGTCAGCTATATAAAGCTAATCTAACTTTGGCGCAAGATAAACTGTAGCGTACAGTGACATAGTACGGTTATAAGGCTAGACTGAGGTGAGTTATTTGTTTTTGTTGTCGTTTTTCGTTAAAATATATATAGTCACTGTTTTCATAAACTAACTGCAAACAACTGACCAAAAGCAACAGGCCCTTAGATTCGTTTGCTACTAAGTGAACACAGACACGATAGCTACTAAGAATTTTATATTTATTTGCACCCAAAAGCACGGATTAGTCGAAGCATTTCTTTATTAAAAACTTTAATTTATCATTTTGTAACAGGAAACTATTGACTTGTAGCAAATATTTAGCTAGGACGCGGCTTGACAAGACTGATTTTGTAAAGGTATTGAAGTAACATGAACCAGTACCCATTTTGATTCTAATCTAAACCGCTTTGTCTTGGATAAAAAAGGCAATTTGCTTACTGGATAAAAACATTTCGCGAAGATTTCGCACTCGTCCGAATTCGTAATGAACATTTCAGTGAGCAACTCTTACGCTGTGCCACTCCCTCGTGTCCCGAGTGCTCGCATTAACAGATGTTACGGTAAAGAGTCAGCGGCGCAGCTACCTGTACACAAGGTACGCACCTAAACGAGTCAATTGACTATGACATGCTGCAGTCAATGAACGAAAAAAGCGAGAAAACGTTTTATGACTTAGTTCTCATTTGATATAGAGTAGAAACGCTAGGCTTACAACGTAACCTCGCCTTAAGTCAAGTCACCCGAAAAGAATTTTGGACTTGGGGGTAGGGGGTGGGGTTGGTGGGTTTTGGAAAATTGTGCGTTCCTATAATAATACGGTACATTACCTCTGGAAAAATCCTGGCTACACCCCTTAGAGTTGGTAGCGTGAGTCGAAGAGAATCAGAGGGAAGAGGAAGGGGAGAGATTGGGGAAATGAGTAAGTTGTGTCATATAAGCAGCCCTTATATTGAGATAGATGCTGGGAAACAGCATGAACTTGTCACTTGTAAAACCAAGATGTTGAAGTTGGACGGAAGCCATAGCAGTGGGCGGAAACCATGCATAGGGACGGAAGAAACGGTCCGCGGGATGGATAGAGGCCAAATGGATTGACCGGAAAAGAAAGTGATGAACGGAATCCGAGGTTTCCAAAAATGCATGGACACTGGACCCAACTTGTATATGTTTTTAAGATGAATAGACTTACATCTTGTGTTAAAGCTGATTTGTAATGGTAATAGGACTGAGTTGAGTCCAGTTCGGTCTGTAATCATGCGAGTGATAACAAAATCGAACAACCGCGCAGCGGGAATTTGATTTGTTTATCACGAGTATAATTATAGACCGAATTGAATGACACAAAGTCTTATTACTAATTAATCATAAAAATTACAATTTCAGAGACAAGGAGAAGAGCCAAGCGCAGGTTATAAAAGAAAATATTGTCACTGTTCAAATGAAACAAGACGCTTGAGGAGCGTTCACTCGGGCTTCTTGTTGAACATTTTACTTGAATATTTACCACGCCTAAAATGTGTACGCAACTACATGCCGGATCCGTGTGGGCAATTTTCGTTACCGGTCACTCCAGTACCACTTTCTGACGATTATTTGTGCCACCAGTCAGTTCAATTAATCGAATGAAAATCATTATTTTATTGGCGTGTGTACAGCCGCTCACACAAATCACGAGCACAGTCATAATATACATACTATGATTGCAGAACGAGATCTGAATTGTAGTACTTTTATTGACATTGGAACATCATTATGTTCATGTACATTAGTCATACTGACAACGTTTTGTAGAAGATCACAGTCGTCAAGAGTATTCTTCATGTCTTTATGATATCAAGCACATGCAATTCCGGGAAAAAGAGCAAACCAACATTTACGATCGCTTTACAAGTATTGAGCCCAATAAAAACCAATAATTAACAGAAACAGGATATTTAACGGAAGAACTAAGCTTAGATATTTAACCCTACTATTCAAGTTGTTTCTGTCAGTATCCTTGTCCAATTCGCTGCTGTTAGCGCCAGCTTCGAATTTGTGTTCTCCAACATTCCTAACTTTTTCAGCAAGTGATGTGTTCGTCTCAGTGTCATAGTTTGTTGTTCAATCGGCTATCACAGTTTTGGCAGCTTACATATGGCTCATTCGTTATCTCGTAGAACTAGTATGAACTCTGCACGTTGGTCTAGCCTTCAAGCTAGTATTCGTGGATCGACAGCCCATTTTGACAACGCTAGACACATTTAGTGTGGGCCTATCACGGACGGCGTGTGCGTTTGTATTTTTGCAAAACGGTCTTCACAAAAACGGCCATTCGGTAAATCATGTTGTTTACGTAAAGCGAGCACATGAATTCGCCTTCTCATCCCCTGTTTGCGCAGTCCACGCAAGGAACGCCTGGGACCATGACCCCCCTTTTGGCGACCAAACCGCTAGCATTTTACGACTCGGGCTCTCCTACGGAAGCCCGAGTAAAAAATTATTTATTTAGAAGACAGTCCCAATTTAGGATTCTGTACACTGTTTCTATGGTGATTGAAACCAAGGTTGTGATTGGTTAAGTTAAACTACAACTTTAAATGTGATTGGTTGATTGAAGCTGCAACTTTGAATGTGATTGGCATATTGAACAATCTGTCCGATAACAAACTGTCCGATGACAAACTATCCGATAACAACTTGGTAAGTGAATTTGTGGAAAATAGGAGTTATTTTAAACCAATCACAATCAAGGAAAGTGCAATTCTTATGATTACAACTGTTATATTTCCTCCCTACTAGATCAAATATGCATTTCTGCATCGTACTGGTTTTCCTAGCAAGCTCACTCGTAGCAAATGCAGGTATGCCACAGTTTACTGAAATAACTTATGAATGAGAAGGATTTAGCCGTTTATGGGAGTCAGACCCATCTGATCCGCTATCGAGCCCGTTTTGAACATATTCGTGTTTGGAGCTGTGCAATAATTATTAGTAAGGTGAGGGGGGGGGGGGGGGGGAAGGTGGGAGGGAAATGGGCACCGAAAGGAGAAATATTACACAATTCCCTTCCTCTCAACAAAGGAAAATTAGCTGTGACCCGCCTCCAAATCTCCCAACAATTATGACGATCCCGCCCTCCCCATCACAACCACCACATACAAATATAGTAAATATAGTAAATATACCTGAAGTAATAAGTATAACTTTTAGTGAAATATCTTTGGTATTTAAATCTCAAAGTAAGTTTTTCAGTTGCCCCCACCCAACTGACTTTCCAAGAAATTTACTTTTCCCCCTCTCCCTAAGGCTGTGAAGTTACAATGTGCCTCCCCTCTCGTTTTAGTGCCCCTCTCCGAGCCTTTGCTCTCGGTTCGTGGGCACGATTGAAAAGCGGGGGAGCGAGAGAACAAATGGTAGGTACGTGGTGTAAGCATCATATAGTGGTTCCCCGTTAGTGAATATATGGCATACATTGCTCTCCATAGCCATACACGATGCTTACACCACGTACCTACCGAACAAATTGGTGGGAACCTGGTTATTTCGCTCTCTCGCTTTTCGATCGTGCCCACGATCTGAGAGCCTGGCACAGGCTACCCCGCTCCTTATCGCACAGTCCCTTATATGTAAGACTATTCAACTGCCCAATACCTTAAAAATCTAATCTAAGATAAATTAAGGTCCTCTAAGTAGTCCTGTAGAAAAAATAAAGCCGTGTTTTATGAACCCGTTCTTTAAATATGATATATTAGAATAAAGTCCTGCTTTGTGAAAAAAAATTGATGCCCATAAGCAATAACACTACTTTAAAGTAGTGTCAGACCTATCATTACGTTCGACACGAATCTAACTTGAATCTGATGACAACTTTCGCTTAGGTTGTCAAAAGGTCATTCTAGGTTGTATTAGTGCGCGTCTAACAGTTCTAACATCATCGACTTGGTGGAAATGAAAACCGTTATATGGAGTAATATTCTCGTTGTTATTTCATTTCAGAAAGGGAATTTCACCGCAATGCTGTGAACTATACGTTAATCGGCTGCTACTATGACCGGACTTACGTGCTCACAAGCTTAGAGGGAGATGACCCTCTGCTTGACGACGACTACAAGACAAGAGAAGATGCCGTAGAAAAGTGCGCTTTGGCAGCCAGTAGCAGATGGCGAACCGTGTTTGCAATCAAAGATGGTGGAGCGTGTCTCACTACCGCATTGTCACTCGAGGCCTTTAAAATACCCGACATCTCCGAGGCTTGCATACCGGGTGATTACCGCACAAGACTTCAAGTGCATGTTATTGGAGAGATAAACCGTGGTAAGGGATGTTTTTTTCGTTGAGAAGTGTAAGGAATACGTTAAGCACGGTGGAGAGATTTTCACGTGTCAGATCTTGTGTAACCGCTGACCCTTATGGCATTAAGCAAACTGTAGACCATTCCTGATTGTTACATGACGTGACATCTTTAAGGCTGGCTATGGCGATAAATGCATACAGGAATTAGTAATCAAGAACTCTTACCCTAATTTAATGCGAACAAGTGCCGCTAGATGGTGAACGATATCATGCAATCATTACGGCAGTTCTATGACGATCTTGGCCTGTGTCTGTTACAGCAAGTTGCAAACTTGGCTGCACTATTACGTGGGTAAAACCATCTGTTATTTTAACAAAGTGTGTTTAACGGAGAAGCGCGTAAAGTTTAAGGAAATACTCGACGCGTTATAGACCTGATAAACCAGAAATACGGCTCCTGCAAAACCTCGCAAAGGTAGTTATTAAAGAAATTTGTAATAGTTTTTCGTGTTAGGCCAAAGACCACAATTATTATATTCATCTTGTCATTACATCATAGGAGAAGCCTATTATTGGCTCCTGATTATGATTCTTACTATTTCAATTATCATTATCATTATCATTATCATTACCATTACCATTATCATTATCATTGTCATTGTCATTGTCATTGTCATTATCATTATCATTACCATTATCATTATCATTGTCATTATCATTGTCATTATCATTATTGATACTATTATTATTATTATTATTATTATTATTATTATTGTTATTAATACCATATATTTTTATGGGTTGGGGGCGTATGTCGTAATCTGGGAAAAGGCATTGTTCCTCCACTATTGAAACAGAGTCGCTGGCTGCTTTAAAAAAAAAAGCTGTCAATAGTCGTTAGGGTCAATTTAGAGAGCTCTACCAACTTAAGGTTATTGATAACCTTTTCGGGTGCCTTTCGGAAAATGTTTCTTACGCGCACATTCGGTGAACCCATGGCAAACTATATATCTATGGAAAGCTTATAAAATGTACAACCAAATACATAAGAATCTTCAGGCGCGAGCCTTCAAACTTGAAACCTTCGATGTTCACTTCGCTGAATTACCTGGCTTCGCATTATCTCTTAAGACAGAACAAAATGCTTTATATCAATCAGCACTTGATAGGATACCAAACTGTTTCGGGCTTTAGGATCTTTTTAATTGTTTCTAAGATAATAGGCTCTGAAGTTGGCCAATATGAAATTTTTCGTTTTGCGTCACGTAAAGAGATGTCACAACAGAAATATTTCAAATATTTTTTAAGCCATAAACATTTTTGTACACCAATATCCTATCACCATTTTGGCCAAATTTGGTAAAAATGCGACAAATCTATATTCGAAGATCCGTCATTTGTGGAAAAATAGACCCCGAGTTTTCGAGCCAAAAAATTGTTTACTAGTTTACTCGATTTACTAGCCACGCAAACCACAAAATTTGCAATAACTCTGCTAGAAAAATTCGTTCTAAAATAATTTTGTTCAGAAGAAAACCATTAGAGTTGACTATCTCAAGGTAGCTTTTTACAATTTTGCAAAATTCCATCCCGAAAAGGTTATCATTTAATCAATAAAATTCATGTCTCGTTCTTTTGTTTAGTTAATGTTTAATCGTAGCTTAGACACATTGTTTTTAAGGGATCGACCTGAAAACTACTTGCAAACAATATAAGCATGCATCGTAATGTCTACATCGTGTTAAAGGTGAAATCGTGTAACTATGCACCAGTATTAATTACATACCCGTCGCGTTTACATCCCTTGCAGATGCACCCCTTCCTGCTGTCAATTATACATCACTTGGCTGTTACCATGACAACCCCGAGAATCCAGCCCTTGGCAGCTTAGAAGAGCAGGACCCACTTCTACAAGGGGACTACCGAACAAGAGAGCACGCCATTCAAAAGTGCGCTTTGGCCGTTTCTGGATCCTACTACTTAAGTTGGACAGGCCTTTTTGCAATTCAAGATGGCGGCAAGTGCCTAGGGGGTGTGGAAGTACATCGAACATTTAACAAGCACGGTATCTCTCAGGCTTGTGAAGAGGATGGCAAAGGAGGGTATAACGCAAATCACGTATATTTTATTGGAGAGGCTAGCGCAGGTAAAATATTAACTATTTAAGTAATGGTCTGGCTAAAAGGTAGGCAGGTGTACGGCAAACCTCGTTAAAAAGTGCGAACACTTAATTGTTAATTCCATTTAAATCACCTCATGGTATTGGCTAATACCAAAAAACCCCGAAAAATAATGAGAAAAATTGAAAAAAACGTCATGGTTAGACCTTGTCTTTTCCTTATTTCTATTTTCTCTCGGTCAAATTTGGCTTTTGCTCTATGCGCCAATTAGCACCAAAAAAATAAACTGACACTATTGCCGAGCGCTATTGTTTTTCTGCCTGCTTCTCACGCGGACCATTATTTAAATCGAAGGGCCAAACACCAACATTTACATTCTTAACTTAAGGGAATTTTGATGTGAGTCGTAATTAACGCGTTAATACCAACTATTTAGCTGTGAATACTGAAAATCCCTTTCGTTTTTCAACTTAATTTTTCCTTTTCAACTAACAAGCCATCAAGTTTTATTTTCACTGACCTCTGATTTCGTAATTAAGAATCATTATAAATTAACTAGTTGTGACTTCATGCAGAAAATGTGAGGATTAGCGATTCTCGGGCAAGCTAATGTACAGTCTGTTGTGTGCAGAACTTTGAGTTTAAATATTTATCTGCTGGTATGGTGTGACCATTCCTGAAAAGCTAGAGAATTGTACGGTACTGTGGTTCTCTTTTAAACCTTGATGTTAATTCGTTTTAGTTCGTTTTAGGAACGGGAGTGTTTGCTGACTGTGCTAATCCACACTGTAAATGTTTTTTGTATTATTAGTGGACATTCCATTTGAGTGGCCTAACGACGTTGGATGTTACAAAGATCTTCCACTCAGAGCGATTCCGTCAATGGAGGGAACAGATCACATTCTTGACGGCAGCTACACCACCAGAGAAGATGCCATTGCTAAGTGCAATGTGTTTGCAAAATCTCGTGGATATAGCGTGTTTGCTCTTCAAGATGGCGGCATGTGTTTAGCTGGTTCCGGTAGATCCGCCACCAAATATGGATTGTCACGTGATTGTAAAAAAGACGGGAAGGGAGGACCGATGGCCAATCACGTGTATGCCACGACCTCTAACGCTTGTACGGTTACATGTGTTTGTATTTAATCTTTCTATCCAGAAGAGGATGAGGCATCCTCTCCTGTTTTATCTACTCTAGTCTTTCTAGGCATTGCCCATTAATTAAGAATTATTCGCCTCAGGCTCAGTAATTATCACTGAGCCTGGGCGAATAATTGTTTTAGTATAAATACACACGTGATTATTTCAAAAAAAGAAAAGAAAAGCATTGCACAACACGAAAAAGTTTATTTCATCAAAGCACGCGAACGACTGGCAGGCATTTTGTTTGTTGAGGTGATTATCAGCTGATAATCCGAGATAGCAAACCAATCAGAGCGCGCGATTTTGTATAATCACCTGAGTATTTATACTAATTTTGGTTAAGGTGAACACCAAGGTTAAAGATTCACTCCATAACCGTAATATTCACTACAAGAATTGGCTAATTCAGTGATAACAGCAAAACCGTAAATTTTATTATGTTTTTGCTCCCAACGTAGGTTTGACGTTAAAGAATTAAGACAAAAAAGTATGGAGATCTTTTGAGCTTGGGGTCGCAAACAACGACATCAACGTAGTCTTCTTATTAAATCTGCAGTCTTACCTTTTCACGGAGACGTAAGAATTTGACAAACATCTGTTTATTCCGTCTACTTTTTAGCTCTTACAAAACGCTACATAAAGACTTTTATTCCCTCAATGAAAAATAGATGACTACGCAAAGCCAATAGTTTCATAAGTTTTAGTTATATCCTACAAATATTTATTTGTAAATTTAAATTAATCTTTGGAAATATGTATATGTAAATATATATTTGTAAATTTTTAAATAATCTTGTTTTTTTTAATTCACACTTTCATATTGTAAATAGTAATGCAGTTCAGCCTTTCGGCTGTTAGACGATATTTTCAATAAACCTTTCTTATTTTAACTCATCTTATTTACTTTATCTTTTGTATTTATCTTAAATTTTGTTTCAAATTCGTTTTCTTGTCGAAAGCAAAATGCAGATTTTGTTTGGAATTTTTGTTTCTTGTCATTCGTACCGGGATAGCAAACAGATTTCGTTAGAAGTAAACAGGTTTAGTTCAAAGCATAAAAAGTAATCATTTTTGCAATTCTCGGGCGATCATTCCAATAAACTGTTGAAAGTTATTCAGTTCGGCGCTTGAAACTGGACGGAACTCAGGACACATTTTATTCCAAAAGTCAAAGTTAAATCAATCATGGCATACGCTGTTGTTGACAACATATTCATGACATCGCTTTGAGTTCAGATAGCTTTGTCGAACAGCGTGCATTAGCAAAAGGGGTTACTTTTGCTTTAATGTTTACGGCAGGTCCTTGTAAACATGATGTGTTTCTGAAATTCACTCTCAATCCCTATGAATGGCTGTTTCAGTTCGTTCTAATTTCTCTTAGATATACAAACAGAAACTTTGTAAGATTTATGTCCTTATGATAATAATAATAATAATAATGATAATAATAATTTAATTACTTCTAGCACGCAAATTAACATTGAAATATTATCAAATGCGCGTACTTGGCTCCTTACTGTAATTTAATTGTATAAAAGTAAAAAAGTTGTTGTACCAAACCTTAGCAAATTAAGTTTTATTTTTATATAAGTGACCTCCAGCTCTTATGAAAGCGTTTTTTGATCTGTTTCAGTTGATTATCTTTCCAGTCTTACTTACGAGTCACTCGGTTGTTACAAAGACGAACCAAGGCGAGCCATCGACAGTTTGGAAGGCCAAGATGTTCTTTTGAAAGACGACTATAAACTGAGGAAAGATGCGATTCAAAAGTGCGCTCTACTTACCAGGGTACTAGGATACGCTGTATTTGGCATCCAAGATGGCGGCATGTGTGTTGGCAGTGCAAGTGCGAACGAAACCTTTAGCAAGTATGGAGTGTCACAGAACTGCACGAATGATGGACGAGGAGGGCCGATGGCCAATGAAGTGTATGCCTTGAGGAGTCACCCTTGGAAAAGTTAGCTTGTTTTTTTACCGTTTACAGAGGCGAATTTGTTGACAATTCCAGCGGTGATAGCACCAAACGTGTAAAGAAAACATGGCGCCGAAAACGCCTTAAAATGAAGGATATTGTGCGTCGGGGGGGGGGGAGAAGCGCGGGGGGGGCGTGAGGGGGAGCGTGATAGGCTGATGGAGTGGTAGGGAAGTTTAGAGAACAAATTCATGCAAAAAGAGAAACTTAGAGAAAAGATCGTGCATGAAGTTGAAATGACATTGGTATCATAGGAAAAATTCTTGTTTTGACCAAGACACCTGGTACCGTTTTCCTGGCTCCTCTTTTCAGCGCCCGCATGGTTTTTGTTATTGTTTTTTTTGTTTTTGCAATTGTTTATTGTGATTGTCATTGTCATGTCATTGTCACCGTCACCGTCACCGTCACCGTCACCGTCACCGTCACGGTCACCGTCACTGTCACTGTCAGTGTCAGTGTCAGTGTCATTGTCAGTGTCAGTGTCAGTGTCAGTGTTAGTGTTCTTGTTTTTTGTCCTTGTTCTTTTTCTTGTTGTTGTTCTTTTTCTTGTTGTTGTTCTTGTTCTTGTTGTTTTTGTTGTTTTTGTTGTTCTTGTTGTTTTTGTTGTTGTTTTTGTTATTGTTTTTTTTGTTATTGTTTTTATCAGCGAGAGTTGGTAAATGCAATCAAATTGCCTCTCATTGTTGCACTGTTAAACAACCCAACAGATTGGTTGTCAGCAAAAAAATTAGTTTTCATTATACCTGTACCCTTCCCACTAGGATATTTTAGTTCTCATTTTTCCAACTTGGAGAAGACGGCACAAATCCTCCGTGGCTGTATCCGCAAACAACCATAAATAGCTTCTTGTATTAGTCAATTGAATTACTGATAGCACTTTCTTAATTTCTCATTTGTAGACTTTTTAACTTCCTTTTCCCACTGGAAAGTTGGATGCATGAAAAGCAATTGGATGGAAAGCATGGAAGGGAAAGACGCAACCCTAGATGGAGACCCAGCAGTTAGAGAACTGGCTACTGAAAAGTGCGGTTTGGTATCGCTGAAGAGAGGATCTATGGTGTTCACTGTTCATAACGGCGCTTGCTCAGGAGGTCCAACCGCTGTTCAAACATTTTTACGGCATGGCTACCATGACAGTGACAAGAATTGTTTGTCAGACTCTGCGAGATCCGTATATGTTCTAGGGCTTACAGAAGGTAAGACCATATTTACAAAACAAAAGTGGCCATTTTTCATGGGCTTGTTTTTAGCTAGCTGGTGAGGAATCCTCCATCCAGGCGAGTCGTCCATCAAAAATAATTGCTACAGAAAGATAGCGCGTCTGAGATAAACTTGGGATATGAACGGTGTAGTTCCTGTTACGGCGGTTCGTAAGACATTTTTTTATTAATACAAAGCAATGAGAGTAATCAATTGCAAAGAAGAAATATCAAACAAAAAAAAAAGCTGAAGAAGAATGCAAACCACCGTCTTCATTATAAAATTTAATCTACACTGAATCGTTGACAAGATGTTACAAGACAGTTAACCTGTTCTTCTTCTGTTTCTGTTTAATTTAAATATAGGCGATATAGTTCTTCCTCTGAAACTTGTTACAAGGATTTTTCCCTATACAATTTCCCTATCTAAGAGCGTTCAACATGTTTCACATGCATTTGACTTCCGGCGATGAACATTGTTCTGAAGGGAATCCTGGAAACGTTTCCAAATGTTTTGGCGAAGATTGTACGTCAGGAACGCACGATTGAAATTAAACTTACGTCCAGTGCGAGCTTCGCGTGAGTCACATTCTGTAAAACAGTCCCAGAAATCATCTCGAGCAACAATCGACTTATTTCCCTACCAACAGTTGGATTTGCTAAAAAACTGAACAAACCAATCTTTTCTTATTTCAAAGCAAATGGTTCTTACTCATTAGTTTTTCTAGCAAAGGGTTTTTAAATTTTAAAATTCCCAGGAGGATTTTTAACGTAACCTTCGTCATGAATTTTGACAAGCATTAGATTTGAAACACTTGAAACTTTCTGCCTGATCCACTCACTGGTATACTTAATTTTTACTGTGTACTCTCAGGATAAATTAAGGAATATTTTTTCAAATCCCAGCCAATATTACAGTTTAGAAACCACTGACCCAAGTCCATTAGTAGCAAGAACTTTGGTTTCTTCTGATAGCGATCCATAGTAAAACTCGCTGTTAAAGCGCTGTCAATTGGTTTCCAAGAAAATTTAGGATCCCGTTTCTGCCCACGTGGGGAGGTCTCGGAATAATACGGATTTCCGAAAACCTCCGTTTTCCTCGTATGTCAGCTCGGCAAATTTCGAAATTTCGGGCTACGATCGACACTGAATTAATTATATCCTAAACGAAGTAATTTGTTAACTTCTAAATGCTATATACAGCCAGGTACCAGTAAATTAATTCTAGTACGGAAAACATATTAAGATATCGCAGAGTAAGTATGTGTCTTGCAATTTTTTAATATTATTTGCGCCGTTAGCTGTTAAACCGCGTATGAAACAATGTGAACAACGAGCGATCTCTCTTTTTTGCCTCAGATCGTCCGCGTGGATGTTAACGGAATAATTATGCAAAGGAGTTGAAAATCGGGGTGGGAATGGTAGTAGTTTTTTCTCCCTTCCATAGGCTCGCGTTTCTCATGTATAGCGGCTTCAGTGCGCGTAGAGTGTTAGTTCGTGAATCGCGCTCCGCGCATCAAGAATCATGCAGGAGAGAAGACACTGCTAGCTACCGATCTAGAAAGAATGCCGTTTAACAATTCATTGATAGCTGCTAAACAGTACTGTACTGTGGTACTGTTTGTTGTAGCTTTTTCTTCTTTGGATCAAACCATGCAGTGTGACCATTCACTGGAAAGCTTCTGAACAGCACTGCACTGTAGTTCTGTTTTCTTTCTATACAGTGTGGTTTTCACTTTTTCATTTTTCAGCAATTGTTTGCTTATTTGTACCTTGTTGTTATTGTTTTTTTTTTCTTTCGTGTTTGGCAGACCTCATCCATTTTGTTAACTACACACATCTTGGTTGCTACAAAAAATCCAATCTGATTCCAAGCGTAGAGGGAGTCTCCTTAGCTAGTTTTTACATCTGGGATAGCTACAAGCTAAGAAGAAATGCAATTCAGAAATGTGCTTTGTACACCCAACTTAAACACTTTAGAGTGTTTGCACTTCAAGATGGCGGGAAGTGTCTGACAGGCTATAGAGCTCAAAGAGATTACTACAGATCTGGCGGCTCAAAAAAGCGGTGTACGCAAGGCGGAAAAGGAGATGAGTCAGCCATGGACGTGTACATTTTAAAATCCTGAGGTACAAATACAATGTTTTATCAAAAAATAACAGTTAATTTATAGATCTTTATGGAAAATAATATGAAGGAAGCTCCTGGAGTTCTCACTGGTTTTAAATGCTGTTTGCCATTTGTTTTCGGAAACAGATTTTTTTTCTCCATTTACTGAAGTCTCACCATTATTTTTTCCTTTATTTGCAGGACTTCAATATCGACTTTGAGTTGTTGAGTTGGAAATAAAGAGATTTTCCAGGAAATGATTTAAAGGTTAATTTTAGAGGAGATAGGGAAATAAATCAACCAACGACTTCCCCTGTGGGTCCCCCTAAGTACTATCAAGGAAACCTAGGAATTGTCAACCTATTAAGAGTTTTTCTTCCTCATTCAAAGATTCCAACTTGTCGTCAGCCGTTTTCTCACCCGCCTTAGGTATATAATTCATGGTAGGCCACCATATAGTCACCAAATATAGTGTTTAGAGGAGTATACAAGGGTTTTCAAAGGTATATCATTGTAAACCCTTGTATACCCCGGTAAACTGGCTAGATGGTGGCCCACCATGAATTATATGCCCCGCATTACCCCAAAAATCTTTTGTTCTGTGACATTTATGGCATCAGTGATCTCAAAATACTTACCACCCAGGTCCAAGCATGCGCATTACAACTTTTTATTGCCTGATTAGTAGTCTGTAAAAAAGACTGTTTTACCCATGATCTTTTTGACTTTTGAAATGTATACTGAAATTTCTAGCAGTTAATGTAGCATTTTTAACTCATTCATTGCGAAGCAATGGATGAGTTATTGTGGAGGGGGAAACGGCGTTAGCAGAAATCTGCGTAGACGGATGTGGCGGCGTTAGCAGAAATATTGGAAGTGACGTAACAAATTGTTTTAATGTAAGCAACCGCTGACCATTTAGCCAACTTGTTATGAATAGGAGACAAGCTTAATTTTAAGTAGCACTTTGTGGATGATTGCAAAACACCGCGAGGGAATTTTTATTACATGAAATGTGACTAATTCTTGTTTACATTAAAATCGAACCTTTCTTTAAACAAAATGTACCCTTTTGGAGTTCAAGAATGGAACGTCAATTCGATAAATAACACAGGCGGCAAAAACTGAATAATGACCTTCGACAACAACTGAACACATCGTTTCATCTTTATAAACACTCTCTTCTAACGAACTCTTAGTGGAGCTCAGGCTTTCTTCGGCACTATCCTTATCTTTGTCTTTCATTCAGTGCTGTTTAATGACTAGAATCTAAGAAGAATGAAGAATTCCAAGAGACTAACCAGGGAATGCACTAGGCTGTGTAACAGAAAACATCAGTAGCAAGCACTAGCACACCATACTCCTTTTTACGTCACTCGCCCCAGGACCCTTAAGCGCGGACTTGAACCAAATGTTTCTAAACTTCTACAGGACGTGGTTGGGTGCACTTTAAGACCTAGAAGAATTGAAACACGTTTCAAAAATGGTAAATTAGGAATTAACTTTATGTTTTGCTTGACTGCAAGTTCTGCTATGAAGAAATGAAGAACAAGTAAATGCAATCCGACTATGAAAAAATAAAAGCTGAACAACCTGAGAACGTAAACCTTGCGGTTTCAGCTTGCCTAACACGTACCAACATCTAACAAACATTCCAGCATGCTATACTATTCAGTGAGAAATCGGGTATGAAAAATTTCGATTTCGATTCGATTGTCGGCGAGTACCAATGTTTATTATATTTTACGATTTGTATACATTTCCAAAGAACTGTGTCTTTTCTTGGGTCACGTTGTTGGGGAAAAACATTAACTCCGTTACTTAGGAGGAGAAAAAATTACGAAGCCCGGTAGGTTTTTTCCTGACCCGGTGCGCCCTCTAAATCATGAACGGTACCTTACAGAACTTTAAGTGATGCGGTGAGAGTGACTACACTGAAACTTGGCGGTCGAAGAGCCACCCTGAGTCGATCTTAGGTCCATATCTTAAGAAAGTTTTTTGTTCGAAAAACCTTGGTGTTGTGATATTGAGAAATATGCTGCATTAGAGCTCGATCCCCTGGCTTGCTTTGATCCCCTTCAAAGTTAGCAGGAGTACTCACTGGACTGCTAAGCTGTTTTTCTTTTTTGCCTCACCCAACATTACTCAGAGGAAGATCCAGTTTCAGCGCCTTCAATAACACCCAACCCAGTGTCACTCTTCTTGTGCAATATGAATGTCAGAAGTTACTCCACAAAACATGCCAATAAACTACTATACCCTCTCTGGTAATAGAAGTGATTCTGGACGTCTTTTGCGAGAGATTTCGGTGAGTTTTCACCGTACAATTTTTTTTTTCTGAAATTCCCTAAAACTACAAAAAGAAACCACTAATTATTTCCAGTTAACAAGAAACAGGGACAAGTTAAGGCATTTAAATGTATTTGTAATTATTATTTCTGACATTCGTTGAAATCCCCTACAAACTCTAAGCTTGGGCTCCCTGTGGCAGAACAACACGTCTCCTTTTTGGCACCTACAACACCATATTTCTTTCCACAGTGAATGTTTATTAAATAGATTTAGGCAAGCCTAAAAGTGGAGCTCCTCACACAGACTCTCACACATTGAAAATGCTGTCACTAAAGTTATTAAATACGCCTGGTGTACGCAACTACTTAAAGAAGATTCGATACCTGAAATAAATCGTCAAAAAAAAAAAAACATCTAGCTCGCGACTCAACGGAAGAACCATTAGCTGGTCAGCAAAATTATAATAGTTTTAAAGCAACACTAAAAGCAGCTAGGCAGCTCTTTAACAAATGAAAAATAAACACTCAGCTTTATGCTTATGTTCCTCCAAAAATGCTTGAAAACTTGTAGGAAGAACTCAGCTTTATGCTTATGTCCCTCCAAAAACGCTTGAAAACTTGTAGGAAGAAAATGTTTCCTCCAAAACCGCTATGAATAATCCGTTTCTTCAGCAAAACATTGTCATGGCGAAGAATTCGAGACAGGCATGCGCATTGACGAGCGATACTTAGAAAATTTCGGCGTATTTTCTGTAAGAGAGTTTAAGTGAGAATAAGAAGAAAAATCGAAATATCTCGGATGAAACTGTCCGGGTGCCTTGGTTTCCAACTCACTCGATTAGTACTGATGTTGCTTCAAATAAATTCCGTACAATGCCTACCTTGGAAGTTGTTTCCGCTGCGGTTTTCGAGTAAACGGCGAGCATATATTCACACAAGAATCTAGTATGGCGGTCTTGCCAAGAAGGCCATATGTTGTCCCCGTGAATCGGTACTCCTCGCCACAGAGTTTACCGTAGACTGGAGTTTCCATCCTTTTCGATAACTTAAATTCGCGTACTTTACGGTGGAAATGCCTCCAAATTATGGCGATTGGTATCCACTGCGGTTTTCACAAGGAAAATTTACCATTTTTTTGCTTTCTTTGTAAGAGGAATAAACAGGTAATAACGGCGAACCATGAAAAGAACGTTCCTCGTTTGTTTGTGTTTTCCTTGACGCCATCTTGCTCAAGCAGGCTAAGTAGCCTCCCCTTTTTCTAAAGTCTATTGTTACTGCACCACGCTGTTTATTCTTTAAGTAACTTTCGACATTAACTCTTAGTCGGGAAACTTCATTTAAAATAGTCGCATCTCTTGGTTGGGGCTTGTTAAAATAACTGCAAGACAATATAAACATGTGGTTTGAGGTATACCCATTTTCACTTTAAGAATAAAGTTAAATGTTCACTGTTGTCTGATCACTTACGAGTAAACCTTTCAGTACTTCAAATAATGCCATAAATAAGAGGAATCATAATACTCAAATTATCTACGGTCAATTCCCACATTTTTCCTTGGTATTGCAACACATTATGCCTTATAATAAGAAGAGAATTTTTTATCAGATTTGTTGTTTTTTACATTTTCAAGCACCATAATTCGTTTTCCTAGGTAATTTGCGTTTGTTTAGCAAGGGCAACCTCGCAAGTTTAATGACCTATATTAAAGAATTGACTAAATTAAATAAGCGACATGTGATGTTTTACACTACTACACCGATGTGAATACTTTGATGCACTCACTTAATGCATTCCTTTGTTATATTCCTCTGTGGTTCCCAAGAAGATTCGTAAGGAGAGAATCCACGCCAATGCACCAAATATTCTAGTTCCTTTCAAGATCACGGGATAATCGGTTCGTTAGAAGGTAACCTCGACACATGTTAGGCAAGTGAATCCCGCATCAATGTAACTTACTTCGTCCTCCGATTTCCTTGTTGAAATTAGTCTTTCGACGTCAAAATTAAATAAGCACGACTAAACAGATTTTTTCTTCTAATTCTTGTTTTATGTACGGCAGCCGTTGAAAAATTGTCGAGATCTCTGTAAAAGTTCTTGCTGTGTGAGTGCCTGAACCTTCCACTCGCCGCAGCAGCCATTAATGACCAACGATAATAAAAATTCCATCCTTCCAAGGCAACGGTGAGCCAATGGGAAGTCAAAGCTGGAAAACCATTGATTGACGGATTATGAACCCTTGAAAATAGGACCGCCCACTTATGTCTCGAATTCTTCGCCATGGTAGACTGCTGGTTGTAGGTTGTGTAGCCGCGGCAAGCCGCGAAAACCTCGCGAAAAACAAAGCCTCGTTTCGGTTTAAGACCTTCTAAATATCCCGGATGACTATGGCCGCCATGTTGGGGCAACATCGTCGTCGTCGTCGCTAGGCGCACGCGCCCGCGAGCCATGCCGCTAGCCACGATGACCATGAAAACTCAAACGCATGGTTTTCTCAATTTCTATCCTGGCACGGTAGTTATGGGGCTCCGCTCTGCGGCTCTTCGAGCCGCTGTGGAGCTCCGCTATGATTTGCTAAGTCTGTTCAAAATATATCTGTTCGACTTCTGCTTACTGCGCTCATCCATCACTTCACTGATAAGCATGAATGAGTTGGCTCATAGAGCCCTTTGATTATCAACGGCCACTGTTATGATAACAGTGGCCGTTGACAGGAAATACAGCATTTGAACATTGGACCGTTAAGAACAAGAAAATAATTTGAAACTGAAGCTCTTGAAATAAAAAAGCACCTTACATTACCAAGCCCTTATAAAGAAATTCGTGACGTGTTAAATAAATCAACGCGGCCACATTAAATTTCTTATGCTCGAAAACGCTTACTTTAACTTAAATAACAATTTCACCACCGTTGATATCTTAAAGTGGTGAAAGACCGTACACCGGAAACAATTACCCTTGTCCGGCCAAGGCACAAGCTGCCTCTCAGTATAGGAAATTATAGAGAGGGCCCCCGGATGGGCATTAAGAGTCCGTGTGTTGTTGGGAACGTCCACATATTTAAATACGTGTCTACGAAACAAACAACAAACAAAAAACAAATTTACTAGATAAAACGTTCTGTTACTGAACGTGCACATATCGTATAGGAACATCCACATCAGATAATATATGGTTTACGTGTCTACAGCAAAAATCTATCTGGTACGAAACGCACTGCTGTTCCTTCTTATTATAGTAACACGTTACAGGGCAGAAGTTTATGATACCTCTCGGAAAAGCTTTGAAATTCAAGATGTTAAAGAAATAAAAAGCGATTTGCTAGATGCAGCTCGAAAGGACCTGCTCGTAGTCTAATCCTGTAATGGTGGTACATCTATGTTAAAGTTATGACAGAAATTCATAAAACCCATAGGTTTTATCAAAAGTGTGACTCTGAGTAGAAGACGTGCAGACTTGCACTAATTCGAGTGGATCATTTGGTACATCATTGAATCTGAGTTGAACGTAGACCTGCGACATAGTTACACAAAACAGAGTGAACCACAATTAAATGATCATTATATAATGATGTAAAATTTGAACCTTCTGAAGTCTGCCAGAATCGTCGCTCTTGTTAACGTTTGAACGGCCGGACCAGCACAGTCGGCAGCACCAAATACAAGTCCAATTGTAATTTGAGCTTTGTTACTGTTCGGTAGTAGATACTAAAACGAGGAACCACCCAAAACGACCCAAAATGACCCAAAACGACCCACAACCATCCACAACGACCCACAACGAACCCAAAACGATCCACAACGACCCACAACGAACCAAAATATTCCAAAACGACCAAAAACGCCTTTGATTGTCTTGGTTGACTAAACTCATCTCAAGAGCTCCCCGACAAAATAAAATGACTGGAAAACAAAAAAGTCTTCCGACGAATTTCGAAGTTGATCCGAACACTAACGAAAATTTCCGATGTCGATTCGAAGACTTTTGGAGTTGAACCAAAGTTTTTCGAAGATTTTCCAATGTTGGCCCTAACACTTAGGAAGGTTTCGGATGTTTACCTGGAGTATTCTGAAGAAGAACCGAGGAGGAATTTTGTGGAGGTCGAGCGAATTCCTATACTTATTGTTTTCTCGTGAGCCTCGAAGGAGGAGGGGGTGGTGGTCGGCATGCGGAGGGGTGTATCTCCAATTATGAAAATGCCTTGTCTTAAAATGAGTCCGCAAAGACAGCGATTTGTTTTTTCACGTGATCTGCTGTTTGCTCCTCCTTGTTCGGTAAATTAATAAAGTAAATTAGAAGGATGAGTATGTCTCATATTTAATTTATTATTACGTTATGAAATGTCGAGGGCCTGCTTGCAGTCAGGATCAACAACGTCAGCCCCTTTAAAAAGAACTCCTTCAGCACCAAGATATGAAGTCTTTAGCACAGATAAATTTCATATCTCCAAGTAACCATGTAATATTTTGTTTATTATAACAAAAAATACTAATTACGATGTTTTTGAAGATTTTCCGAAGATTTCAAAAGGTTTGCAAAATGTTGTCCGAAGGTCGTACGAATGTCTCCGAAGATTTTCCGACTTTCTTCGAAAATTTCCGAAGATTGACGAGGAAGATCCGATGATGTTTCGACTTAATATCGATTTACTTTCGCTCATTCATGGCAAACTTGTCACAAAATGTTTCGAAATCGATATCTTAACATAGGGGAGCACTGGGGACGAGTTTAGTCAACAAGTCAGTGTTTATAAAAAAACTATCAAAGGCGTTTTTGGTCGTTTTGGAATATTTTGGTTCGTTGTGGATCGTTGTGGATGGTTGTGGGTCGTTTTGGGTGGTTCCTCGTTTTAGTAACTACGACTGTTCGGTCCGAGTGCTAAAAGCTTTCTAGCCTTTGGTTCCATTAAATATGATAAAATGCCTCAAATCTTTAAACGAGCTATGTTTGCTCCTGGAATAATATAGGAACCTAGTGTATAATATACTGACGGGACTCCAAGGCCCAGAATTCCAAATTCGAAGATACGGACGGAACGATGCAATTTCTAGCGGGCCAGAGATTCGGAAATTTTGGGTTTGAATCCTGAAAACTCGAGACCTGAATATTTTCCGAGATCCGTCATTTTATTAAGACTTATCTCAACCCTAATCGATTAAGAAGTCGCGGTCAATGTGAATAGCAGTGAAGCACGCTTCATTAAACAATGTCAATTTTTTACTCTTTTTACTGAAGTTGAACTTTTGTGCATGACTTACCGAGCTCAATAGTCCGAAGCTTGAGCAGACAATTTTATTGAACTAAAATGCTTTGCAATCTAGACAATTGATTCGTTATCTTAGCGGAAAAATACCGGTTGAAATTTATCTTATTATTCAACCTTTAGCACGTATTTCGCAGATGAAGGTCCTTCGTTGCCAAGTTAGTTATCTCAGTGCGGCAAAATCGTTTTGCCAAGTTATTCCTTGACCGGATATTAACGGTTAGAAGAGTTTCCACGTTTGAAAATATGCATGCTACGGCTTCGAGTAAAGCGAATTGTTCGCTTTACGAAGGCATTTGAAACCGTTTCTTTGAACAGTTGCATGCCTTGCCTCTGACTATTTACTGAGGCGTTCACATTTGAAGTAAGTTGTCCTGTTGGTAGCGGTTCGTGAGCGCGGTATCGAGCCTAAGATCCGCGGAAACGTGTTGGCCAAGCAATCAAAGCCTAACGTGTTGGTGTAACAAACAAAGCCTAAACAAAGCTGGCCTAGCTTTGTAAAAGCCTCTGGTTTCCGGACGTAATAGGAAGCGGTTGTTTGTTCAGTTGCTGAAAAAAAAGAAGAATCAGGATCACGTCCTTTATGTCACGTGTTTAATAACCTATTTGGGGTGTATACGCGCAGAAGACTACTAATGTAACAAGGAGCTAAGTTATTTAGAGCCTTAAAAGTTATTAAAAGTAATTTAAAAGTTACACGTTAAACGGCAGCCAATGAATCTCCCTGAGTAATGGCGTGATATGGTCAAACTTGTAACCACCTAGAATTAAGCGAGCTGTGCAATTCTGTGCAAGCTGTAATATAAGTAAAAGGCTGTGTGGAAGACCATACAGTAATGAATTACAAGTGTCGAGTCTCAAGGTAACAATGACATTAACTAAAATCTTCGTATATGCTCGGTAGAAAAATTTCCTAATATGATAAATATTACGAATAATATATAGATTTAGCCAAGCCTAAAAGCGGGGCTCCCGTTAGTACTTTTATTTCACTTTAAACTGTAAAAGCATTCTAAAATATTGCGAAGGAATTCACAAACGTTTTTAACTATAGTTAAGTATCGAGGTCGGTTAACTTGCTATGATTTTTGTCTAAACTTTCGTCTGCCATAAGTACGGTCTTTCTACCTACAAAGTCATGGAGTATATTCTACAAAAAACACAAATTATCAATGTACTGTATTCTATTCCTGATGAAATTAACCATTCTATTTTCTAAATGTATTTAAAAGATTTGTACACGCTACTGGGAAATGCAGGACACAACTCTTGTCATTTTTGTGTTAAAACGAACACCTCGGTAAAATAAATGTTTACTCCAAGCAGGGTGCAAAGAAAATTAATTTTACAGATTGCCCTTCGGGCAAGCTCTAACCAACATCTACCAGCCCGAAAAACATTTTTCACGAGAATGAAAAAATAATTATTAATTATTCTTTTCTTAATTACATTGTAAGTTTAAAAAATTACTGCCTTCATTTATTCACTACAATCAGCTGTAGTTACTTAAACAAAAGAAATAAATAACCGTAAAAGTGTGAACTATAAGTAGACCTGGTCCAACGCAACACGTGAATGACTAACATACATTTGAGACATTTTACAATTTAGAAGAACATTTTTTACGAAAACAACGGCGTTGAAACCAAAGTTATCAATCGACACACTAAATGACAACGTCGACAACGCGAAAAGCTGCCAGTGAAAGCGCTACATTCTGCAATTTGCCGCCAAGAGAAAATTCCCGCGGGAGTATTTCTTAGCCGTCGACAGGGGAGATGTTTATATGATTAAAGGACATAAAAATTTGAAATCTTTCATCAGTTTGCTTCTCATTCAAAAGTAGTGCGTTCAGAAGATCATTTTTCTGAAGAAGGTTTGTTTAGAAGTCGGTTTTCCAAGTCAAGTGTCAAGTTTAAGGGAAAGTGGAAAGTGCGAGTGCTGAGTCACGCATCAGTGAGCAAATATTATGCAGACAAAACTTATGCAAATTTGCCGGGTCCATAGCACGGAGTCTTTCCACTTCTCGGCTTTCTTCGCTACAATTTTGTCTGTTTTCCACAGCACGAAGTCTTTCCGCTTCTCGGCACTCTTCGCTACAATTTTGTCTGTTTTCCACAGCACGAAGTCTTTCCACTTCTCGGCTTTCTTCGCTAAAATTTTGTCTGTTTTCCACAGCACGAAGTCTTTCCGCTTCTCGGCACTCTTCGCTACAATTTTGTCTGTTTTCCACAGCACGGAATCTTTCCGCTTCTCGGCGTTCTTCGTTAACATTTTGTCTATTTTCTCGAGCCCGGACTCTTTCTGCTTGCCGGCGTTCTTCGCTATGATTTCGTCTCCTTTCTCTTTCCCGAGCGCGCCTTCTTTGGCGATCTACAGTACTTCGCTCATTCTTCCTCAGTTAATTCTTGCTCTCTTTCCCGTTGCTCTTCACCTGAACCCTGTGTTCTGCAAATTATATTTTCTCTGCTATTGTTTGTTGACATAGCAATAGAAATTGTTTCGTTTATCCTTTAGTAAAACTTCAACAGTGTAGAGTAGTAATATTGTGTCTCAAAAAGACAATGAACTGAAAATTTCTTTTTCAGTCGTCAACGCAATTTCCCGCCAAAAATATGCGGGCAACCAGAACAGCTTCCAAATAAATCACGTCACCTCGATGAGTTGACACATGAGCCCACAATTTGGTCATGTGATGCTGGTCAGTGGCTATCCCGTTTTGACAGCTGTCAATTGACCATATTGTGAATGTCCAATATAAAAGATGTGGATTTGCCAAGACAAGCCTGAGATACCCCTCCCTTCCTTTTGATAGTCTCCCCTACCCTACCCGTACAATCTGTAGACGCGTACGTACGGACGTACGGACGTACGTACGCTCGGTCAGTCACGTGACAACCAAACGAAAAGAGGTTGACCATATTCCATGAGTATGGGGCTCTGCTCCGCGCGCGCTTCGCGCGCGGGAGCCCCGCTATAAAAATAACAGGACTTGCGGATATATCAATATGGTGCTCAAAGTTCAGTCGTAACTGTCGAATGTGACACCAATGTTCCTGGCATACTTCGATGGAAGAATCACGGAGCCATCATCAAGTGCAACAGGTGGAAACTGCAGAGTAGGTCTAAATTGGGATCCAATGATCGAGAGTTCAGTTTTATCACCGTTTAACTCCAGTTTATTTAACAACATGTAGGAGGAGGTATCCGACAAACAGGCTTGTATGTGAGAGACCATCGACAAACAGCAACAACAAGAATCAAAACAAATATAAATCTGGGAATTATCAACATAGGAATGAAACTCCATTTCATGTTGACGTATTACGTCACCCAACGGACAAGAGTATAACAAATATAGGAGCGGTCCCAAAACAAACCCCTGTGAAACACCAAAGTGATAGCTGGGTTTAAGACGCATCAAACATGATTTGTCTGATTGGAATAGATTATAGAATAAACAATTTGTATTCCTGTAAAACGAGAGTGTGTATTTTTGTATCTCGACCTAAATAGAGTCTTAAAATAAAGAGTGTTTGTTGTCCTACACAGGGTAGGCTTTTTAGAGTATTTTGTCCTAAACAGGTTCAGGATTTCAAACCCTCGGCGGCACCCCTATATCCAAACATGGGTCAAGAATACATCCCCCCACCCCTCGAAGACACTGGCCAAAGATTGTTTTACTGGAAACACGTTCTAGGTTCCTTAAGCCTTGGGAAGAGCCACTTCACATAAAACTTCGCTCTCCTGCCGAAACGTTCGCCTGAAGTTTTTTATGTCAATTTCGGGGCGACTGTTATACGAGACGAGAGCAGAAATTTAGAACCAAGAGAGCACATGTTCTTAAAAATAGAACTGAATAGTAATGCCGTAAGGCATCTGCTGAAGGTTTTGGTAATATGACAGCTGACATCCGCTGTAATCGTCTGCTCACATTCACAGCTCACGCTGATAATATAATCGTCACGTCAGCTATATAAAGCTAATCTAACTTTGGCGCAAGATAAATTGTACCCTACAGTGACATAATACGGTTATAAGGCTAGACTGAGGTGAGTTATTTGTTTTTGTTGTCGTTTTTCGTTAAAATATATATAGTCACTGTTTTCATAAACCAACTGCAAACAAATGACAAAAGCAACAGGCGCTTAGATTCGTTTGCTGCTGAGTGAACACAGACACGATAGCTACTAATTTTATATTTATTTGCACCCAAGAGCGCGGATTAGCCGAAGCATTTCTTTATTGAAAAACTTTAATTTATCATTTTGTAACAGGAAACTATTGACTTGTAGCAAATATTTAGCTAGGACGCGGCTTGACAAGACTGATTTTGTAAAGGTATTGAAGTAACATAAACCAGTACCTATTTTGATTCTACTCTTAACCGCGTTGTCTTGGATAAAACAGGCAATTTGCTTACTAGAAAAAAACATTTCGTGAAGATTCTGTACTCGCATTTCGCACTCCGTCCGAATTCGTAATGAACATTTCACTTAGCAGCTCTTACGCGGTGCCACTCCCTCGTGTCCCGAGTATTCGCATTAACAGATGTTGCGGAAAAGAGTCAGCGGCGCAGCTACCTGTACACACGGTACGCACGTGCGTACCTAAAAAAGTCAATTGGCTATGAGATGCTGCAGTCAATGAACGGAAAAAAGCGAGAAAACGTTTTACGACTTAGTTCTCATTTCATATACAGCAGAAACGCTAGGCTTACAACGTAACCTCGCCTTAAGTCAAGTCACCTGAAAAGGATTTTAGACTTGGGTGTAGGGGGTGGGGTTGGGGGGTCTTGGAAAATTGTCCGTCCCTATAATAAATCGGTACATTACCTCTGGAAAAATCCTGGCTACACCCCTGAGAGTTGGGAGCGTGAGTCGAAGAGAAACAGAGGGAAGAGGGAGGGGAGAGAGTGGGGAAATGAGTGAGTTGTGTCATATAAGCAGTCCTTATATGGAGATAGATGGTGGGAAACAGCATGAACTTGTCACTTGTAAAACCAAGATGTTGAAGTTGGACGGAAGCCATAGCAATGGGCGGAAACCATGCATAGGGACGGAGGAAACGGTCCGCGGGATGGATAGGGGCCAAATGGATTGGCGGAAAAGAAAGTGATGAACGGAATCCAAGGTTTCCAAAAATATATGGATACTGGACCCAAGTTGTATGTGTTTTTAAGATGAATGGACTTACATCTTGTGTTAAAGTTGATTTGTAATGGTAATAGGACTGAGTGGACTCCAGTTCGGTCTGTAACCATACGAGTGATAACAAAATCGAACAACCGCGCAGCAGGAATTCGATTTGTTTATCACGAGTATGATTATAGACCGAATTGAATGACACAAAGTCTTATTACAAATTAATCATAAATATTACAATTTCAGAGAAAAGGAGAAGAGCCAAGCGCAGATTATGAAAGAAAATATTGTCACTGTTCAAATGAAAAAAAATATTTATTTAGAGGACAGTCCCAATTTAGGATTCTGTACACTGTTTCTAGGGTGAATGAAACCAAGGTTGTGATTGGTTAATTTAAACTACAACTTTGAATGATTGGTTGATTAAAGCTGCAACTTTGAATGTGATTGGCTTATTGAACTGTCCGATAACAAACTGTCCGATAACAAGCTATCCGATAACAACCTGGTAACTGAATTAGTGGAAAATAGGAGTTTTTTTAAACCAATCACAATCAAGAAAAGTACGATTCTTATGATTAAAACTGTTATATTTCCTCCCTGTTGGAGTGAATAAAATCCTATTATTTCCGGACTAAAACCAAGACGCAAATCTTCAGAGGTTCTACAATTTTAATCGTGACGAACTTCCCTGGTACAGATAAATCTTAGACTGAACGAATATCGTAAGAGCGATTTGTGATGATGAAAAGACTCCGAGAATCCAATAGTGAGATTCAACACACTTAACTGACAAGATTAAATTTCACGATACTCGTATTACTAACATAACGAGCCGTTACATAACAGTCACACAACGTGACACTTCACGTGCAGTAATTTTCCTTTTCGACACACTCCCCCCCTTGATCGACCTAGTCGATCAAAGGTTTTGGACGCAGATCATTAATGTTAACAAAGTTCGACAATATCGTATTGACGTTGATTCAAGAAGTACGGACGACTTCAACTTGCTCATCCGGGACGAACCGGATAGCTGACTCCAAAGCTCCAACGCTCTCGTTTCCTTCTGTAGTTACATAACTCTCAGACGGGACTTCAATTGGGTACAATCTTTGGATGGGCCGTTTCATTTTAGATCTCCGCCCTTGAGACACCACTCGGACGACGGCTGACCGAACAACATTATCTCTTCCGGGAATTAGATCTTGCACGACGCCAACTCTCCATCTTTGACGCGGCACTAAATCTTCATGAATGCACACAACATCGCCCTCCTTGACTACTCGATCTCGTGTCTCCTTCCTTCCACGATGATGCTCTCGGAGCTCGGAAAGGTACTCTTTGCGCCACCGGTTCCAAAAGTGCTCTAGAATGAGGTTCAGATGCCTTTGTCTCCTCGACAACTCTGTGGCTACATTTCCCGAGGTCGAAGCTTGGATTTCTGCGGTGGGGCTGAGTATTCTTCGTCCAATCACTAGCATAGAAGGGGTGAGTGATTCCTCAAAGTCCTCGTAGATGTAGGTCAATGGACGTGAGTTGAGTATTGCTTCAACCTCGGTCAGCAGAGTCTCGAATTCTTCGTATCTGATTAGAGCGTTCCCCAGAGTCTTCTTCAGACATCGTTTCACTGAGTGAACTAGGCGTTCAAAGAATCCACCCCACCATGGGGCACGAGGGACGTTGAACTTCCACTTGATTCGATATTGACTGAGAAAATCCTTTAGTCCTTGGCTCTTGAATGTTTTAGCATTGTCTGAAATGATGATATGCGGTATTCCTCTTCTTCCAATGAACCGCTTTAGGCATCTTAAGAATGTTTGTGTTGATAGGTCTGGCAGGAGTTCCAGATGCAGCGCGCGAGAAGAGACACAAGTGAAAATCGCGATGTAGGCCTTGTTGACTTTCCTACCCTTTGAAAAAACTTCTCTCACGAAGACCGGACCAGCAAAATCGACACCAGTTCGAGTGAATGCGAATTCATCGGAAACTCTGAACTCCGGAAGAGGCGGTTGTGAAGGGGTGTTGTAAGGCCTTCCTTCAAGCTTCTTACATGTAGTACAACGAGAGATCAATTCACGTACAGCCTGCCTTCCCTTCACAACCCAGTACCTTGACCTAAGCTCAGTCAATGTTTCCTTTACTCCGTTATGCATGACTTTGCTATGGCTATCCCTGATTACCAACACCGTGAAGTGATGGTTCCGCGGTAGGATTGCAGGGAAACGAGCTTCATAGGGTAGAGGTGCATTGTGTAATCTTCCCCCACATCTCAATATCCCATCTTCACCTTGAAATAGGCCAAGTGATACCCGCGTTTGCTCATACTTCTCATCTTCCCGGACACACTTCTGCACATGCTTGATCCAGAGAACTTCCGCAGCCATCTCTTCTTCGGGTTCTATTCCCAAAGACTTCGTTCGTTCCTGGCGATGGCTCGTCTGTGCATTTCTTATGAATCGCAGAACATAGCAGGTGACTCGAAGGAGCTTATGCAATTTACTGTATCTCGTAGGTTGTATGATTTGTTGTAAACCTTCTGCTCGAGCTGTCGCAACTGTCATCGTGATCTTTGCTCTCTGCTTGACTTCACTGATGCTGCTTCCTTCAAAGCTCTTTGACCTAAACTCTTTCTGACTTGGCCAAAATTCTTCATCCTTCTTTAGGAAACTAGGGCCTTCCCACCACTTCTTATTGGTACTCAATGTAGAGGCCTTGCAGCCACGTGACTCAACATCAGCGGGGTTATCTTCTGTTGGGACGTATCTCCAGTCAGTGGTGGTCGTTAACTTCCGAATTTCCACAACTCTGTTTTGGACGAATGGTCTGAATTCCTTTTCCTTCCCCTTGATCCACCACAGCGCAATCTCCGAGTCTAGCCAACAGAAACACTTGTTTATTGTTAGAGTGGGATTCAGCGCTTTGTACACGCTTGACAGCAATCTGGCGAGTACTAAACTGGACAGAAGTTCCAGTCTGGGGGTGGTGCTGCCTGATATAGGTGGGACTCTCGTTTTGGAGGCGACGAGCTTGCAATAGACTGCCTGTCCTGACTGAATCCTAAGATAGATGACAGCGCCATAAGCCTTCTTTGAAGCGTCGCCGAAACCGTGCAAATCAAAGGTACTTGTTTTAAGGCAGGTCGGTCCGGAAAGATAACATCGATCAATCGACAGCTGTGAAGTGCCTTGCATGTCTTGCAGCAAGGATCTCCAGAGAAGAGGCGCATCTCCTTCTAGGGGCGTATCCCAGTCAACGCTCATCTTACAGATTTCTTGGAATAGTATCTTGAGGGCAGTAAAGACTGGCGACAGGACACCAAGAGGGTCAAATGTCTTCGCAATAGAGCTCAGGATGATCCTCTTAGTTATGACTTGCTCTTCTAAATAACCAGTAAGGCTTTCAAAAGTGAACACTAGTTGGTCCCTAGCGTTATCCCACGCGGTTCCCAAAACTCTTGGAACTTTGCCGGTGTTGTTTTGATTTCGAAACTGTGACTTTGAGAAGGTCTCATGTTCTTGCTGTAGTTCGCGAGATGATTGATACCTTGAATGACCTTGTTGAGCTTCTATCTTAAGCGCTAGATTGTGATCGTTTGTCATCCACTTCCGCATGTTGAAACCGCCTTCTGCGAATCTTGTTTTAAGCTTGTTGTAGAACTCAAAACCCGAAGCCTCGTTTGGTTTTGAGGATGCTAAATCATCCACGTAAAGTGAGCGCACCACCTCTTCAACGAACCGTGGGTCGGCGCTCTTGTACGAGTTGAGATGATGGCGAATTGTCGCGTTCAAGAGGAAAGGGCTGGAATTTACTCCAAAGACCACTCCAGCGAACCGTCTCACAACAAGTTGGGGGTTGTCAGAGTGAATATCTTCCACCCAAAGGAAGCGCAGGTAATCGCGGTGCTCTGGAGCGACACCAACATTTAAGAAGGCCTTCTCTATATCGGCAGTGAGTGCCACCTTGTGAACTCGGAATCTGATCAACACTTCAAAGATGAGTGGACTGAGTGGTGGTCCTGAATAGAGGCAGTCATTGAGGCTTGGTCCAGTTCGTTTCGATGAGGCGTCATATACGATGCGAATCTTCGTCGTGTCTTTATCAAGTCGTAGTACCTCTCTGTGTGGTAGATAGTGCACCTTCCCTACGTCCAGTTCCTCTTCCAAATTGACGGGTTCAATGATGTTACTCTCCAGTTGTTCTTGAATTATTCCATCGTAGTGCTTGAGGATATCAGGCTTTGACTTGAGTCTTCTCAAAAGGGACATCAGCCTCGATTTACTCAGTTGGTAGTTATCGGGGAGAGTAGTATGACATTCCTTGAAAGGCAGTTTCACTTGATATCGTTCTCCATCATGCTTGACATCCGCCAGGAACTTCTCGTAAACTGTCGGTTCGTTCTCCTTGATTCCTAGTGTTTCTAAATCCCAGAACTGTTTCACTTGCTGATCGAGAGAGAGCTTCTCATCAATTACGGCGGTACATATCTCGAGTACATGAGTTTCCGTTAGATTAACTGTGGAGTCTTCAGGATATGGAGGTGAATTGCCGACGGGGCCAGAAAGAACATAACCGAGTTTGGTAGGAAGCGCGACGGGTCCATGCACTGGGCCACGAACAACACCACCAGTTACAAATTGCCAGTAGAAGTCGGCTCCAATTAGCAGATCAATAGTTGGGTTATCGCCCCCACTAGTCTTATCAGCTAGCTCTAGGCACTGGAGGTGAGGATAGGTCGCTTGTGTAAACTCAACGATTTGTCCGCTTATAGGAGCGCAGATCAGAGGAACTACATATGCTGTAACATAGATCTTCATTCCATCAAGGGTCCCCACAGCCACTTGAACAATATCACATCGTCTCAGTTTACCCGAATCTTCTCCGAAGGTCTTGATCATTAGCGTGTCCTGGCCGGTGACTGGGAGATTCAAACTCCTCTGCAAATTTTCTGTGATATAGCTCCTCTGACTGCAGCTATCAAAGACCATTCTTGCATTGACGAATAATGCACTGCTTTCAGGCTTGAAGATGTTTGCTCGGGCTGTTTGCAGAAGGACGCTGTTCTTAGAATCGACCAACATGCTTGTAGTAGGCGCTTGGGTGTCAACAGGGGCGTGGCTTGGACGGTCTTCTAACCCCGCTACCGCGGTTCTCGTCTGGGGTGGCTGCCTTCTTTTGTCTTGAGAGTCACATATAGAGGCATGGTGTCTCAATCCACAGAGGTGACACGTTTTTCCGTTTTCGCATTGGCTAGCGACGTGACCAGTACGTAAACACCTGAAACATTTTCCCTTCTTACGAAGAATTTGCTTTCTCGCCGAGATATTAGTTACAATGTTGCAATTTGAGGACGGATGCGAACCTTTGCAGTAGGTACACCACGGACCGTGATTTGCGTCACTTCTCGCATCAGTGTACAAGGCAGAGGTCGTCGAGGGTTGACCTAGAGGCATTGCACGTTTTTGTACAGCATGATACCGAGGCTCCCTGTTGCTCGCTGCTCCAGGAATGTACTGGCATTTTTCTCGAAGCTGTAATTCTTTACGGAAGGTTTCGAGCATGGGCTCCAAACTCCATTCGTCTGAGGGGAGATCTCTAGTGATTGAAATCCTCAGCTCTTCTGGGATCTTTAACATTACCACCGGTGACAAGAAGCTTCCATACATTTCCGGTTTGATGCCTATATTTTGGAGACTCCTGACATGCGACTCCAATTTGTCATAAATTACACGCAACTTTCTCGTTTCTTGTAAAGAGGTTGCCGCCGGTAGTTTCAGTAACGATTCCATGTGAGCAGAAATGAGGACTTGCTTGTTTCCATACCTTTCCTGCAAGAGTTTGATTGCCTCTTTGTAGTTCTCGCCGGTCAAAGAAAACCCGCTAATCGTGTTTGCCGCTTGACCTTGAAGCAACGACTTAAGGTAGTTAAACTTGTCCACCTCTGTTAGGCTTTCATTGTCGTGCACGGCCGAACTGTACGAATCCCAGAAGGGAGACCATTCCACCGCGTCACCGAAGAATTTCTTTAATTCCAATTTCGGGAGCCTTGCATGGCTATTGTTTACTTGAGGCGGTGACTGATTTGGATGCGTTTCCGAACTTGACCCCGTTAAATGTTGACTGTCCTCCTTTCCCCTTTCGATCTCACTTAAGAACGTTTCAATTTCCACGATGCAGTCGTGAATAGCACTTGCGAAATCGCAACTGTCTTCTACTTCTTGCTCTATTCTTTCATCTTCAATTAACTCGACAATCTCACGATCGAGGTCTTTCAGTTCCACTATCTTGTCCTTCAGATTTGATTTTAGAGACTTTAACTTCCTCGATTCCGCGGGATTTCCAGCTTCGATCAGTTCCCGGGCATGGGCAATTATTCTTTTGGCGTGGCTCTTGTGGCCGGCACGAATCCTTATCTTCTTCTTCACATCTGCCATGACTCCATGTGCTTGATGTTTCTCAATTCCCGGGTCTCGGCACCAAACAATGTTGGAGTGAATAATCCTATTATTTCCGGACTAAAACCAAGACGCAAATCTTCAGAGGTTCTACAATTTTAATCGTGACGAACTTCCCTGGTACAGATAAATCTTAGACTGAACGAATATCGTAAGAGCGATTTGTGATGATGAAAAGACTCCGAGAATCCAATAGTGAGATTCAACACACTAACTGACAAGATTAAATTTCACGATACTCGTATTACTAACATAACGAGCCGTTACATAACAGTCACACAACGTGACACTTCACGTGCAGTAATTTTCCTTTTCGACACTCCCTACTAGATCAAATATGCATTTCTGCATCGTACTGGTTTTCCTAGCAAGCTCACTCCTAGCAAATGCAGGTATGCCACAGTTTACTGAAATAACTTATGAATGAGGAGCAATGAGCCGTTTATGGGAGTCAGACCCATCCGCTCTCAAGCCCGTTTTGAACATATTCGTGTTTAGGGCTGTGCAATAATTATCCGTAAGGTGAGGGGGGCGGGGGGGGGAAGGGAAATGGGCACCGAAAGGAGAAATATTACACAATTCCCTTCCTCTCAACAAAGGAAAATTAGCTGTGACCCCGCCTCCAAATCTCCCAACAATTATGACGATCCCCTCCACTACAACCACCACATACAAATATAGTAAATATAGTAAATATACCTGAAGTAATAAGTATAACTTTTAGTGAAATATCTTTGGTATTTGAATCTCAAAGTCAGTTTTTCAGTTGTCCCCCCTCTGACTTTTCCAGAAATTTACTTTCCCCCCCCCCCTTCCTAAGGCTGTGAAGTTACAATGTGCCTCCCCTCTCGTTTTACTGCCACTCTCCTTGTCGCACAGTCCCTTATATGTAAGACTATTCAACAGCCCAATACCTTGAAAATCTAATCTAAATTAAATTAAGGTCCTCTAAGTAAAAAATAAAAAAAAAAAATTCTGGCCGTAGAAAAAATATAGCCGTGTGTTATGAACCCTTTTCTTTAAATATGATATACTAGAATAAAGTCCTGCTGCGTGAAAAAAAAATTGATGGCCATAAGCAATAATTAGCAATTAATGAATGAGGCTGAGTAGGATATGAAGAATTAAGCGGATCGAGGAAGGTGTTATCCACCGAGGCCGTAGGCCGAGGTGGATAACACCCTTCCGAGATCCGCTTAATTCTTAATATCCTACGAAAGCCGAATTCATTAATTGCTTTATTATTTATCAAAATGTTTTCAAACACTTTAAGGAGAAAATGAGCTTCATTTTCACAAATTTCACACCCACCAGCAATATAACAAAATAACACAACGGTGCATTAACCTGCGAAAACGCTGCATTTTTGACGTCATTTCCTCGTTTAAGTCAAAATTCTTCCAAATTTGGTCATCAGTAACTGGTTATGGTGAATTAAACGTGTGCTTTTAGCCAATCAGAATCGGGGAAATATTTTGAATGAATAATAACACTACTTTCAAGTTTTAGTGTCAGACCTATCACTACGTTCGACACGAAACTCACTTGAATCTGATGACAACTTTCGCTTAGGTTGTCAAAAGGTCAGTCTAGGTTGTATTACTGCACGTCTAACAGTTCTAACATCATCGACTTGGTGGAAATGAAAACCGTTATATTGAGTAATATTTTCGTTGTTATTTCATTTCAGAAAGTGAATTTTACAGCGATGCAGTGAATTATACCTTAATCGGCTGCTACTATGACGACGCTTACGCGCTCACAAGCTTAGAGGGACATGACCCACTGCTTGACGACGACTACAAGACAAGAGAAGATGCAGTAGAAAAGTGCGCTTTGGCAGCGAATAGCAGATGGCGAACCGTGTTTGCAATCAAAGATGGTGGAGCGTGTCTCACTACTGCATTGTCTCTCGAGGCCTTTAAAAAACCCGACATCTCCGACGCTTGCATACCGGGTGATTACGGCACAAGACTTCAAGTGCATGTTATTGGAAAGATAAACCGTAGTAAGGGATGCTTTTTTCGTTGAGTAGTGTAAGAATACGTTAAGCACGGTGGAGAGTTTTTCACGTGTCAGATCTTGTGTAACCGCTGACCCCTATGGCATTAAGCAAACTGTAGACCATTCCTGACTGTTAACATGACGTGACATCTTTAAGGCTGGCTATGGCGATAAATACATACAGGAATTAGTAATCAACTTTAAACTTTAATGAATTTGACACTCCCCTTACGGGGCTTTTCAGTGACAATGAACAACTCTTACCCAAATTTAATGCGTGCAAGTGCCACTAGATGGTGAACGATATCATGCAATCATTACGGCAGTTCCATGACCACCTTGGCTTGTGGCTGCTACAGCAAGTAGCAAACATGGCTGCACTATAACGAGGATAAAACCATCCGTTGTTTGAACAAAGTGCGTTTAACGGAGAAGCGCTTAATGTTTAAGGAAATACTCGACGCGTAATAGATCTGATAAACTAGAAATATGGCCCTGCAAAACCTCGCAAAGGTAGTTATTAAAGAACTTGTAATAGTTTTTCTAGTCAGGGCAAAGACCCCAATTATTGTATTCATCTTGTCATTACATCATAGGAGGAGCCTATTATTGGCTCGTGATTATGATTCTTACTATTTCTGTTATTACTATTATCATTGTCATTATCATCATCATCATCATCATTATCATTGTCATTGTCATCATGATTATTATTATTATAATCATTATTATTATTATTATTAATACCATATACTTTTATGGGATAGGTGCGTCTGTCGTAATCTGGGAAAAGGCATTGTTTCTTTACTATTGAAACAGAGTCGCTGGCTGCTATAAAACATAAGCTGTCAATAGTCGTTAGGGTCAGTTAAGAGAGCTCTACCAACTTAAGGTTATTGATAACCTTTTCGCGTGCCTTTCGGAAAATGTTTCGTACGCGTACTTTCGATGAACCCGTGGCAAACTATATATCTATGGAAAGCTTATGAAATGTAGAACCAAATGCATAAGAATCTTCAGGCGCGAGCCTTCAAACGTGAAACCTTCGATGTTCACGTCGCTGAATGACTTGCCTTCGCATTATCTCTTACGACAGAACAAAAGGCATTATATCAATCAGCACTTGATAGGCTACCAAACTGTGTCGGGCCTTAAGGATCTTTCTAATTGTTTCTGAGAAAATAGGCTCTGAAGTTGGCCAATATGAAATTTTTCGTTTCGCGTCACGTAAAGAGATGTCACAACAGAAATATTACGCATATTTTTTAAGTTATAAACATTTTTGTACACCAATATCCTATGATCATTTTGGCCAAATTTCGTAAAAATCCGACAAATCTACATTCGAAGATCAGTCATTTGCGGAAAAATATACCCCGAGTTTTCGAGCCAAGAAATGTTTTATTAGTTTACTCGATTTACTAGCCACGCAAACCACAAAATTTGCAATAACTCTGCTAGAAAAATTCGTTCTGAAATAATTTTGTTCAGAAGAAAACCATTAGAGGTGACTATCTTAAGGTAGCTTTTTACAATTTTGCAAAATTCCATCCCGAAAAGGTTATTATTTAATCAATAAAATTCATGTCTCGTTCTTTTGTTTAGTTAATGTTTAATCGTAGCTTAGACACATTGTTCTTAATGGATCGACCTGAAAACAACTTGCACCAGGAGCTCATTACCCGGAGCGTGCAACTCCCACACAAGGTGTGTGAAACGGCGTTTTCACAAGTAAGGTTATTTTTAGATCGTCTCTCCCGCGAATTGGTTTGGTAGAGCCAATCACAAGCTAGTGCATGATTGATATGTAGCATGCCAACCGCCTGTAGCGACAACGAACATAGCCGACATACACGAGTCTTCATCGGAATGTTCGGACAGCATTTCTGAGGATAGTCAAGGTATTTACACAGAGAATAGTAGCTCCAATGAGATAACTGAGACAGCGGAAACGACATTTTTTCGCTTGAGAAGCCGCTCTAAAAATAACCTTACTTGTGAAAACGCCGTTGCATGAACCTACAGCAGTTGCACGCTCCGGGTAATGGGCTCCTGCTTGCACACAATATAAGCATGCATCTTAATGTCTACATCGTGTTAAAGGTGAAATCGTGTAACTATGCACCAGTATTAATTACATACCCGTCGCGTTTACACCCCTTGCAGATACACCCCTTCCTGCTGTCAATTATACATCACTCGGCTGTTACCATGACAACCCCGAGAATCCGGCCCTTGGCAGCTTAGAAGGGCAGGACCCACTTCTACAAGGCGACTACCGAACAAGAGAGCACGCCATTCAAAAGTGCGCTTTGGCCGTTTCTGGATCCGACAACTTAAGTTGGCCACGCCTTTTTGCAATTCAAGATGGCGGCAAGTGCCTAGGGGGTGTGGAAGTCCATCGAACATTTAACATGCACGGTATCTCTCAGGCTTGTGCGGAGGATGGCAAAGGAGGGTATAATGCAAATCACGTATATTTTATTGGAGAGGCCAGCGCAGGTAAAATGTTAATTATTTAAGTAATGGTCTGGCTAAAAGGTAGGCAAGTGTACGGCAAAACTCATTAAAAAAGTGCGAACAGTTAATTGTTAATTCCATTTAAATCGCCTCATCGTATTGGCTAATAGCAAAAAAACCCGAAAAAACAATGAAAAAATTAAAAAAAAACGTTATTTTTAGACCTTGTCTTTTCCATATCCCTATTTTCTGTCTCTAGGCCAAATTTGGCAACAAAATTAAATGACACCATTGCTGAGTGCTATTGTCTCTCTGCCTGCTTCTTACGCGGACCATTACTTAAATTGAAGGGCCAAACACCAAGTTTTACATTCGTAAGTTTAGGGACTTTTGATTTCGTATTGACGTGTTGATACCAACTATTTAGCTGTAAATACTGAAAAACCCTTTCGTTTTTCAACTAAATTTTTCCTTTTCAACTAACAAGCCATTAATTTCACTGACCTCTGATTTCGTAATTTAAAATCATTATGAATTATCCAGTTGTGATTGAATGCTGAAAAAGTGAGTATTTGCGATTCTCTGGCGAGCTAATGTACAGTCTGTTGTGCGCAGTTGACTTTAAATATTTATCTGCTGGTATGATGTCAGCATTCCTGAAAAGCTAGAGAATTGTACAGTACTGTGGTTCTCTTTAAGACTTTGACGTTAATACGATTTAGTTCGTTTTAGCAACGGGAGAGTTTGCTGACTGTGCTAATCCACACTGTAAACCTTTTTTGTATTATTAGTGGACATTCCATTTGAGCGGCCTACCGACATTGGATGTTACAAAGATCTCCCACTCAGAGCGATTCCGTCAGTGGAAGGAACAGATCACATTCTTGACGGCAGCTACAACACCAGGGAAGATGCCATTGCTAAGTGCAATGTGTTTGCAAAATCTCGTGGATATAGCGTGTTTGCTCTTCAAGATGGCGGCATGTGTTTAGCTGGTTCCAGCAGATCCGCCACCAAATATGGATTGTCACGTGATTGTAAAAAAGACGGGAAGGGAGGACCGATGGCCAATCACGTGTATGCCACGACCACTTCCGTTTGTACGGTCTCATGTATTTGTATTTAATATTTCTATCCAAAACCGAATAAGGCATCTTCTCTTCTTTCATCTTATTTAGTCTTTTTAGTACTTGCCATTAATTTTGGTTCACACCAAGGTTAAAGATTCACTCCTTAACCATAATATTCACTAAATGAATTGGTTGATTTCAGTGATAACAGGAAAACCGTACATTTTGTTATGTTCTTGCTCCCAACTTAGGATCCGCGTTAAAGAATTAAGACAAAAAATATGGAGCTGTTTTGAGTTGGGAGTCGCAAACGACATCAACGTAGGTCTTCTTATTAATCTGCAGTCTTATCTCTTCACGGAGACGTAAGAATTTGACAAACATCTGTTTATTGCGTCTACTTTTTTGCTCTTACAAACGCTACATAAAGACTTTTATTCCCTCAATGTAAAATAGATGACAACGCAAAGCCAATAGTTTCATAAGTTTTAGATATATCCTACAAATATTTTTTTAAATATGTATATGTAAATATATATTTGTAAATTTTTAAATAATCTTGTTTTTTTTAATTCACACTTTCATATTGTAACTAGTAACGCAATTCAGCCTTTAGGCTGTTAGATGATATTTTCAATAAACCGTTCTTATTTTAACGCATCTTATTTACTTTATCTTTTGTATTTATCTTAAATTTTGTTGTAAATTCGTTTTCTTGTTGAAAGCAAAATGCAGATTTTGTTTGGAATTTTTGTTTCTTATCATTTGTATTGGGATAGCAAAGAGATTTCGTTAGAAGTGACCAGGTTTAGTTCAAAGCATCTCCCAAATCAATTTTGCAATTCTAGGGCGATTTCCAATAAACTGCTGAAAGTTATTCAGTTCGCTGCGTGAAACTGGAAGAAACTTGGGACACATTTTATACCAAAAGTCAAAGTTAAATCAATCATGGCATACGCTGTTGCTGACGACATATTCATGACATCGCTTTGAGTTCTGATAGCTTTGTCGAACAGCGTGCATTAGCAAAAGTGATTATCTTTGATTTAATGTTTACGGCAGGTTCTTGTAAAGGACGGACCATTAGAAAAGTGATGGGGGAGGGGGGGGGGGGTGGTGGGGAATTTTTAGCTTGCACGAATTTTTTTTTTTCGCTCACTGCTTGTGCAGGAATTTTTTTTTTAGGTGAAGTCCTCTGCACGAATTTTTTTTACTACGTGTGAAAAAGTCACAATTGGACCTTCCTTCTGCATGAATTTTTTTTTACCTTGTTTTTCTTGGCATTTTCCCTTGCATGAATTTTTTTTGTTTTTTCCCCACCCCCCCACCCCCATCACTTTTCTAATGGTCCGTCCCTAAACATGATGTGTTTCTAAAATTCACTCTCAATCCCTAGGAATGGCTGTTTCAGTTCGTTCTAATTTCTACTAAATATACAAACAGAAACTTTGGAAGATTTATGTACTTATAATAATAATAATAATAATAATAATAATAATAATAATAATAATAATTTAATTACTTCTAGCGCGCAAATTAACATTGAAATTTGATCAAATGCGCGTACTTGTCTCCAACAACAACAATTGTGTCTACTAAATCTTAGCAAATTTGGTTTTTTTATATTATATAAGCGGACCACCAGCTCTTACTTCAGACCTTCCTTCTGCATGAATTTTTTTTTACCTTCTTTTTCTTGGCATTTTCCCTTGCATGAATTTTTTTTGTTTCTTTCCCCACCCCCCCCCCCCCCACCCCCATCACTTTTCTAATGGTCCGTCCCTAAACATGATGTGTTTCTGAAATTCGCTCTCAACCCCTAGCAATGGCTGTTTCAGTTCTTTGGAATTTACCCTAGATACACAAGCAAAAACTTTGGAAGCTTTATGTACTTATAATAACAATAATAATAATAATAATAATAATAATAATAATAGTAATAATTTAATTATTTCTAGCGCGCAAATTAACATTGAAATATGATCAAATGCGCGTACTTGGTTCCTTAGTGTAATCTAATTGCGACATCACAAAGTTTCATAACTTTTAAAAAAGTTGAGTCTACTAAACCTTTAGTTTTTTCTTTATTTATAAGCGGACCTCCAGCTCTTACGAAAGTGCTTTTTGATCTGTTTCAGTGGATTATCTTTCCAGTCTTACTTACGAGTCACTCGGTTGTTACAAAGACGAACCAAGGCGAGCCATCGACAGTTTGGAAGGTCAAGATGTTCTTTTGAAAGACGACTATAAACTGAGGAAAGATGCGATTCAAAAGTGCGCTCTGCTTACCAGGGTACTAGGATACGTTGTATTTGGCATCCAAGATGGCGGCGTGTGTGTTGGTAGTGCAAGTGCGAACGAAACCTTTAACAAGTGTGGAGTGTCACAGAACTGCACGAATGATGGACGAGGAGGGCCGATGGCCAATGAAGTGTATGCCTTGAGGAGTCACCCTTGGAAAAGTTAGCTTGTTTTTTTGCGGTTTATAGAGGCGAATTTGTTGACAATTCCGTCGGTGATAGCACCAAACGTGTAAAGAAAACATGGCGCCGAAAACGCCTTAAAATGACGGGGTGTGTGCGTAGGGGGGTAGGGGGGTTGAGGTGCGGGGGTTAGGCGGGGGGCGCGATGGGTTGATGGAGTGGTAGGGAATTTTAGAGAACAAATTCATGCAAAAAAGAAACTTAGAGAAAAGATTGTGCATTAAGGTGGAATAACATTGGTATCATGGGAAAAATTCTTGTATTGACCAAATCACCTGGTACTATTTCCCTGGCTCCCCTTTTCAGCGCCCGCATGGTTTTTGTTATTGTTTGTTGTTTTTGTTATTGTTTTTGTTATTATGTTTTGTTTTTGTTATTGTTTTTTGTTTTTGTTATTGTTTTTTGTTTTTGTTATTGTCTTTTGTTTTTTGTTATTGTTTTTTTTATCAACGAGAGTTGGCAAATGCAATCAAATTGCCGTTTATTGTTGCACGTAAAACACTCGTTTATACGACTCTACTCGAAACTCAACAGATTGGTTGTCAGAAAAAAAAATTGTTTTTGATTATACCTGTACCCTCCCCACCAGGATGTTTTAGTGCTCACTTTTCCAACTTGAGAAGATACGGTGGCCCTCAACTGCCACGGCAAAACTTACTTTCTCACGGCAAAACTTACTTTTTTACGACAAAAAATACTTTTTACTGGGTTATTGTTAACGTTTACAGTCTCTCCCGATCCAACTATAAACATGGACGAGGATAGGAGTTTCGTGTAAGATACTGGAGTGAAAGTAAACGTTCAATACTCGTTTCTGTTAGGAAGGTAGATAATTATCAATGTAGCCAGTTATGCATGGCAAAGGGCTATTGTGGTATTTGAATGTTTTTTTTTTTTTGGAAGACAAGAAATATTTTGTTACAAGCTGGTAATTACATAACAGTTTATTGATGGTGATCTGGTTGATTTCATTATGTCAAGGCAAGAGAAAATAAGGGACAATCTGTCCCTCATTTTCTCTTGGTCAAGGCAAATTTTGTGTACCGTGAGAGTGTAATAATACAGAACAGAACTAATACATGATATAAACATGTGAAAAAATGTACCAAAAAACGCTTTGCCGACATTCATTTTTGGAGATGTAATATATCAGTAACAATAGTAAGCACCCTTAGGGACGGACCATTAGAAAAGTGATTGGGGGGGGGGGGGGGGTGGGGAATTTTCAGCTTGCACGAATTTTTTTTTTCGCTCACTGCTTGTGCAGGAATTTTTTTTTTCAGGTGAACCCCTCTGCACGAATTTCTTTTACTACGTGTGAAAAAGTCACAATTGGACCTTCCTTCTGCATGAATTTTTTTTTACCTTCTTCTTTGCATGAATTTTTTTTTGGGCATTTTCCCTTGCATGAATTTTTTTTTGTTTTTTTACCCCCCCCCCCCCCCCCAATCACTTTTCTAATGGTTCGTCCCTTAAAGGTGCTGGGATTGATTCCTTTGCGGGCGAGGATTAAAAATTTTTTAATTATGTTAAATCAAGAGTGCCTTATAAACTCAAGGAATGCAGTTATATCTCATGCCCTGGAACCTTGCTGGAAAAACGAGTTTCTCATACAACTGCCGTGAAAAAGTAACAAACAACCATAAATAGGTTCTTGTATTAGTCAATGGAATTACTGATAGCACTTTCTTAATTTCTCATTTGCAGACTTTTTAACTTCCTTTTACTACAACAAAGTCGGATGCATGAATAGAAATTGGATGGAAAGCATGGAAGGGAAAGACGCAACCCTAGATGAAGACCCTGCAGTTAGAGAACTGGCTACTGAAAAGTGCGGTTTGGTATCGTTGAAGAGAGGATATAAAGTGTACACTGTTCATAACGGCACTTGTTCTGGAGGTCCAACTGCTGTTCAAACATTTTTACGGCATGGCTACCATGAAAGTGACAAGAATTGTTTGTCAGACTCTGCGAGATCCGTATATTCTCTAGGACTTACAGAAGGTAAGACCATATTTACAAAACAAAAGTGGCCAATTTTCATGGGCTTGTTTTTAGCTAGCTGGTGACGAATCCTCCATCCAGGCGAGTCGTCCATCGAGGATAATTGCTACAGAAAGATAGCGTGTCTGAGATAAACTTGGGATAAGAACGGTGTAGTTCCTGTTACGGCGGTTCGTAAGACTTCATTAATACAAAGCAATGAGACTAATCATTTGCAAAGAAGAAATATCAACCAAAAAAAGCTGAGGAAGAATAATGCAAACCAACGTCTTCACCATAAAATTTAATCTACTCTGAATCGTTGACAAAATGTTGCAAGACAGTTAACTTGTTCTTCTTCTGTTTCTGTTTAATTTAAATGTAGGCGATATAGTTCTTCCTCAGAACGTTGTTACAAATATTTTTCCCTATACAATTTCCCTATGTAAGAACGTTCAACATGTTTCACATGCATTTGACTTCCGGCGATGAACATTGTTCTGAAGGAAATCCTGGAAACTTTTCCAAATGTTTTGACGAAGATTGTACGTCAGGAACGCACGATTGAAATTAAACTTATGTCCAGTGCGAGCTTCGCGTAAGTCACATTCTCTAAAGTTACCTTAGCTTCGTCATGAATTTTGACAAGCATTAGATTCGAAACGTTTAAAACATACTGCCCGAGCCACACACAAGAATATTAAATTTTTACTGTGTACTCTCAGGATAAATTAAGGAATACTTTTTCAAATCCCAGCCAATATTACATTTTAGTAACCACTGACCCAAGTCCATTAGTAACAAGAACTTTGGTTACTTCTGATAGCAATCCATAGTAAACTCGCTGTTAAAGCGCTGTCAATTGGCTCCCAAGAAAATTTAGGATCCCGTTTCTGTCCACGTCGAGAGGTCTCGGAAATGTCCGGATTTCCGAAAACCTCCGTTTTTTCTCGTATGTCAGCTCGGCAAATTTCGGGCTACGATCGACACTGACTTAATTATCCTAACCGAAGTAATTTGTTAACTTCTAATTGCCGTATACAGCTAGGTACCAGTAAATTAATTCTAGTACGAAATACATATTAAGATATCGCAGAGTGAGCCTGTGCCTTGCATTTTTTAATATTATTTCTGCCGTTAGCTTTGGACCGCGAGCGATCTGTCTTTCTTGCCTCAGATCCTCCGCGTGGATGTTAACGGAATAATTATCTGATTATGCAAATAAGTTGAAAATCGGGGTGGGAATGGTAATAGTTTTTTCTCTCTTTCTTGCGCTCGCCTTTCTCACATATCGCGGCTTCGCTGCGCGTAGTGTGTTAGTTTGTGAATCGCGCTCCGCGCATCAAGAATCATGCAGGAGAGAAGGCACTGCTAGCTACCGATCTAGAAAGAATGCCGTTTAACAATTCATTGATAGCTGCTGAACAGTACTGTACTGTGGTACTTTTTGTTTTACTATACAGTGTGGTTCTAACTTTTTCATCTGTGGATCAAACCATGCAGTGTAACCATTCTTTGGAAAGCTGCTGAACAGTGCTGTACTGTGGTACTCGGTTTGTTTTACTATAAAGTGTGGTTCTAACTTTTTCATCTGTGGATCAAACAATGCAGTGTGACCATTTTTTGTAACGCTACTGAACAGTACTGTACTGTGGTACTCGGTTTGTTTTACTATACAGTGTGGTTCTAACTTTTTTATCTGTGGATCAAACAATGCATTGCGACCATTCTTTGTAAAGCTACTGAACAGTACTGTACTGTGGTACTGTTTGTTTTACTATACAGTGTGGCTCTAACTTTTTCATCCGTGGATCAAACCATGCTGTGTGACCATACACTGGAAAGCTATTGAACAGTACTGCATTGTAGCTCTGTTTTCTTTCTGTACCGTGTGGTTTTCAATTTTTCATTTTTGAGCAATTGTTGCTTATTTATACCTTGTTGTTATGGTTTTTTTATTTTTTTTTATTTCTGCGTGTTTTGCAGTTCTCATGCATTTTGTTAACTACACACATCTTGGTTGCTTCAAGAAATCCAATCTGATTCCAAGCGTAGAGGAAGGCTCCTTTCCTACTTTATATGGCTGGGATAACTACAAGCTAAGAGGAAATGCAATTCAGAAATGCGCTTTGCTCACCCAACTTAAACACTTTAGAGTGTTTGCACTTCAAGATGGCGGGAAGTGTCTGACAGGCTATAGAGCTCACAAAGATTACTACAGATCTGGCGGCTCAAAAAAGCGGTGTACGCCAGGCGGAAAAGGAAATGAGTCAGCCATGGACGTGTACATTTTAAAATCCTGAGGTACAAATACAATGTTTTATCAAAAAATAACCGTTTATTTATAGATCTTTATGGAAAATAATATGAAGGAAGCTCCTGGAATTCGCACTGGTTTTAAATGCTGTTTGCCATTTGTTTTCGGAAACATATTTTTTTCAGCTCCATTTACTGAAGTTTCACCATTCTTTTTTTCCTTTATTTGCAGGACTTCAATATCGACTTTGAGTTGCTTGAGTCGGAAATAAAGAGATTTTCCAGGAAATGATTTAAAGGTTAATTTTAGAGGAGATAGGACCAACGACTTCCCCCTATTAAGAGTTTTTCTTCTTCATTCAAAGATTCCAACTTGCCGTCAGCCGTTTTCTCACCCGCATTAGGTATATAATTCATGGTAGGCCACCATATAGTCACCAAATATAGTGTTTACAGGGGTATACAAGGGTTTTCAAAGGTACATCATTGTAAACCCTTGTGTACCCCTGTAAACTGACTAGATGGTGGCCCACCATGAATTATATGCCCCGCATTACCCCAAAAAGCTTTAATTCAAGATGCTAAAGAAATAAAAAGCGATTTGCTAGATGCAGCTCGAAAGGACCTGCTCGTAGTCTAATCCTGTAATGGTGGAAATGATAGAAATTCATAAAACCCATAGGTTTTATCAAAAGTGACTCTGAGTAAAAGACGTGCAGACTTGCACTAATTTGAGTGGATCATTTGGTACATCATTGAATCTGAGTTGAACGTAGACCTGCGACATAGTTTTCTCACAATACTTACCACCCAGGTCCAAGCATGCGCATTACAACTTTTTATTGCCTGATTAGTAGTCTGTAAAAAGACTGTTTTACCAGGAGCCCATTGGGCTCCTGGTTTTACCCATGATCTTTTTGACTTTTGAAATGTATACTGAAATTTCTATCAGTTAATGCAGCATTTTTAACTCATTCATTGCGAAGCAATGGATGAGTTATTGTGGAGAGTGGGGGAAACGGCGTTAGCAGAGATCTGCTTAGACAGATGTGGCGGCGTTAGCAGAAATATCGGAAGTGACGTAACAAATTTGTTGAATGTAAGCAACCGCTGACCATTTAGCCAACTTGTTATGAATAGCAGACAAGCTTAATTTTAAATAGCACTTTCTGGATGATTGCAAAACACCGCGAGGGAATTTTTATTACTGGAAATGTGACAAAATTTTTGTTAACATTAAAATCGAACCTTTCTTTAAACAAAATGTACCCTTATGGAGTTCAAGAATGGAACGTCAATTCGATAAACAACACAGGCGGCAAAAACTGAATAATGGCCTTTGACAACACTGAACTGAACACATCGTTTCATCTTTATAAACACTCTCTTCTAACGAACTCTAAGTGGAGCTTAGGCTTTCTTCGGCACTATCCTTATCTTTGTCTTTCATTCAATGCTGTTTAATGACTAGAATCTAAGAAGAATGAAGAATTCCAAGAGACTAACCAGGGAATGCACTAGACTGTGTAACAGAAAACATCAGTAGCAAGCACTAGCACACGATACTCCTTTGAACTAAATGTTTCTAAACTTCTACAGGACGTGGTTGGGTGCACTTTAAGACCTAGAAGAATTGAAACACGTTTCAAAAATGGTAAATTAGGAATTAACTTTATCTTTTGCTTGACTGCAAGTTCTGCTATGAAGAAATGAAGAACAAGTAAATGCAATCCGACAATGAAAAAATAAAAGCTGAACAACGTGAGAACGTAAACCTTGCGGTTTCAGCTTGCCTAATACGTACCAACATCTAACAAACATTCCAGCATGCTATACTATTCAGTGAGAAATCGGATATGAAAAATTTGATTTCGATGCGAACGTCGGCGAGTACCAATGTTTATTATATTCTACGATTTATACATTTCCAAAGAACTGTCTCTTTTCTTGGGTCACGTTATTGGGGAAAAACCGTGATAAGCTCCGTTACTTAGGAGGAGAAAAAGTTACGAAGCCCGGTAGGTTTTTTCCTGACCCGGTGCGCCCTCTAAATCATGAACGGTACCTTACAGAACTTTAAGTGATGCGGTGAGAGTGACTACACTGAAACTTGGCGGTCGAAGAGCCACCCTGAATCGATCTTAGGTCCATATCTTAAGAAAGTTTTTTGTTCGAAAAACCTTGGTGTTGTGATATTGAGAAATATGCTGCATTAGAGCTCGATCCCCTGGCTTGCTTTAATCCCCTTCAAAGTTAGCAGGAGTACTCACTGGACTGCTAAGCTGTTTTTCTTTTTTGCCTCACCCAACATTACTCAGAGGAAGATCCAGTTTGTGCGCTTTCAATACCATCCAACCCAGTGTCACTCTTCTTGTGAAATACGATTGTCAGAAGTTACTCCACAAAACATGCCAATAAACTGCCATAGCCCCTCAGTCTTGTTGACTGGAAATAAAAGTGATTCTGGACGTTTGTGGATTTCGGTGAGTTTTCACCGTACAATTTTTTTTTTCTGAAATTCCCTAAAACTACAAAAAGAAACCACTAATTATTTCCAGTTAACAAGAAACAGGGACAAGTTAAGGCATTTAAATGTATTTGTAATTATTATTTCTGACATTCGTTGAAATCCCCTACAAACTCTAAGCTTGGGCTCCCTGTGGCAGAACAACGCGTCTCCTTTTTGGCACCTACAACACCATATTTCTTTCCACAGTGAATGTTTATTAAATAGATTTAGGCAAGCCTAAAAGCGGAGCTCCTCACACAGACCCTCACACATTGAAAATGCTGTCACTAAAGTTATTAAATACGCCTGGTGTACGCAACTACTTAAAGAAGATTCGATACCTGAAATAAATCGTCAAAAAAAAAAACATCTAGCTCGCGACTCAACGGAAGAACCATTACCTGGTCAGCAAAATTATAATAGCTTTAAAGCAACACCAAAAGCAGCTAGGCAGCTCTTTAACAAATGAAAAATAGACACTCAGCTTTATGCTTATGTTCCTCCAAAAATGCTTGAAAACGTGTAGGAAGAACTCAGCTTTATGCTTATGTCCCTCCAAAAACGCTTGAAAACTTGTAGGAAGAAAATGTTTCCTCTAAAACTGCTATGAATAATCCGTTTCTTCAGCAAAACATTGTAGACTGCTGGCTGTAGGTTGTGTAGCCGCGGCAAGCCGCGAAAAGCGCGCGAAAACAAAGCCTCGTTTCGGTTTCTTTCCCGGATGACTATGGCCGCCATGTTGGGGCAACGTCGTCGTCGTCGTCGTCGTCGCTAGGCGCACGCGCCCGCGAGCCATGCCGCTAGCCACGATGACCATGAAAACTCAAACGCATGGTTTTCTCAATTTCTATCCTCGCACGGTAGTTATGGGGCCCCGCTCTGCGGCTCTTCGAGCCGCTGTGGAGCTCCGCTATGATTTGCTAAGTCTGTTCAAAATATATCTGTTCGATTTCTGCTTACTGCCCTCATCAATCACTTCACTGATAAGCATGAATGAGTTGGCTCATAGAGCCCTTTGATTGTAACAGTGGCCGTTGACAGGAAATACAGCATTTGAACATTGGACCGTTAAGAACAAGAAAGTATTTGGAAACTAAAGCTCTTGAATTAAATTGAAAGCACCTTACATTACCAAGCCCTTATAAAGAAATTCGTGACGTGTTAAATAAATCAACGCGGCCACATTAAATTTCTTATGCTCGAAAACGCTTACTTTAACTTAAATAACAATTTCACCACCGTTGATATCTTAAAGTCGTGAAAGACCGTACACCGGAAACAATTACCCTTGTCCGGCCAAGGCACAAGCTGCCTCTCAGTAGAGGAAATTATAGAGAGGTCCCCCGGATGGGCATTAAGAGTCCGTGTGTTGTTGGGAACGTCCACATATTTAAATACGTGTCTACGAAACAAACAAACAAACAAAAAACAAATTTACTAGATAAAACGTTCTGTTACTGAACGTGCACATATCGTATAGGAACATCCACATCAGATAATATATGGTTTACGTGTCTACAGCAAAAATCTATCTGGTACGAAACGCACTGCTGTTCCTTCTTATTATAGTAACACGTTACAGGGCAGAAGTCTATGATACCTCACGGAAAAGCTTTGAAATTCAAGATGTTAAAGAAATAAAAAGCGATTTGCTAGATGCAGCTCGAAAGGACCTGCTCGTAGTCTAATCCTGTAATGGTGGTACATCTATGTTAAAGTTATGACAGAAATTCATAAAACCCATAGGTTTTATCAAAAGTGTGACTCTGAGTAAAAGACGTGCAGACTTGCACTAATTCGAGTGGATCATTTGGTACATCATTGAATCTGAGTTGAACGTAGACCTGCGACATAGTTACACAAAACAGAGTGAACCACCGAATTAAATGATTATATAATAATGTAAAATTTGAACCTTCTGAAGTCTGCCAGAATCGTCGCCCTTGTTAACGTTTGAAAGCCGGACCAGCACAGTCGACAGCACCAAATACAAGTCCAATTGTAATTTGAGCTTTGTTACTGTTCGGTCCGAGTGCTTTTAAAAAGCTTTCTAGCCTTTGGTTCCATTAAATATGGTAAAATGCCTCAAATCTTTAAATGAGCTATGTTTGCTCCGGGAATAATATAGGAACCTAGTGTACAATATACTGACGGGACTCCAAGGCCCAGAATTCCAAATTCGAAGATACGGACGGAACGATGCAATTTCTAGCGGGCCAGAGATTCGGAAATTTTAGTTTTGAATCCAGATAACTCGAGACCTGAATATTTTCCGAGATCCGTCATTTTATTAAGACTTATCTCAACCCTAATCGATTAAGAAGTCGCGGTCAATGTGAATAGCAGTGAAGCACGCTTTATTAAACAATATCAATTTTTTACTCTTTTTACTGAAGTTGAACTTTTGTGCATGACTTACCGAGCTCAATAGTCCGAAGCTTGAGCAGACAATTTTATTGAACTAAAATGCTTTGCAATCTAGACAATTGATTCGTTATCTTAGCGGAAAAATACCGGTTGAAATTTATCTTATTATTCAACCTTTAGCACGTATTTCGCAGATGAAGGTTCTTCGTTGCCAAGTTAGTTATCTCAGTGCGGCAAAATCGTTTTGCCAAGTTATTCCTTGACCGGATATAAACGGTTAGAAGAGTTTCCACGTTTGAACATATGCATGCTACGGCTTCGAGTAAAGCGAATTGTTCGCTTTACGAAGGCATTTGAAACATTTCTTTGAACAGTTGCATGCCTTGCCTCTGACTATTTACTGAGGCGTTCACATTTGAAGTAAGTTGTCCTGTTAGTAGCGGTTCGTGAGCGCGGTATCGAGCCTAAGATCCGCGGAAACGTGTTGGCCAAGCAATCAAAGCCTAACGTGTTGGTGTAACAAACAAAGCCTAAACAAAGCTGGCCTAGCTTTGTAAAAGCCTCTAGTTTCCGGACGTAATAGGAAGCGGTTGTTTGTTCAGTTGCTGAAAAAAAAGAAGAATCAGGATCACGTCCTTCATGTCACGTGTTTAATAACCTATTTGGGGTGTATACGCGCAGAAGACTACTAATGTAACAAGGAGCTAAGTTATTAAGAGCCTTAAAAGTTATTAAAAGTAATTTAAAAGTTACACGATGTTAAACGGCAGCCAATGAATCTCCCTGAGTAATGGCGTGATATGGTCAAACTTGTAACCACCTAGAATTAAGCGAGCTGTGCAATTCTGTGCAAGCTGTAATATATGTAAAAGGCTGTGTGGAAGACCATACAGTAATGAATTACAAGTGTCGAGTCTCAAGGTAACAATGACATTAACTAAAATCTTCGTATATACTCGGTAGAAAAATTTCCTAATATGATAAATATTACGAATATAAAAATAACAGGACTTGCGGATATATCAATATGGCGCTCAAAGTTCAGTCGTAACTGTCGAACGTGACACCAATGTTCCTGGCATACTTCGATGGAAGAATCACGGAGCCATCATCAAGTGCAACAGGTGGGAACTGCAGAGTAGGTCTAAATTGGGATCCAATGATCAAGTGTTCAGTTTTATCACCATTTAACTCCAGTTTATTTAACAACATGCAGGAGGAGATACCCGATAAACAGACTTGTATGCGAGAGACCATCGACAAACAGCAACAAGAAGAATCAAGACAAATATAAATCTGGGAATTATCAACATAGGAATGAAACTCCATTTCATGTTGACGTATTACGTCACCCAACGGACAAGAGTATAACAAATATAGGAGCGGTCCCAAAACAAACCCCTGTGAAACACCAAAGTGATAGCTGGGTTTAAGACGCATCAAACATGATTGGTCTGATTGGAATAGATTATTACACAATTTATATTCCTGTAAAACGAGAGTGTGTATTTTGTATCTCGACCTAAATAGAGTCTTAAAGTAGAGAGTGTTGTCCTACACAGGGTAGGATTTTAGAGTATTTTGTCCTAAACAGGTTCAGGATTTCAAACCCTCGGCGGCACCCCTATACCCAAACGTGGGTCAAAAAAAACATCCCCCCCCGAGAGTTGGAGATTTTCTTGAAGACACTGGCCAAAGATTTTTTACTGGAAAGACGTTCTAGGTTCCTTAAGCCTTGGGAAGAGCCACTTCACATAAAACTTCGTTCTTCTGCCGAAACGTTCGCCTGAAGTTTTTTATGTCAATTTCAAGGCGACGAGACGAGAACAGAAATTTAAAACCAAGAGAGCATATGTTCTTTTTTGAACTGAATAGTAATGCCGTAAGGCATCTGCTAAAGGGTTTGGTAATATGACAGCTGACATCCGCTGTAATCGTCTGCTCACATTCAAAGCTCACGCCGATAATATAATCGTCACGTCAGCTATATAAAGCTAATCTTACTTTAGGGCAAGATAAATTGTAGCGTACAGTGACATAATACGGTTATAAGGCTAGACTGAGGTGAGTTATTTGTTTTTGTTGTCGTTTTTCGTTAAAATATATATAGTCACTGTTTTCATAAACCAACTGCAAACAAATGAGCAAAAGCAACAGGCCCGTAGATTCGTTTGCTGCTGAGTGAACACAGACACGATAGCTACTAAGAATTTTATATTTATTTGCACCCAAAAGCACGGATTAGCCAAAGCATTTAATTTCTTTATTGAAAAACTTTAATTTATCATTTTGACTTGTAGCAAATATTTAGCTAGGACGCAGCTTGACAAGACTGATTTTGTAAAGGTATTGAAGTAACATGAACCAGTACCTATTTTGATTCTACTCTAAGCCGCGTTGTCTTGGATAAAACAGGCAAATTGCTTACGGGAAAAAAACATTTCGTGAAGATTCTGTACTCCCACTTCGCACTCGTCCGAATTCGTAATGAACATTTCAGTGAGCAACTCTTACTCTGTGCCACTCCCTCGTGTCCCGAGTGTTCGCATTAACAGATGTTGCGGTAAAGAGTCAGCGGCGCAGCTACCTGTACACACGGTACGCACCTAAAAAAGTCAATTGACTATGACATGCTGCAGTCAATGAGCCGAAAAAGGCGAGAAAACGTTTTACGACTTAGTTGAAGTTGGACGGAAGCCATAGCAATGGGTGGAAACCATACATCGCGCGGACGAAACGGCCCGCGCGATGGAAAGGGGCCAAATATATGGATTGATGGAAAAGAAAGTGATGAACGGAATCCAAGGTTTCCAAAAATTCATGGCCATTGGACCCAACTTGTATATGTTTTTAAGATGAATAGACTTACATGTTGTGTTAAAGCTGATTTGCAATGGTAATAGGACTGAGTGGAGTCTAATCATACGAGTGATAACAAAATTGGACAACCGCGCAGGGGAAGTTCGATTTGTTTATCACGAGTATGGTTACAGACCGAATTGAATGACACGAAGTCTTATTACCAATTAAACAGTTTCCGAGAAAAGGAGAAGAGCCAAGTGCAAGTTATAAAAGAAAATATTGTCATTGTTCAAGGGAAAAAAATTATTTATGTAGAAGACAGTCCCAATTTAGGATTCTGTACATTGTTTCGATGGTTATTGAAACCAAGGTTGTGATTGATTAATTTAAACTACAACTTTGAATGTGATTGGTTGATTTAGGCTGTAACTTTGAATGTGATTGGCGTATTGAACTGTCCGATAACAAACTGTCTGATAACAACTTGGTAAGTGAATGTGGAAAACTGGAGTTTTTTTAAACCAATCACAATCAAAGAAAGTGCAATTCTTATGATTAAAACTGTTATATTTCCTCCCTACTAGATCAAATATGCATTTCTGCATCGTACTGGTTTTGCTAGCAACCTCACTCGTAGCAAATGCAGGTATGTCACACTTTACTGAAATAACTTATGAATGAGAAGCAATGAGCCGTTTATGGGAGTCAGACCCATCCGCTATCGAGCCCGTTTTGAACATATTCGTGTTTGGGGCTGTACAATAATTATCAGGAAGTTGGAGGGGGGGGGGGGGGGGCGGCAAAAACTGGGCCCCGAAAAAGGAAATATTACACAATACGATTCCTCTCAACAAAGGCAAAATAGCTGTGACCGTCCTCCAAATCTCCCAACAATTACGACCAACCCCCCCCCCCCCCCCCACACACCAAACCATCACGTACAAATACAGTAAATATACCTGAGGAAATGAGTATGACTCTTAGTGAAATATGTTTGGTATTTGAATCTTAAAGCCCCTCACTTACCCAGGAAGTTACTTTCCCCCCCCCTCCCTAGGGCTGTGAGTTTACAATGTGCCTCCCCTCTCGTTTTACTGCCCCTCTCCTTATCGCACAGTCCCTTATATGTGAGACTATTCAACAGCCCAATACCTTGAAAATCGAATCTAAGATAAATTAAGGTCCTCTGAGTAAAACGTAAAAGACCTTTTATGGCCGTAGAAAAAATAAAGCCGTGTTTTATGAACCCGTTCTCTAAATAATACTACTTTAAAGTAGTGTCAGACCTATCACTACGTTCGACACGAAACTCATTTGAATTTGATGACGACTTTCGCTTAGGTTGTCAAATGGTCAGTCTAGGTTGCATTAGTGCGCGCCTAATAGTTCTAACATCATCGACTTGGTGGAAACGAAAAACCGTTATATTGAGTAATAGTTTCGTTGTTATCTCATTTCAGAAAGGGAATTTCACCGCAATGCTGTGAACTATACCTTAATCGGCTGCTACTATGACGAGGCTCACGTGCTCACAAGCATAGAGGGACATGACCTACTGCTTAACGACGACTACAAGACAAGAGAAGATGCCGTAGAAAAGTGCGCTTTGGCAGCCAATAGGAGATTGCGAACCGTGTTTGCAATCAAAGATGGCGGAGCGTGTCTCACTACCGCATTGTCACTCGAGGCCTTTAAAATACCCGACATCTCCGAGGCTTGCATACCGGATGATTTCCGCACAAGACTTCAAGTGCATGTTACTGGAGAGATAAACCGTGGTAAGGGATGCTTTTCGTTGATTAGCGTAAGGAATACGTTAAGCACGGTGGAGAGTTTTTCACGTGTCAGATCTTGTTTAACCGCTGACCCTTATGGCAAACTGTAGATCATTCCTGACTGTTAACATGACGTGATATCCTTAAGGCTGGCTATGGCGATAAATACATACAGGAATAAGTAATCAAGAACTCTTACTCTAATTTAATACGAGCAAGTGCCGCTAGATGGTGAACGATATCATGCAATCATTACGGCAGTTCTATAACCACCTTGGCTTGTGCCTGCTACAACAGGTTGCAAACATGGCTGCACCATAACGAGGATAAAACCATCCGTTGTTTCAACAAAGTGAGTTTAACGGAGAAGCGCGTAGTTTAAGGAAATACTCGATGCGTAATAGATCTGAAAACCAGAAATACAGCTCCTGCAAAACCTCGCAAAGGTAGTTGTTAAAGAACTTGTAATAGTTTTTCCTCTCAGTGTAAAGACCCCAATTATTGTATTCATCTTGTCATTATATCATAAGAGGAGCCTATGATAGGCTCCTGCAGGATTATGATTATGATTCTTACCCTTTCTATTATTATTATTATTATTATTATTATTATTATTATTATTGTCATTGTCATTGTCATTGTCATTGTCATTGTCATTATTATTATTATTATTATTGATAATAATATCATTAATACACTATATCTTTATGGGGTGGAGGCGTATGTCGTAATCTGGGAATAGGCATTGTTCCTCCACTATTGAAACAGAGTCGCTGGCTGCGTTAAAACATAAGCTGTCAATAGTCGTTAAGGTCAGTTTTGCTTAACCCATGGCTAACTATATACCTACGGAAAGGTTATGAAAATGTAGAATCCAAATCTTGGAGATTCAGTTAGCGCGCACGAGTCTTCAAACTTGAAACCTTCGATGTTCACTTCGCTGAATTACCCGCTTTCGCATTATCTCTTCCGACAGAACAAAATGCACTATATCAATCAGCACTTGATAGGCTACCAAACTGTGTCAGGCTTTAAGGATCTTTCTAATTTTTTCTGAGAAAATAGGCTCTGAATTTGGCCAATAGGAAATTTTTCGTTTCGCGTCACGTAAAGATGTCACAACAGAAATATTTCGAGTATTACACTTTTCTGCGCCAATATCCTATGATCATTTCAACCACATTTCGTAAAAATCCGACAAATCTAGGTACCCTATTAATTGATTCGAAGATCGGTCATTCGTGGAACAATAAACACCGAGTTTTCGGGCCAAAAAATGTTTTACCAGTTTACTCGATTTACTAGCCTGGCAAACCACAAAATTTGAAATAACTCTGCTAGAAAAATTCGTTCTAAAATTATTTTGATTTAGAAGAAAACCAGTAGGGTGGACTATCTTAAGGTAGCTTTTTACACTTTTGCAAAATTCCATCCCGAAAAGGTTATCATTTAATGAATAAAATTCATGTCTCGTTCTTTGTTTAGTTAATGTTTAATCGTAGCTTAGACACATTGCTTTTAAGGAATCGACCTAAAAACAACTTGCACACAATATGAGCATGCAACGTAATGTCTACATCATGTTTAAGGTGAAATCGTATAACTATGTACCAGTATTAATTGCTTACCCGTCGCGTTTACATCCCTTGCAGATACACCTCTTCCTGCTATCAATTATACATCACTTGGCTGTTACCATGACAACCCCGAGAATCCGGCCCTTGGCAGCTTAGAAGGGCAGGACCCACTTCTACAGGGCGACTACCGAACAAGAGAGCACGCCATTCAAAAGTGCGCTTTGGCCGTTTCTGGATCCGACCACTTAAGTTGGCCACGCCTTTTTGCAATTCAAGATGGCGGCAAGTGCCTAGGGGGTGAGGAAGTCCATCGAACATTTAACAAGTATGGTATCTCTCAGGCTTGTGCAGAGGATGGCAAAGGAGGGTATAATGCAAATCATGTATATTTTATTGGAGAGGCCAGCGCAGGTAAAATGTCAATTATTTAAGTAATGGTCCGGCTAAAAGGTAGGCAGGTGTACAACAAAACTCATTAAAAAGTGCCAACAGTTAATTGTTAATTCCATTTAAATCGCCTCATCTTATTGGCTAATACCAAAAAACCCCGAAAAAACAATGAAAAAAAAATTAAAAAACGTCATTTTTAGACCTTGTCTTTTCGATATCCCTATTTTCTGTTTCTCGGCCAAATTTAGCTTTTGTTTTATGCGCCAATTAGCCCCACAAAATTAACTGACACTATTGCTGATGCGCTATTGTTTTTCTGCCTTCTTCTTACGCGGACCATTAATTGAATTGAAAAACCAAACACCAACGTTTACATTCTTAACTGTAGGGACTTTTAATTTCGTAATGTTGCATTAATACCAACTATTTAGCTGTGAAAACTGAAAAGCCCTTTCGTTTTTCAACTAAATTTTGCCTTTTCAACTAACAAGCCATTAAGTTTTATTTTAACCGACCTCTGATTTCGTAATTAAGAATCATTATAAATTATCTAGCTGTGATTGAATGCAGAAGAAGTGAGTATTTGCGATTCTCTGGCGAGCTAATGTACAGCCGTTGTGCGCAGTTGAGTTTAAATATTTATCTGCTGGTATGGTGAGACCATTCCTGAAAAGCTAGAGAATTGTACGGTACTGTGGTTCTCTTTTAAACTTTGATGTTAATTCGTTTTAGTTCGTTTTAGCAACGGGGGTGTTTGCTGACTGTGCAAATAGACAGTGTAAATCTTTTTTGTATTATTAGTGGACATTCCATTTGAGTGGTCACCCGAGGTTGGATGTTACAAAGATCTCCCACTCAGAGCGATTCCGTCAATGGAGGGAACAGATCACATTCTTGACGGCAGCTACACCACCAGAGAAGATGCCTTTGTTAAGTGCAATGTGTTTGCAAAATCTCGTGGATACAGCGTGTTTGCTCTTCAAGATGGCGGCATGTGTTTAGCTGGTTCCGCTAGATCCGCCACCAAATATGGATTGTCACGTGATTGTAAAAAAGACGGGAAGGGAGGACCGATGGCCAATCACGTGTATGCCTCGACCATCACGATTCAAGCTAGTACGGTCACGTGTTTGTACTTAATCTTTATATCTAGGAGAGGATGAGGTATCCTCTCTTGTTTTATCTAATCTACTCTTTCTAGCCCTTGCCCATTAATTAACAATTATTCGCCGAGTTGAAGTGAATATTCTCCGAGACGGAGTCGAGGTGAATATTCACCGATAATCACTGAGCCTGAGGCGAATAGATGTTTTATTATAAATACACAGGGAATAATTTCAAAGCGGGCGAAGGACTGGTAGCCATTTTGTTTGTCGAGGTGATTATCGGCTGATAATCCGAAATTGCGAACCAATTAGAGCGCGCGATTTTGTATAATCGCCTGAGTATTTTTACTTATTTTGGTTAAGGTACACACCAAGGTTAAAGATTCACTCCATAACCGTAATATTCACTAAAAGAATTGGTTAATTCATTGATAACAGCCAAATCGTAAATTTTATTATGTGTTTGCTCCCAACTTAGGTTCCAAGTTAAAGAATTAAGAAAAAAAAATCTGGAGATCTTTTGATTTTGGAGTCGCAAACCAACGACATCAACCAAGTCTTCTTATTAAATTTGCAGTCTTATCTCCTCACGGAGACTTAAGAATTTGGCAAACATCTGTTTATTCCGTCTACTTTTTTGCTCTTACAAAACGCTACATGAACACTTTTATACCCTCAATGTTAAATAGATGAGTACGTAAAGCCAATAGATTCATAAGTTTTACATATATCCTACAAATATTTATTTGTAAATTTATATTTGTAAATATATATGTAAATATAGTTGTTGCGGGAGAAATAACACACAAACAAACTACAGGTGTATCCCTACAAGCCTGTTTCGTGGTTGCCCACTCATCAGGGGATAACCTGATAAGGGGATAACACAGGGGAACAGGGGATAACCTGTAGTTTGTTTGTGTGTTTTTTCTCCCGCAACAACTACTTCGCTCTACGTTCACGTATTGAGCACTGTTTTACGATTAATCAACTTTTACACTTTATATGTAAATATATATTTATAAATTTTTAAATAATCTCGTTTTATTTATTCACAGTTTCATATTGAAAATAGTCATGCAATTTAGCCTTTCGGCTGCTAGATGATATTTTAAATAAACCTATCTTGTTTTGACTCATCTTATTTACTTTATCTTTTGTATTTATCTTAAATTTTGTTGTAAATTCGTTTTCTTGTTGAAGGCAAATTGCAGATTTTGTTGGAATTTTTGTTTCTTATCATTCGTATCAGGATAGCAAACAGATTTCGTTAGAAGTAAACAGGTTTAGTTCAAAGCATCTCCCTAATCATTTTTTCAATTCTAGGGCGATTTCCAATAAACTGTTGAAAGTTATTCAGTTCGCTGCGTGAAACTGGAAGAAACTCAGGACACATTTTATACCAAAAGTCAAAGTTAAATCAATTATGGCATACGCTGTTGTTGACGACATATTCATGACATCGCTTTGAGTTCAGATAGCTTTGTCGAACAGAGTGCATTAGCAAAAGTGATTATTTTTGCTTTAATGTTTTCGACAGTTCCTTGTAAACATGATGTGTTTCTGAAATTCACTCTCAACCTCTAGCAATGCCTGTTTCAGTTCATTGGAATTTTAAGATATACAATCAGAAACTTTGGAAGCTTTATGTACTTATAATAATAATAATAATAATAATAATAATAATAATAATTTAATTACTTGACTTCTAGCGCGCAAATTAACATTGAAATATGATCAAATGCGCGTACTTGGTTCCTTACTGTAATTTAATTGCTAAAAAGTAAACACGTTGAGTCTACTAAACCTTATAAAATTTAATTTATATACATATATACCTATATATCCCCTGATGAGTGGGCAACCACGAAACAGGCTTGTAGGGAAAAACCTGTAGTTTGTTTGTGTCTTTTTCTCCCGCAACAACTACTTCGCTCTACGTTCACGTATTGAGCACTGTTTTACGATTAATCAACTTTTACAATTTATATACCTATATATATATTATATAGATATACCTATATATACCTCCAGTTCTTATGAAAGCGTTGATCTGTTTCAGTTGATTATCTTTCAATTCTTACCTACGAGTCACTCGGTTGTTACAAAGACGAACCAAGGCGAGCCATCGACAGTTTGGAAGGTCAAGATGTTCTTTTGAAAGACAACTATAAACTGAGGAAAGATGCGATTCAAAAGTGCGCTCTGCTTACCAGGGTACTAGGATACGCTGTATTTGGCATCCAAGATGGCGGCATGTGTGTTGGCAGTGCAAGTGCGAACGAAACCTTTAACAAGTATGGAGTGTCACAGAACTGCACGAATGATGGACGAGGAGGGCCGATGGCCAATGAAGTGTATGCCTTGAGGAGTCACCCTTGGAAAAGTTAGCTTGTTTTTTTACCGTTTACAGAGGCGAATTTGTTGACAATTGCGTCGGTGATAGCACCAGACGTGTAAAAAAAACATGGCGCCAAAAACGCCTTAAAATGATTGGGTGTGTGCGTGGTGGGGGGGGGAAGCACGGGGATAGGCGGGGGGAGCGTGATGGGCTGATGGAGTGGTAGGGAATTTTAGAGAACAAATTCATGCAAACAAAGAAAGTTAGAGAAAAGATCGTGCATGAAGTTGGAATGACATTGGTATCATAGGAAAAATTCTTGTCTTGACCAAATCACCTGGTACCATTTCCCTGGCTCCTTTTTTCAGCGCCCGCATGGTTTTTGTTATTGCTTTTAGTTTTTGTTATTGTTTTTTGTTTCTGTTATTGTTTTTTCTTTTTGTTCTTGTTTTTTGTTTTTGTTGTTGTTTTTTATCAGCGAGAGTTGGTAAATGCAATCAAATTGCCGCTCATTGTTGCACCGTTAAACACTCGTTTATACGACTCTACTCGAAACCCAACAGATTGGTTGTCAGCAAAAGAATTTCTTTTTCATTATGCCTGTACCCTTCGAGAAGACGGCGCAAATCCTCAGTCCATGTATCCGCAAACAGCCATAAATAGATTCTTGTATTAGTCAATAGAATTACTAATTGAACTTTCTTAATTTCTCATTTGCAGACTACTTAACTTCCTTTTACTACGAGAAAGTTGGTTGCATGAAAAGCAATTGGATGGAAAGCATGGAAGGGAAAGACGCAATCCTAGATGGAGACCCAGCTGTTAGAGAACTGGCTACTGAAAAGTGCGGTTTGGTATCGTTGAAGAGAGGATCTATAGTGCACACTATTCATAACGGCACTTGTTCAGGAGGTCCAACTGCTGTTCAAACATTTTTGCGGCATGGCTACCATGACACTGACAAGAATTGTTTGTCAGACTCTGCGAGATCCGTATATGTTCTAGGACTTCCAGAAGGTAAGACCATATTTACAAATCAAAAGTGGCCATTTTTCATGGGCTTGTTTTTAGCTACTCGGTGACGAATCCTCCATCCAGGCAAATCGTCCATCAAAAATAATTGCTACAGAAAGATAGCGTGTCTGAGACAAACTTGGGATAAGAACGGTGTAGTTCCTGTTACGGCTGTTCGTAAGACTTATTAATACAAAGCAATGAGACTAATCATTTGCAAAGAAGAAATGTCAACCTTAAAAAAAGCTGAAGAAGAATCCAAACCACCGTCTTCATCATAAAATTTAATCTACACTGAATCGTTGATAAAATGTTACAAGACAGTTAACTTGTTCTTCTGTTTCTGTTTAATTTAAATATAGGTGATATAGAACGTTGTTACAAAGATTTTTCCCTATACAATTTCCCCATGTAAGAGCGTTCAACATGTTTCACATGCATTTGACTTCCGGCGATGAACATTGTTCTGAAGGGAATCCTGGAAACATTTCCAAATGTTTTGGCGAAGAGATTGTACGTTAGGAACGCACGATTGAAATTAAACTTACGTCCAGTGCGAGCTTCGCGTGAGTCACATTCTCTAAAACAGACCCAGAAATCATCTCGAGCAACAATCGACTTATTTCCCTACGGACAGTTGGATTTGCTAAAAAACTGAACAAACTAATCTTTTCTTATTTCAAAGCAAATAGTTCTTACTCATTAGATTTTACAGCCACGGGTTTTTAAATTTTAAAATTCCCAGGAGGATTTTTAACGTTACCTTCGTCATGAATTTTGACAAGCATTAGATTTGAAACACTGGAAATCTTTTGCCTGATCCTACGGAAGCTTTAAAGGGACACGTATAAAATTCTTGAGTTCGAGTTGTTAAGTACGAGTTGCTGAGTACGAGTTCGAGTTGTTAAGTACGAGTTGTTAAGTGCGAGTTGTTAAGTACGAGTTCGAGTTGTTGAATACGAGTTCGAGTTGAATCAGCGGTATCAAAGTAAAAGTATCGCGGGAGCAAAATCTGTTTCAAACCCCAAAGAAGTCTTTGCATGCCAGGAGGGAGCTATGGTTCTGCTTTATTTAGGCACTTTAGCGCCAGATTCGGTTGCGCCGGTTCACATTCAACAATACCTGTTTCTTTCAAGCAAACACCAGCTGGACTTGACGAATCCTTGCGATTTTCTCCAGGACTTTTGGTATTGTTATTGTTTTTACTTACAAATGAAATATTTTCCGTGGCTATTAGGCTTAGCGAACCACCGCAAGAGAATAAAAACAACCGCACGGTATATAAAGGAATAACTTGCACTAGTAACTGGGAAAACTTCGCGAAATAATGTCAATCATACCTAATTATTCTTTTTAGTGCAAGGATCTTTATTACAATGCAAGTTAAATTAGTGTTCGAAATGAAACAGCTCGATTTCGGTCCAGTTGCGTGGTATAAAACGAGATTCATGACTCGCCAGCAATTTAAATGTAAGGGATACGTGCTGCGTGTTCCATATTTCCGTCTACTAATGGGACATAGGGAGGCAAAACACCCTTGACAACCTCAGTGTAATGAAAAAGTAGGAATAATACACCAATAGTTGCAGCAACTGGGCCTCCTCCGCAGCACATCTTTGTCAGTCCAAATCGTTTAAAAGTCACTCGACAGATTTTGCTCCCGCGATAGTTTCACATTAATACCGCTGATTCAACTCGAACTCGTACTCAACAACTCGAACTCGTACTTAACAACTCGCACTTAACAACTCGTACTTAGCAACTCGAACTCGTATTTAACAACTCGTACTTAACAACTCGCACTTAACAACTCGTACTTAACAACTCGTACTTAGCAACTCGAACTCGTATTTAACAACTCGTACTTAACAACTCGCACTTAACAACTCGTACTTAACAACTCGTACTTAACAAGTCGTACTTAACAACTCGCACTTAGCAACTCGTACTTAACAACTCGAACTCGTACTCAACAACTCGTACTTAACAACTCGCACTTAACAACTCGAACTGGTATTTAACAACTCGTACTTAACAACTCGCACTTAACAACTCGTACTTAACAACTAGTACTTAGCAACTCGAACTCGTATTTAACAACTCGTACTTAACAACTCGCACTTAACAACTCGTACTTAACAACTCGCACTTAACAAGTCGTACTTAACAACTCGCACTTAGCAACTCGTACTTAACAACTCGAACTCGTACTCAACAACTCGTACTTAACAACTCGTACTTAACAACTCGAACTCGTATTTAACAACTCGTACTTAACAACTCGCACTTAACAACTCGTACTTAACAACTCGCACTCGTACTCAACAACTCGTACTTAACAACTCGAACTCAAGAATTTTATACATGTCCCTTTAAAGCTTCCGTATGATCCACTCACAAGTATATTTAATTTTTACTGTGTACTCTCAGGATAAATTAAGGAATATTTTTTCAAATCCCAGCCAATATTACAGTTTAGAAACCACTGACCCAAGTTTATTAGCAACAAGAATTTTTGTTTCTTCTACTGAATAGCAATCCATAGTAAAACTCGCAGTTAAGGCGCTGTCAATTGGCTTCCAAGAAAATTTCGGATCCCGTTTTTGTCCACGTGGGGAGGTCTCGGAACGATACGGATTTCCGAAAACCTCCGTTTTTCTCGTATGTCAGCTCGGAAAATTTTCGGGGTACAATGGACACTGAATTATTTGTATCCTAAACTAAGTAATTTGTTAACTTCTAAATGCCATATACAGCTAGGTACCAGTAAATTAATTCTAGTACGAAATACATATTAAGATATCGCAGAGTGAGTATGTGCCCTGCATTTTTTTAATATTATTTGAGCCGTTAGCTGTTAAACTGCGGATGAAACGATGTGAACCACGAGCGATCTGTCTTTCTTGTCTCAGATCCTCCGCGTGGATGTTAACAGAATAATTATGCAAATGAGTTGAATGGTAATAGTTTTTTCTCCCTTCCTTGCGCTCGCGTTTCTCACGTATCGCGGCTTTGCTGGGCGTAGTGTGTTAGTTTGTGAATCGCGCTCTGCGAATCAAGAATCATGCAGGACAGAAGATACTGCTAGCTAGCGGTCTAGAAAGAATGCCGTTTAACAATTCATTGGGTAGCTGCTGAAGCTGTACTGTAGTACTGTTCGTCTTACTCTACGATAGGGCTCTATCTTTCTCATCTTTGGATCAAACCATGCTTTGTGACCATTCACTGGAAAGCTATTGGACAGCACTGCATTGTAGTTCTGTTTTCTTTCTATACAGTGTGGTTTTCACTTTTTCATTTTTCAGCCATTGTTTGCTTATTTATACCTTGTTGTTATTGTTTTTTTTTTCTTGTGTTTGGCAGACCTCATCCATTTTGTTAACTACACACATCTTGGTTGCTACAAAAAATCCAATCTGATTCCAAGGGCAGAGGGAGGATTCTTTGCTAGTTTCTACATTTGGGATAACTACAAGCTAAGAAGAAATGCAATTCAGAAATGCGCTTTGTACACCCAACTAAAACACTTTAGAGTGTTTGCGCTTCAAGATGGCGGGAAGTGTCTGACAGGTTATAGAGCTCACAAAGATTACTACAGATCTGGCGGCTCAAAAAAGCGGTGTACGCAAGGCGGAAAAGGAGATGAATCATCTATGGACGTGTACATTTTAAAATCCTGAGGTACAAATACAATGTTTTATCAAAAAATAACAGTTTATTTACAGACCTTTATTGAAAATAATATGAAAAGGAAGCTCCTGGAATTCGCACTGGTTTTAAATGCTGTTTGTCATTTGTTTACGGAAACAGATTTTTTTCTCCGTTTACTGAAGTCTCACCATTATTTTTTCCTTTATTTGCAGGACTTCAATATCGAACTTTGAGTTGCTTCACTCGGACATAAAGAGATTCTCCAGGAAATGTTTTAAAGGTTAATTTTAGAGGAGAAAGGGAAATAAATCAACCATCGACTTCCCCTGTGGGCCCCCCTAAGTACTATCAAGGAAACCTAGGAACAGTAACAAAATTGTCAACCTATTAAGAGTTTTTCTTCCTCATTCAAAGATTCCAACTTTCCGTCAGCCGTTTTCTCACCCGCGTAACCCCAAAAAGCTGTTGTTCTGTGACATTTATGACATCAGCGATCTCAACTGTCATATTTTACTCAATGAAAACATGAGATCGTGATTTTTGAATTTTGGTGACGCCATCTTACTGGCCATAAAGAATTAGTTAGAGTATTTGAGCCGATATAAAAAGCGAAAAAACACTTTGAACGAAAAATGGTAGTACTTATTGTTGAGCCCAGAGGGATGGTTTTTTTGTGGTTTTGTGGGCATTTGACAAATAAAGTGATTGAAACCGCTATAGCTAATCATCTAATTGATGCATAATACGTTGGTTAAAAAGTACTTATTGGTCTTTTAAGAGGTAATTTCAAATCAGTTCAAGTTGTCCATCAGCAAGATATTTTTTTCTTCTGCAATTGGACATTGTAGCTTTTTTATTATTTCAACTGAGGGGAAAAAAATAAATGAATCGACTATTAATATTCATCAACGTTGCCTGGTTATTGTGTCAAATAACAAATTCTCCACGCAAGCGACATGTTTCCAGCCACAGTAAAGTCCTCATCAGCCATGCACTAATCTTCGGGAATGGCTTTTACTTTCCTGGCCTCTGTACCATTTCTTGAGCGGGCCTATGGCATACTGGGTGGTGACTTTTACGGGTAACGGTTAATATTTTTGGCTGTTTACGGCTAACGGCAGGAGCCCATCAAGATGGGCTCCTAACGGTTAATATTTTTTACAGCTAACGGCTAAAATTTTTCAATATTTACGCCTAACGGCTAATTTTTTTGCCCGTTTTACGGCTAACGGTTAACCCCATTGAGACCCTCCATTTAGTCTCCCCATCACAATGGTGCGAGAGACTATATGGCATAATGGGAGGGTTTATACTTCATGCCAGTATGCCATATAGTGTCCCGCACCATTGTGATCGATTATATGGCAAACTGGCATGAAGTATAAACCATGTAGCAGCTGTCTCCCTGGCCATAAAACAATAGAAACGTTACACATAGAGGTCCCTTCAAATAAATGGTTTAGCAGAGCTGCTACACTGCTAAATGGAGTTGGCACTCACTAAAGTTTTATATGGGGACACTTCGCTACATAATACCAAAATAAAACTGCAAGATGATGATTGTTTAGTAGCTCACCAAATAATGCACAGACAGCATTATATCACTAACATGTAAATAACTGTCAAATAATCAGACGAAAATTCAGTTTCCTCAACTCCATATGACGAGTTATCGAAATGCTCCTGCGTGAACGCTTGATCGGGAGGAGACAAAGCAGGATTAAGGTCAAAACAGACAACTATCGCTTAAACTGTCCCATATTTTCCAATAACCTCGCCGTGTAGGGAGCTTCTTTCTTTTGACTGCCATGTTGAAACACTTCTTGGAAGACTGGACGCTCGAGATCTAAGAAAAGAGCAAAAAATTTGTTGGGGTACGAAAATTCAGTTTCGTCAACTCCATACGACGAGTTACCTAAATGCTCCTGAGTGAACGCTTGGTCGGGAGGAGCAGAGAAAGTAGGATTAAGGTCAATAGAAAAAGAATAGAAAAATCCCTCAAACTGTCTCGTATTTTCCAATAAACTTGCCGAGTGGGGAGCTTTTTTCACTTGGCTGCCATATTGAAACACATCTTGGAACATTGGACACCTGAGATCTAAGAAAAGAGCAAAAAAGTTGTTGGGATGAGTGGATGAGGGAGTTTCCCAACGAATCCTCTCCCCATACCAGGGCATTTTCGGACTCTCGCTGGGTCTCGCGCACTGAGCTTCTTAACCGTTTTACTCCAAAGATCTGTAGCAATTCTTTCCTTAAGGGACAGCCATACATTTGGTTTTAAGTTAGTTTAGAGAAATTGGTGTCATATCGATTCATGATGTCTAAGTTGATCATTTCTGTTATTTTCATTAACTGCTAGTCATAGATAGCATTGTTCTTGTATGGAGAAGTTCCACGCTGATCACTTCTGGGAGTGAAAGCGTTAATACAAGCATGGCTCCGACCTGTCATTCAACGATAAAAATAGTAACTTGTTATTGAGCTCAAACCCGACTATGAATGCTTTGCGTCACTCGTGTTATCATCGCCTCCGTCATGTCACTTAAACCGGGCGCGTCTTGATTTGACTTCTAGATCTACGGCTTCTCGGCGTAGATTGCTAATTATAACGTTGCTTATATAGAGTCACAAATAGAAGAATCCTACTAAACGTCTACAAAGCCAAGCTGGAGTCTTGAAACCAATTTACTGTCCATCTGGTAAGAGGTATGAATTAAAGGGGTTGTCTGCATTGTGAATAAAACATAGCAATTAAAAAACATGGCCTTGGATGGACCTTGGGAAGAGCCACTTCACATAAAATCTTTTCTTCCCGCGCTGAGCGTTCGACTGGAGTATACCTTGTCAGTTTTGGGGAAACTGTTATACGAGACAAGAGCCCAACGTTTAAGGCAAGAACAGAACTTTAGAAAGGAAAAGTACTTGCGGTATTGGTTGAAACTTTTGATAATACGATGGCTTAAAACAACATCCGCCGTAATCTTCTGCTAGCACTACTGACCAGCTGATTGCCACCGGTTGGCTACATAAAGCTAATGCAACTTTAGCGCAAGATAAATTGTAGCGTACAGTAACATAATACGGTTATTAGACTGGACTGAGGTAAGTTATTTGTTTTTGTTGTCGTTTGTAGTGCGTTGAAGTATAGTCATATAGATCGACTACAACGGACCAGTGACCAAAAATAATGTCATGTCCCAAGGCTCCTTTGTTGAATACTGAACAGTGAAACGATATCTTCTAATGGCATATTTATTTGCACTCAAAAGCACGGATTGGAATTACAATGAGTTAAGTACTCGATAACGAGCGGTTTTTGTTTGTTTGTTTCCTTGTTCTTTTTTAGGCTTTTTTTGTGTTCTTCCCTTCACGTATTCTCAGCTGCCTTCGAGATTGTGTACTCGCATATCGCACTCATCTGAAATCATATTGGCGGTTTTGTGAGCAAATATCTTAGGGACGGACCATTAGAAAAGTGATGAGGGGGGGTGGGGAATTTTCAGCTTGCACGAATTTTTTTTTTTGCTCACTGCTTGTGCAGGAATTTTTTTTTCAGGTGAATCCCTCTGCACGAATTTTTTTTACTACGTGCGAAAAAGGAAAAAGTCACAATTGGACCTTCCCTCTGCATGAATTTTTTTACATGAATTTTTTTACATTCCTCCTTGCATGAACTTTTTTTCTTGGCATTTTCCATTGCATTAATTTTTTTTTGTTTTTTTCCCCACCCGCCCCCCCCCCCATCACTTTTCTAATGGTCCGTCCCTTTAGTAAGGGACGGACCATTAGAAAAGTGATGGGGGGGGGGGGGGCGGGTGGGGAAAAAAACAAAAAAAAATTAATGCAATGGAAAATGCCAAGAAAAAAAGTTCATGCAAGGAGGAATGTAAAAAAATTCATGTAAAAAAACCCCACGACCTTATACGCTCTAAGGGGGTGGTCACATGCCTGCAAATTTCTTGAGAAATTAAAAGGCGGTAGCCTGGTGTGAGTCAAAGAGAACCAGGAGTAGAGTGAGAAAAAATGAGTAGACTGTGTCATATTAACAGCACTCAAATGGATACTTAGAAACAACGTGACCTTAACACTAGTAAAACCGAGATCTTAAAACCAGACGGTAGCCATGTACATAGTGGCAGAAGAAAACCAGCGGGATGGATAGCAGCAAGAGAGCATCAGTGTTCTCTTGATAGCAGCGAGTTGTTGGGTAGTAGGAAACGAGAGAAACGAGAGAAACCAGACTCACGGAAGGGATGAAAGGAAACCAGAAGGTTTGAAGAGATCTAAAGACACATTGCCGTTGTTGGACCCAGATAAAAAATCTATTTCCGATTGATGGCATCAATATTATTTAAAAAAATGAGAGATTATTTTATTTAATTATAGTTTCGTTGATATATATTTTTTGGCAGAAGGAAAGTCTCATACCAGTGCTCTGAATCATACCTCAATCGGCTGTCACTATGACCAGGTTTACGTGTTCCACAGCCAACATGACCCACTGCACTTTGGCAGCCAATAGCAGCTGACGAACTGTGTTTGCATTCAAAGATGGCGGTGGGTGTCTCATTACCGCTTTCTCACTTGAGGCCTTTAAACAACCCGACATCTCAGAGCTTTGCAAAGATAGCGATTACCGCATTAGACTTCAAGTGTGTGTTATTGGAGAGATAAACCGTGGTAAGGAATGTTTTTTCCTTTTTACCGTCAAACATTTGAAGGTATACGTTGAGCACGGTGGAGAGTTTTCTGGGGTGTCAGATCTTGTATAACCGCTGACCATTAAATCTAACCGCAAAGGCTGACTACGGTGATAAATATGAATTAGTATTCATGAACTATTACCCAAATTGAATTCGAATAATCGCTGCCAGATGTTAAACAATATATTTCATGTGGTAATTATGACAGGTTTATGACCATCTCATCGTAATGTATACATCGCAAAAAGGCGAGATACTGTAACTTAGCAACAGCATTAATAACATACCCATCGCGTTTATTTGCAGATACGCCCCTTTCTGCTGTCAATTATATATTAATCGGCTGTTACCATGACAAACCCGGGGATCCGGCCCTTGGCAGTTTAGAAGGGCAAGACCCACTTCTACAAGACGACTACCGAACATGCAGGAGAGGACGCCACTGAAAAGTGCGCTCAGGCTGTTTCAGGATCCGAATACTTACGTTGGGGTGCAGATTTTGCAATTACAGATGGTGGCAAGTGCCTAGGGGAAGACACCAATCAACCGACATTCAATAAACACGGCATCTCCCAGGACTGTGCAGAGGATGGCAAAGGAGGAGAGAATTTACTTCATGTTCATGTACATAAAACGGCAGCAGGTAAAATATTGCTTAAAAGTAAAGCCTGGTTTTCATTACAACGCAAGAATAAGATTTAGCAGAAAAAAGGAGAACGCAAAGGAATGAAGTCAAGCGTATGACATAAGACATCGACATAAGCATAAAACATCGACATAAACCAGGCATAAGCAGGGTAGAGACAAAGCAACAAACAAAGAATCTAATTAAGGCATCTAAAAGCAGCGCTCTTTGACCGGCAGGTCTGGGGACGGATATCCCATCAAGTCACCGGCCTGCTGGGGGAATGATGATGATGATGATGATGATGATGATGATGCTTGCAGCGTAATGAAACCCAGGCTTAAAGAGGCACGCGAGTCACTTGTGAGGCACTCACTCACCTGCTGGAGGCTCGATGGGCTTCTGTAGCCTGAAGCACGTAGGCGTGCTGTTGCTAGTCTATAGCAGGTCTATCCCCATCTTTGTATCACTCCTACAGATTTATAGACCTGTATGGAGAGAGACAGTGTTAAAGTATGCTTACGTTAGGAAAAGCACAGTCGGATTTCTCAATTTCTGACAAATATAGCAAACCATCTGGAAGAGCCTCCTCAGAGAGATTTTGAATTCACTATGGAAAGTGATTCGTGATTAGTTTGGTTTTGCAGTACTTTAATTTGTCATTGACTGAAAATCTAGAGCCCTGTAAAGCAATCAAAGCTACAAATCGTTAGAAACTCCCCTCGATTTCTCCCGCGCTTTTTAATACAGGTATTTGCATTGAAAAAAGACTGGTGCATTAGAGTTTTCAGCTGTTAGTAATGGCAACGGCCAAGATATTGCGGGCCACCTTCAAATCGGCCTCCTCGCCACTTTGGCCATAGCGAACCTTTAGGCCACTATCCATAACCTGCAGATAAACTCACTGTATCATTCGCTCTGACGAAGGGCTAACGCTCGAGACGTCAGCACCTCCCTCTTTTACCTTACGGTGATATAAATTACTTAATCAATTTGTTTGATTATCCCAATTTGTTGTGTTTCAATTTACCACCGACACAGCACCAGTTTCTTTAGAAACTACTCCCACATATTGCTTCTTGTACGAGCGTCACACTTGCACAGGTATACGCTTTTGGCGTTTCAAATAACAAACGTCTAAATACGTAAAGGTAATCGTACGTACGGTTTCGAGTTCAATTTGGAATTAATTTGCACGAGTGAGTTTTTCAAAAAGCTAAATAATATAAACATGAAAACTTTCGCCTGGAGGAAGTGCCGGAAGATCTCATTGCGGACAGGAAGTGAGCATTTGTCGCGGATTTGACACTTTATTTACTGATTGGCTGATGAAGATCAGCTGATAATGCAACGAACTCAAAGCGGTTGTGTAATTTGCACTGGTGTTACACTTTTTGCACTGGTGTTACAGTTAAACTGCACTGCTCTCAACCAATCAGAATCGAGTAATTTTTTCATGTATATTATTAATGCTTAAATAGCACATGCCAGGAAGTTTAATATAATTCCGTCCAGTGTCGGCCGGTGGGTAATAATGGGCCAAATGTCCCAAAGAACTATGCTGCCAGGTGCATAGAGCCACATATAGAGAAGCCACAGTGGAATTTTACCCGGCTGAAAACTTGGACGTACCAGCTGGAGAGACATTCATAATTGACGCTTTGAACGTTTTTACTGTAACACAGTAGCAATCCAATCAATGTAAGCCATGCAGTGTTGAACATTCTTTGGAAAGATTTAGAACTAAGTACTGCAATGTGCTACTGTTTGTTTTGTTATATAGTGCGGTTCTAACCTTTTAACGTTTAATCAATGGATAAAACCATGCATACAAGGTGACCATTAATTATTTCATTCTTTGAAAAGCTTTTGAGCAGTTCTGTACTGTCAGTGTGGTACTGTTTGTCTTGCTACGTTTTCTAACCAATTCTATCTTTGAACCAATCAAGGTAGAGTGACCATTCTTTGTAAAGCTACTGAACAGTACTGTACTGTGGTACTGTTTGTTTTACTATACAGTGTGGTTCTAACTTTTTCATCTGTGGATCAAACCATGCAGTGTGACCATTCTTTGTAAAGCTACTGAACAGTACTGTACTGTGGTACTGTTTGTTTTACTATACAGTGTGGTTCTAACTTTTTCATCTGTGGATCAAACCATGCAGTGTGACCATTCTTTGTAAAGCTACTGAACAGTACTGTACTGTGGTACTGTTTGGTTTACTATATAGTGTGGTTCTAACTTTTTCATCTGTGGATCAAACCATGCAGTCTGACCATTTTTTAGAAGCCTACTGAACAGTACTGTACTGTGGTACTGTTTGTTTAGAAAAAAACAATAGCTACACAAAGCCAAAAAAGCACCTATTAACCCTATCTAGACCGGGCTTTTTTTTGCTTGTTTTGCCCGGGGGGGGGGGCCTAATGGGCCCCCCTCCGTATCTCGTTAACGAATGGTCGTATGACCTCCAAATTTACAGTGAAAGGTGTATAGGCCAAAAACAATCTACACAGGTAGTTTGACGTCATGATGATGTAATACATTCTTTTTATGACGTCATCTCTTGTATTTTATTGTAAAATACGATATTTTTTTCTCTTTTAGGCATCAAACGTTATAACATAAAACTGAGCAAGATAAATGTTACTAATACCAGTGTTGTATATCTAAAGCATTGTTCACATAATTGGCGATTAATATATACGTCATAATGACGTCATATATATGTATGTGTAATGACATAACTTTATGACTTTTCAAAGTATACATAAAATGTAGCTAATCATTACAAGATCATTACAAATCAGAGTTCGGGTAAGTCTTAATGTCAATCGCCATTTTTATTACCCACAATGCATTGATAAACTATCCCAAAATGCAATTCTCCATAGATTTCCAAAAAATCAGTAAGTGTCATACTTACTCGCCAGAAAATAGCAATTTTCTTGAACAACAATGTTTAACAACATATGTGTACTGTTTTTGATAAAAGGTTTACAAAAAAAATCAAGTTTAGTAAATTTATTTATTTCTTATGATCCGCCATCTTGGATCCGCCATCTTGGAACTTATCAGTTATTCTTTTCTGCATAATAATGTTTAAAAACATACATCAATTGACTGGAAACAACTAATTATAGTTTATCAAACATTTTTATAATCAAATAATGGTATTATCTAATATTAGAGATATTCTCATGAAACTAAAAATATTGTCCGCCATGTTTGTTTTTGCTAATTATAAATTCATGAATTCATCTAATTTACATACAATGATCATAAATTGTATAAACTACTATTAAATTAATGATTTATTGATGAATCAGTGTGAAAAGACCAGTGCAATGGTGAAATTGTAAACAATATGTCCAAAGAAATACTCATTCCAAAATTTTGAAAATATACCTGTGACGAATCGGTTACCATGGAAACACCAAAAATGACAGACATTCATAACCAACATAGAAATGTTGCCAGATACATTTTAGAAAAAGTCGTCAAGTTTGGTGGTCCTAGCTTTCCCGGTTTGGGAGATACGAGCTGTTAAACTTCGGTAGGGCCTCAAAAGCCCCCCCCCGGTCTAGATAGGGTTAATGAAGCAGCGCTTAAAGCGTTCGGATCTGACTTGTGGTAAAAACAGTTATTACCTCCCACCCGAAGTGCGCATGTTTTCTGCGGGAGAAGTAGATTGTTCAGGCAATGATTTTGGGCAGGAGGCCATCACCATGTTTATTTTGGGTTGTAACGTTACTCTATAATTTGTTATCCCTAATTCTTATTAGTTCCACAATAGATGGTCGCTTATTTCTATAACCGTATTTGACTGCACGCTTATCAACTTATCTATCTGGGAAAGGTATTTTCCGTTAGAGGCACAGGCACAGACCTCAATGGCATACATAAACAGAGACATAATGTGTGTTAGCAGTGAAAGTGCGAACGAAACCCTTAACAAGTACTAGTATGGATTGTACATGTCACAGAACTGCACGAATGATTGACGAGGAGAGCCGATGACCAATGAAGCGTATGCCATGAGAAATCATCCTTCGAAGGGTCAGTTTCCTTTAGGTATATTTAGTAAAGTTAAGGGTCGTTTATGGGAGATTTTATCACGTGTTTTAAGGCATGGTACGACGAATGATTATGCTGCAGCTTAAAAATTTCACGACAAATTTTCCCGCAGATGGTGCATGCACTTTCATGCATATAAAGGAATTCAGTTATGATCGGGTTCATTAATTGGACTGTGCTCATCAGTCGCGACTGGCTGCAGCTGGAGCAGGTCCAGTGATTCTGGTTATCAGTCAGCCAAATAAAAACCGTTCTAAATGAATACGCAAATAGTCTCTCATGTTAGCTAATAACTATGAGTTAAAAAAAGTTTAATATTCTTCCCTTTACAGACATGTACGCCTTTGGACAAGTCCGGGTTGCAACACCCGTCTCATTCGATAAACCTACGTGGCTTTTCTCAGGCGATCGGAACACAGAAAAGCAGATAAAAGCTCATGGTCAGAATATTAATACAAACATCCACAACCGACCAACCACTACTGTACAATTTCAATTTTTCTCTATGGATGAAACAATGCAATATGACCATCCTTTGAAGAGAAACTGGACCGCAATGCCGTACTGTGTGGTACAGTTAGTTATACGGCTTACACTGGTGGCCTAAGGGACCGTTCACTTTTTAAGGGATGGGGGGGGGGGCTGGTGAGATTTGGGGGAGTGTCAGTGGGAAATTGAGTGACCCCCCCCCCTCAGCTTGCCAATTTTTCCACATGACCCCCCCCTCAAAAAGAATTTTTTTGGGATGACACCCCCCTTGGGCATCTCGAAAAGATGCTTATATTTCGTGAATAAAGCAGGAGAATTTCTCATCAATTTATGAAAACTTCATACCACTTTTTTTCGCTTTTTTTCGCTTGACCCCCCTTTTTCTTCATTTTTTGGGGTGGCCCCCCCTTTGAAGCCATTTTTTTTTCGCGTGGCCCCCCCTCAAATCCCACCAGCCCCCCCTATCCCTTAAAAAATGAATGGTCCCTAACGTTTCATATATGGATCAAATAATCCTACTCTGCGATCTTATGCTCTCTTGACTGTTCCTATTTAGTTGGGCGTATCCCAAAGGGAGCCCAAGTTTAAAATTGCCCTTCATTTTTGTTTGCGCTCAGTCACAAATTGCCGTCTGGGCCTTAAAACGCATACGTCCCTTTGCGTCCCTGCTTGTTGTCTCTGCGCAAGCTCAGGTAAGCACATCAGCACATGGTAAAAAGTGGTGGATTTATCTCAAGCGTCATCCTTGGAAGGAAGCACGAATACTATGATTTCGTCTACGCTCAAACCACATAAAAACGCACACACTGTTTGCGGTAGACCCACACTAGGGTCGCACCGTGACTTTTTTTATTTTATTTTTTTATTTTATTTCAATATTTTAACAGGAACATCTATTTAGCATAGCTAGTTTAAGTAGAGTCCTGTGTAACATAATATTACAAAATACGAAAAAATAAGAATTACATTACAGGTTACATATAAAGACAATTAAATTTGAAGTCGTATTCCCAATTCATTCTAAGTCTTGAAAAAACGTTTCGCTTTAGTTTTAAACTCTACAAGAGTCATGCTCTTTCTTATAGTAAGCGGAAGCGTGTTAAATGTGCGTGCTCCATTTATGCGAAAGCTACCTTGGTATTTACTAGTTTTAGCTAGAGGAATGCGCAGCAGGTCTCGATGTCTGGTATGATAACTGTGTATTTCTCTAGCATGCCTAAATTCTCCAATGAGATATTTTGGGGCCAAGCCATTAATAGATTTGAAAACTAAGATAGACTTTAGATAGTCCCGCCGCTTTTGCAGGTCGGGCCAGCTGAAGATATTCGGTAATTCGACAAACTCAACAATTCTGCCTTCAATGATACTTGCAGCCCGCCGATGGAGTTTGTCTAGGTATGCTTTGTTACCCAATCCACAGCTGTCCCAAACACTGCAACAATAGTCAAAAAGTGGTAATACCATTGCATTATATAGTATGATACAAGCGTGTCTAGGTAGGACTTTGCGTGCCCTACGTAACATACCTAGGCGCGAGGAGATCTTTTTACCTATGTACTCTACATGATCTTTCCAAGAAAGGTTTTGATCAAGTATGACTCCTAGGTATTTGAACTTATCAACCCATTCAAGGCTGTGACCATTGGCCTGAATACTAAAATCATTAACTGAAGCAAGCCGCTGGTGTGTTCCTATCAGCATCATTTTGGTTTTGCCTATATTCAGAGACAAAAAATTAGCGCGCAGCCAATGTATAACATTAGCTAGGTCTAATGTTAAATTATTCTCGATAGTTGAAACTGACTTATTAGCAAAGTAAAGTAAGGTGTCGTCTGCATATAATTCTACATTGCAGATGCTAACGGCACTAGGTAGATCATTTACATACATTATAAATAATAGAGGGCCTAGTACGCTACCTTGTGGTACCCCAAAAGTGACCGATTGATGGTCAGAACTAATACCATTAATGCATATGCTTTGTGATCTATCTGTAAGGTAGGATTTAAACCATTGTACGGCTGATCTATTAAAGCCAAGTGCAGATAGCTTATCTAATAATAAATTGTGATCGAGAGTGTCAAATGCTTTACTCAAGTCCAAAAAAACAAGTCCTGTGAGTAAGCCATTGTCAATATTGTTCAGGATAGAGTTTGTAATATGCGTAAGACAGGTAGTAGTAGAGTGCAGAGGACGGAAGCCAGATTGTAGGTGAGACAGGAGTTTATGCTGTTGTAGATAAGCATATACCATCCGGTGCACAGCCCGTTCCAGGATCTTTGAGAAGACCGGTAACACAGATATTGGTCTATAGTTAGCGGGATCCGTCCTGGGCCCAGACTTATGGATTGGAGTAACCATAGCATGCTTCCACTCAGATGGTACAGCGCCTTCGGCTATTGATCTATTCATAAGAACAGTTAGAGGCTTCGCAAGAGCTTCGGCACCGTCCTTTAGGAGTCGTGCTGGAATATCGGCAAAGCCTGTCGGTTTATTGATTTTTATTACCTTTAACTGTTTAAGTATAAATTCCTCAGATATTGGTGACAGCTTGAAGACCGCTGTGGGGCTGACTTGTAAATTCCTTAGCACTGGAGAGATAGATACAGTTGGAAGTGTTTCACGAAGACGCGCAATAACAGTTCTAAAAAAGGTCCCAAATGTAGAGGCTATCGACATGGGATCTGTTGTTATTGTACTGTCGACTTCCAGAGATTAGATATGTGAGTCGCGCACATCAGTAGAAATAGCCGATTTTAAAGCCTTCCAAAGTTTAGAAGAGTCCGACTGGTTTTCTTCTATCAGGTTAGAATAGTAGAGTTTCCTAGCTTCTCTGATGGAGAACGATATTGTGTTTCTAAGTTCACGATATTTAGACCATTTATAAATGGACCCTGACTTTATGGCTTTTTTATGATGGAAATTTCTTTGGACAATTAGAGATCGTATTTGAGGCGTTACCCATGGGAGCGAGTTGGAACGTATTCTACTGGCATAGGTCGGTGCGTGTTTATCAGCTATGTTTACCAGAGTGTCTTTGAAGCATGACCATGACTCATTTACTGTTAATGAGGTGTCAACGCCATCCCAAGAGGCAGAATGTAATTCAGCAATAAAGTTTTCCGTTGAATAACCTCTATAATTGCGGCAATTAACTGTTTTGATAGGGCCTTTGGGGATTTTAGCCCGGCGTATAGCATAAACAAGAGAATGATCTGTTATGGCACAATTTAAGACTCCAGAGTTCCTTATTTTTTCGGTGCTGGTGGTAAAAATAAGATCCAGAGTAGTAGAAGTGGAATGAGTGATCCTTGTTGGAGATTTTATGAGTTGTGTGAACTGGTAGATATTAAACAGCTTACAAAGTTCCTTCGTGTCCGGCGAGCGTTTCTTTGCAGTAACATCATAATTTAGGTCACCAAGTAGCATTGTCTCGATATTTTCCCTTGAGCTATGATCAAGTAAACACTCTAATTTTGGGCTTAGATCTTTAAGTTCAACATTTGGTGGACGATAGAGCGAAGATATTAGGAGCTTGCTATTGTTAGGAAAACGAATTTCCAGCCAAACAGTTTCAACCCCGTCTGAGTCAATGTCCGGTCGTGGACGGGCTACAAACTTGGTTTTATAATAAATGGCTGTCCCACCTCCTCTCTGTTCATCCTTGCGATCTTTCCTTATGATGTTATAACCAATGATAGATAGTTCTGCATCTCGCCAAGAGCTATTAAGCCAGGTTTCATTTAAACATATGACATCAAAGGGATTCTCTTGTAGTAACAATCTTAGTTCGTCGAGGTGTTTTGGCAAGCTTCGAATATTGAGATGGGCAACTTTTAGACCAGGTTGTTGTAGTTTTGAGCTAGACCAACCAGGATTAGGAGATACATCGCCAGATAGAATTATAAGCAGGGCAACTGAGAAAAACTGGATTAGCTTGAGGGTCTTTGTTGCTTTCAATCTCGCCGATACAGAGTCCGCCATTCTTGTATTTCTAGTTGTTTGTAGGTCAGTTTGAACTCGTGGCGCAGATAATTCTTTACCGGCATGAAATTTGATGTTCTCAATTTCAACCATGGAGTTTCTTGAAACGAATACCCGAAGAATGATAAGGCATAGGTCAAAGACCAGGAGTTTAAACCAAAGGTAGTGCGGAGCCTTTAGAATACGTGTCATCGCTCGAACAGTAGTCAACGCTCATCCAAACTTTACGAAAGATCGATTTACGAGCGAACATTTCTGAGTGAACCTATCAAGAACCATGCTGCATGTATATCAGAAAAAAAAGAAAAAAAACGGACAGCGGGCAATATACAACACTATGCTAGAGCTATGAAGCAATCGACACAAGACAACTAAGACTTCAACATGTCGATTTCCTGGCATTTACAGCTCGATATGCCAGGAAAGACGCCCAAGTTCGCTCAGATATGCTGATAACCAGAATCTTTGAAAGATATATAATAATCAGCACCTATTCGTGTAGTGTTTTAAAGTATATTTCGGTTGTGACGCCTTCATCCACTCTTCCAGCAGCTTTTTTGTGTCTATATCCCGTCAGGAGCCTTAATGGCTCCTGATCCTGTGTCCCCTTTCAGTTACAGATCTTCTTCGTTATGTTAAGTACAGACACCATGGGTGCTATGAAAACGGCCGAAGATACAAAATGCAGAGCGTTCACAGAGCTCTCTCTGCTAGATTCTATTGGGTCTCGGATAGTCTTCTTCGCAGCCGTTTTTAGGCTCGTCACGCAACGCTCCTACCCACTGGGTCACGCATGTCACGCAACGACGAGCCTAAAAACGGGTGCGAAGGAGAGTAGGTCTCGGATGACTACAAATCAAGACGAGATGCAATTCGAAAGTGTGCATTGTACGCCCATTTAAAAACCTTTAGAGTGTTTGCACTCAAAGATGGTGGGAAGTGTCTGACCGGGTTTAGGGTTCACGAGGATTTCTACAGATATGTCCGCTCACAAGAGTGTGGGCAGGACGGAAAAGGAGGGAAGTCAGCTATCGACGTGTACGTTTTGGAATAAAGAGATCCCATTAACGAGTTTCCCTGCCGTCACTCGTACATAAAGGAAGTTTCTTAAAATTGCTTTAATTTAATTTAGAAGGTCAAGGCAGTAGGGGGTAGTTTTTGTTTCGTGCAAAACACTGATGACACTATTGCTATAATATACAAAACAGGAGCCCATAGGCTCCAAGCAAAGATAATAAAGGTGGGAGCAACCGCTTACTACTTTGAATGCCGTAGTCTTTTCCATCCCAGAAATCAACCGTGGATAACAAAGCACCAAAATCCGGCCGTACCAACACTCAGGGTCTTAAAAATAACTGAGGAGAAAATGCTGCCTTTTGCAATGACATCTGCAAACGATTAGACTTTCTAGTCTTCTCGGATAAGGACGATAAACCGTAGGTCCCGTCTCACAACTCTTCACAATTAATTCTTTTGGACGTAGAACCACCAGGGACGTAACGAATCCTGGCTGTGACCACCCCTCGTGCTGACCTGTGGGCAGGCACCTCACATGGGACCTCAGGTCCGCTGTCCAGTGATAGCCAGTAAAAAAAGGACGCAAAAATAGACACAGGTAACTTTAAAAGAGATTTGAATAGTTCCTACAGAGGTTTTCATGTTATTTGAATGCCCGAGGAAGCACGAGTTGCAATGGTAGACTATGTTGGCAATCAACCGTCACGGTTCTTCTTTAAAACGCTACCAGACTCTTTTTGATTCTTTGTGCCCGCGAACTACCATGGTACGAGCGGCGAAGCCTCTAGCAGTAAGAAACGCCCTATTCCCATCCTGCTTTTCAACTCGTTGACATAATTCTTTAATTCGTTAAACGTCCGCGCGGAGAATCTGGGGCAAATAAGACAGAATTCTCTCGGTATGTTCTTCTTAGGCTTTTGTGACATTCCCGCTCCAAATGAGTACGTATTGGCGGAGACGTACTGTGATTTGAATACCAGCTTAACAAAAAAGGAGGAACTTGCTTTCGATACCATTGTCTGGGATAAGCAGAACAGATCGGAGAATATTTTGAAGACTTTGGTATTTAAGTTAAATTTGACCCCACCGAAGACTTGTCATGCACAAAATGTAACGCAGGTGTCACGCTTCTCTGTTGGGGCCCGCTAAAACAGGTGTCAAACACCTTATACTCCCTTGTGGTCTTTTTTCCGAGGCCACTTTGATTATAAAACGAAAGGGAACTTTGAGGGTCTTAAGGCTTTAGACATGCCGTTTTTTGTCATAGAATCAATGAAATTGTTATATACCTAGACTTTCATTCATCAAAACGAGCACTGTGATTGGTTGATTCTTGGTCACGTGCCCTTGAACAAATTCAAATGTATCCCGACCGGGAGACAATTGCGCAGTTGTTGCCCGCGCGCCAGTTGTACCGTCTTTGTTTGCTTGTTTTTGGTAAGGGAAAGTCGAAATATATAACAAAGCACTTAATGTATGGTCCCTCGGGAAACTAGTTAGTTTTGTTTTCCCTCGAGTCCTGATGTTTCCCTCGACTTCGTCTCGGGAAACATCAGGATTCTCGGGAAACAAAACTAACTGTTTCCCTCGGGACCATACATTAAGTGTATAATGTCATTACCAACTTAACAAATTGACGTCCGCTTTTTATGCGTCTGTCCTCTTATTGATGATAAATTGCGTCATAACATTGTCAAAGTTTGTTGTAGATCCACGAGCCGATAGGCGAGTGGATCTACAACAAACTTTGACAATGTTATGACGCAATTTATCATCAATAAGAGGACAGACGCATAAAAAACGGACGTCAATTTGTTTTTTACAATAACAAAACGCGAAAAAGGTCAAATGAAGACTTAAATGAAAAGAAAACGCAAGTAAACAGCAAGTAAACTCGAAAAATGCTGAATTTTATTTAAATTGACGCAATCAGGGCGCAACTATTCTCAATAACTTTTCTCGCCTTCTCATTGGCTTGTGACAATACGTAATACAATGTGATTGGGTAAAAATCTGACTGTTTGACAGCTCACTTATCACGCGAAAAAACCTTGCATAAATTAACATTTTATGTGTCTGTACTCTTATTGATGATAAAAATTAGCCAATCAGCGCGCGAGAATTCGCTCAGTTATTGTAAAAAAGGTTTTTGACATAATATTTGGACAAAATATTCTCCGATCTGTTCTGCTTATCCCAGACAAAGTTATCGAAAGCAAGTTCCTCCTTTTTTGTGTATCTTTCGTTAACCTTGATTAGTTTCTTGGAGATATCTTTTTTCTCAATGGACTGATTTCATGATTGTAATTTAGTTGCACAGTTTCAAGTCAACATTGACAATGCTCTTGAGCAGGGTTTTATTTTAGGAGTACACTCAAGAAAAATTTTCCTTAGCTGAAGGGTGAAATTGAATTTCCTTGAAATTCTATTTGCTTGTGGTGAAAATTGGTTAAGAAAACCGGCTATATTAACATTAAATCCTCAATGGATGTAAAACCAAAAAATAGAATAAAAGAAACTCGCATAGCTTTTTACAGGTCGGGTCATGACGCATCCTGAGTCGCTGGTGCATATGTCTGTACCCAATGTGTCTACCGGGACCAGTTATTTCAGTCTTATCAATCACATAGTACACGACAGAAAGGAAGACAAAACATAACAAAGGAACTTACTTCATTAGCCGCTCCTTGGAATACGAAAAGAAAAAGGCAATTCATGACACTAACTCACCGACACTGCATTTAAAATTTCTCTCCCAGACACTGGCACATGGCGTTTAATGTTGAGAGCTCTCAAACGTCTCTTTAATGTCCGCAAACTACAAAACACAGTTTATATTTCGTTATGCCGGTCTTGTTAACAAACTCAGTGAGGAATCGTTCTGGCCTAAGTTGGGATCTTCTAAATCTAATCTGTTGTTAATTTTTGTGACTACTGCGTTTGCGCAGCAGTCACTATTGCGATCGTCTGAGTTTTCTGAAAGTAAGTAAGTAACAATAGAGTATACTTCGGAGCCAATCAGCACAACAAATATATATATCTTGTGGTCTCTCGCGAACACTTCGTATCAACGATGGTGTGCCGATGGTCCCCGATGACAAACGAAAATCTCATCTGCCTCGTGGTGTGATTTTCATCCGATCTCAGCTTTGGGAAGGAATTTCTGCAATTGATCGAGGTGAGTGTATTTAACATTTACTTCTCTCACAGCTTTCATATTTTGTTTCTAACCGATCAGATGAAAGGTTTCGTGAGTATTTTTCCGCTTTTAGGTCGATATATACGACGAATTTCTATGGTATTTCAACCTGATTTGACGACGCGTGATAAACAACACGTACGCTTGCCGATACTCCATAAACAACACGTACGTACGTACGCTTGCCGATACTCCATAATTTGGAAGTACACAAGCCTCGTATGAGGAAAACCTACTTGAATCTTTACTTAACTGAGTCTCTTCGGAGGATAATTGAGGCTCTTCGGAGGAATATTGAGCCCCATTGTGGGATAATTGAGACTCTTTGGAGGAATATGAAGCTCCATTGTGGGATAATTGAGCCTCTTCGGAGGAAGATTGAGCATTTAAGGATTAAGGGAAAACATGATCGTCTTTGCCATTGTGGGAATATTGAGTCCGTTTACGGCATAAATCCTTTTCGGTAAATCATAACCCTACATTACAAGGAGAAAGTGCTTGTCAAACTACTCTACGTAAATATTTTAGTGATCGATATGAAAGCTGTGGTAAATGATTACGAAAGGTCTTATGAAATAATTATTCCAGGTAACTGTGATATGTTAGATGTAAATAATGATGGTACAGTCTCGATTATCCGGACATCGATTATCCGGACTTTTTCTCAGGTCCCGTTTTTTTCATGAATATTTATTACCTTAGATGTTAAAAACTTTAGGACTTCGCCATGCGATCTCGTTATAAGACTTTAAAGCAAACTAGTATGTTTCAGTTTTTTAGAAGGGATGAATAGGTTCTCATTTATTAACACTGAAGGTGATAGACCTTCACACATGTATTTGCAGGTATGAAGCAAACTTTTAGAATTAAAAATGTGTTATCTTTATTTCTTTTGTTTACATTGTCTCATTAATATTCATATTTTCGATTATCCGGACTCTCGATTATCCGGACTATTTACCCTAGTCCCACCGAGTCCGGATAGTCGAGGTTCGACTGTAGTTCAAAATTGAGCCTTCATTACTGTGTACAGACTGACTGTCGGAAAGCTTTGTAAACAATCGAAAATCAATGGGCACATGTATTCTAGAGACAGGGAACCATCCAGAATTCTTGTCAAATTCCTGGCAATTGGTATCTTTGTATACCACTGACAACAAAACAGCTATAGACCCTATTTATACCAACCTGCCAGAATCTCAAGTACAGTTACACATATTAAGAAACATATTTTTCAGACCACGAATCAATATGTGCATTAATTAACTGTTTCAACACAGAAATATAACTTCACTAGAGACTTTGTTGTATGTTATGGGAAGAAGGATGCAAGCACACCTAGATGTGATATGATAGATACCAAAGACTAGTACATAATGCAATCACTACAAAGATTTAGTGATGTTCAATAATGTCCCAATCCCAGTGCCCCTCTCTGTCCTCTTACAGTCATTGTCAGGTAAATATCCACCATTTAATTTGTTATAATGTAATTGATTTGACTAATATTGTATCCGCTATTTACTAATCAGCCATAATTCTTTTTTTATTGACAGTCATTGCAAGTCAATCTATTTACAGGTGAATTAATAACTTTTTCTTTTCTTTTTTCAGTCATGGAAGATTCTTCAAAACCAGCTACTAACACCACTAGTGCTGTGACACAAAACAATGAATTTGTTGGTTATATACATAATGTTTCCCCTGTTAATGTCAATTACAAGGAAAAGATCTAACAATAACTAGAGCAGTGTGCTTCTCACCAAGAAAGAATAAGATTTTCGAAGATTACAGTGAATAGAAGAGCCCCATCAAAGTTAAAAAGTTCAATGTCGATACCTCTTCAAACACCAATGATATATTGATGGGAGATAGTGTAGTACTTGAATGCTATCCACAACTTGACTTCTCAAGATCACAAATTAAATCTTCAACCACGCTTTCATCAGTCAAGTCTGTCCGAATTGGTCAACATGTAACTTTCAAGGCCAAAGTTACCAACATGTCCAAAGAGGAAAAAGTAGGAGATTTAACTCTTCTGAACTGTACCCTGCTTGTCCCTTCAGCTTCAATCAAAATGGTATTGTGGGAGAATTTTATTAACCAAGTTGAAAACAACCGTACATACATGTTCCATAATGTAACAGTACAATAGGACAAATATCATGACAATGTTTATTTGAACACAGCAAAATATGGAACAGAAATAAAGCTCACAAAAAATTTTACTGAAGTCGTAGCTGTGCCACTTACTCAAGATACCACACAATTTGTATCCACAACCATTGAAGGAGAAATATTAGGAATCACTACAATCAACTCATATTTCTCTTGCTTTAAGTGCAATAAGAAACTGCAACAATCTACTTCAGCAACCTATTTGGAGTGCAACAATTGCCACTTAAAGCAAAAACTTAAACCTTCATCTAAACATTGGTATGCCCAAGTACTGGTGCAGCACTCTAATAATAAGAAAATATCACTAGCACTTTTTGAGGAGCCTATTAGGCAAATACTGGCCATTCAAAACAAAGAAAGCCTCATGCCAAAGATAAGTGAGGAAGTCCTCACAGATGTTTTGTTCAATCTTCCATCAGTTAAGTTCACATACAACACAACATCCAGAGTAGTGTTGAAGATTGCTGCAAACATGTAACTTAACTGCTTTTCACAAAGAAAAAAAAAAACATTTTTGTTAACATCATAGTTAACATCATAGTCTTACATCATGTAAGACTTAGTTACATGTATGACTGTGGTAAGTTGTGTTTCATTAAGTTTTGCTTGTTTACTTTGTCAGTATTCTTTCGAGCAAACCAAACACTAACTTGAATTGTTGCACAATACATTCAGTATGTTTTGTTCTTGTTACTTATAGCTTTACAAAATAACGATATAGCGACTTCTGTTTAATAGATCTCACAAAGTTGTTCTATAATTAAATAGTTGCCATGATCCATTACCATGATCTGTACCATTCTCCTTGTTTAATAACTCTTGGGTGATAAGTTGAGTAAAATAATCAAGTGTTTTTGATTGTCCAATCATTTTTGAGTTCTATTTTGGACATGATTAGTCATTACTGGTTAACTTTCACACACCATACACTCTACTTACTCTCAGTTTGACATTAAATTACCGGCAACGCCACAGTGTACTAATGAAGAGCTTTTTGTCTCTCTTTTGGGTGAATTTCAACATTCTTCAACAATTGCTTACAAGCATTAGGTAACGTCTCTAATTACCAACATTCATTGTTTAAAATAGTTGCATGCATTCTTATCCACACAACTGCACATTTACGACAATTCTACTCTTCATATTTTCACCTTCTAAGCAGTAGTCACATGCGCCTCTAGGGCGCCTATTTTTTCTGTTGTTTCGGACTTCATCCCATAGGGCCTTTCGGCCATCGCGACCATGTGCTCGGGGTCGGCCATGTTTTGTTTTTGTTACGGAGACAACTTTGTGCGTTAGTGTATTTTTCCGAATTTGACTCTCAACATCCCAACAGGATCCACAATTGTGTAAGTTAACAGAATCCTCAACCTTTGTTTACTTCCTTGAGTTAATTTACGCCCCTTTTCTAAACCTAGTTTACATTTATAGCGAATTTCACCGAAAGACGACTATGAGAGTAATTGTGAAAGTGTAATCTCGACGTGTGGAAAATAAAGCTGTTGATATTCTCGTGGAACTGTGACAATGTCTGAACGCGACGCTGGCGAGAACATAATCATTGTTAAGTCTGTTGAAAATTCTCGTAAGATATCAGCTTATCAGTTTCAACATTCAAGAGCCCCATGTGCGATAGAGAGCTCTACTTCCTGCTGGGGGCTTTGCAGTGTGTACAATGCAATACCCTTTCCTGAGCTAGATGGCAAATGTGTGTCGCAAATTGTATTACCACTTCAAGCGATCATATACGTAGTTAAGGGATACTCTACTGTCTATTAATTTTATTCAACTGTCTATTTCTTGATTACGTTCCAGTGTGTCACCAGTTATAGCTTAATGATTCTACTTAGAAGCACAGCATCACCAATACCTCCAATCTAAGCCAAAATCCCGTCTAACGTATGCAACAATGGTAGCATTCGACTTGGACTTTCTAATCCAATCGATTAACGCAACTTTCATTGCTTCACTGATAGAACAACAAGAAAGATGTAAATAAATAGATGTTGAGATTATAAAATGGAAGTGAATGGAGAGGATTTACCAGAGCTAACACCGCCAACAAACCCGCACTGCACCGGTTCAAAAGCTCCATCGATATCCGCCATATTGCTCCAACAGCGAAGCATGGTGGTCTATCCAATCGGTTTTCGTTTTCGTTTCCGTTTTCGAAGTTTTGGTTTTCGTTTTTTTTTTTTTTTTTTTTTTGTTGCCTTTGCTTTTTTTATGACAACTAAACACAGAGAAATAAAGTGCGAAAACAATACCTTGGTACGTAAAAAGGGAAACTGAAAACAAAATTTAAAACCTTGAAAACAAAAATGAAATAATGAGAAAATTACATTAAAACAAAAACTGAAAAAGTAAAAACGAAAAAGTGAAAAACTAAATTCAAAAAGTGTAAAAGAAAACTGAAAAACTAAAAACGAAAAAGTGAAAAACAAAATTCAGAAAGTGTAAAAGAAAAACGAAAACTGAAAAACTAAAAACGAAAATGTGAAAAACAAAATTCAGAAAGTGTAAAAGAAAAACAAAATGAAAAAGTAAAAACGAAAAAATGAAAACAAAATTCAAAAACTATAAAAGAAAAACAAAATAGGTCAGTGGCCCCTCTGGGCTTCCGTACATCGCCCGATTTTAGGCAATAAAGTTACCTTGAATTTTGCAGGTACGTTCTCTAAATCAGAAACACCTGGATATATGTTTACAAATATAAATTTACAAATAAATATTTGTAGGATATATCTAAAACTTAACTTACTTCAAATGTGAACGCCTCAGCAAATAGTCAGAGGCAAGGCATGCAACTGTTCAAAGAAATGTCGCAAATGCTTTCGTAAAGAAGAGTAATTCATTATACTCTAAGCCGTAGCATGCGTATGTTCAAACGTGGAAACTCTTCCAGTAAACGTTTATATCCTGTCAAGGAATAACATGTCAAAACGTTTTTGCCGCACTGAGATAACTAACTTGGCAACGAAGAAACTTCAGCTGTGAAATACGTGCTAAAGGTTGAATAATAAGATAAATTTCAACCGGTATTTTTCCGTATTTGGCCATCTAGAATTTGTATCGTTCCGTCTGTATCTTCGAATTTGGAATTCTGGGCCTTGGAGTCCTGTACAGGCCCGCAAATGATCCCCCGCCAGTATATTGTACACTAGGTTTCTATACTATTCCCGGAGCAAACATAGCTCATTTAGAGATTTGAGGCATTTTATCATATTTAATGGCACCAAAGGCTAGAAAGCTTTTAGCACTCGGACCGAACAGTAACAAAGCTCAAATTACAATTGGACTTGTATTTGGTGCTGCCGACTGTGCTGGTCCAGCTTTCAAACATTAACAATGGCGACGATTCTGGCAGTCTTCAGAAGGTTCAAATTTTGCATCATTATATAATCATTTGATTATGGTTCACTCTGTTTTATGTAACTATGTCGCAGGTCTAAGTTCAACTCGGATTCAATGATGTGTCAAATGTAAAAGTCTGCACGTCTTTTACTATGGGTTTTATGAGTTTCTGTCATAACTTAACATGCATGTACCACCATCACAGGATTAGACTACGAGCAGGTCCTTTCGAGCTGCATCTAGCAAATCGCTTTTTATTTGTTTAACTTCTTGAATTTCAAAGCTTTTCCGTGAGGAATCATTAACGTCTGACCCTGTAACGTGTTACTATAATAAGAAGGAACAGCAGTGCGTTTCGTATCAGATAGATTTTTGCTGTAGACACGTAAAACCATATATTATCTGATGTGGATGTTCCTATACGATATGTGCACGTTCAGTAACAGAACGTTTCATCTCGTATACACTTGTTTTTTGTTTGTTTGTTTCTTTGTTTCGTAGACACGTAATAAATATGTGGACGTTCTTAACAACACACGGACTCTTAATGCCTATCCGGGGGCCCTCTCTATAATTGCCTACCCCGAGAGGCAGGTTGTGCCTGGGACAAGGGTAACTGTTTCCGGTGTACGCCTTTCACGACTTTAAGATATTAACGGCGGTGAAATATGTTATTTAAGTTAAGGTTAGCGTTTTCGAGCATAAGAAATTTAATGTGGCCACGTTGATTTATTTAACACGTTACGAATTCCTTTATAAGAGCTTGGTAATGTAGGATGCTTTTTTGTTGAAGAACTTCAGTTTCCAAATACTTTCTTGTTTTTTAGCACGTGTAGTACATGAACCTAAGAGATCCTACCGTCCCAACTTAACGGTCCAATGTTCAAATGCTGTATTTCCTGTCAACGGCCACTGTTATAAAAATGCTGCATTAACTGCTAGAAATTTCAGTTTAGATTTCAAAAGTCAAAAAGATCATGGGTGACACACTCTTTCTACAGACTACTAATCAGACAATAAAAAGTTGTAATGCGCATGCTTGGACCTGGGTGGTAAGGATTTTGAGATCACTGATGCCATAAGTGTCACAGAACAAAAGATTTTTGGGGTAATGCGGGGCATATAATTTATGGTAGGCCACCATATAGTCAGTTTACAGGGGTATACAAGGGTTTACAATAATATACCTTTCTAAACCCTTGTATACCCGTGTAAACACTTTATTTGGTGACTATATGGTGGCCTACCATGAATTATATACCTAATGCGGGCGAGAAAATGGCTGACGGCAAGTTGGAATCTTTGAATGAGAAAGAAAAACTCTTAATAGGTTCAATTGTTGACAATTTTGTTACTGTTCCTAGGCTTCCTTGATAGTACTTAGGGGGGCCCACAGGGGAGGTCGTTGGTTGATTTATTTCCCTATCTCCTCTATAATTAACCTTTAAAACATTTCCTGGAAAATCTCTTTATTTCCGACTCAAGCAACTCAAAGTCGATATTGAAGTCCTGCAAATAAAGGAAAAAAAGAATGGTGAGACTTCAGTAAATGGAGAAAAAAATCTGTTTCCGAAAACAAATGGCAAACAGCATTTCAAACCAGTGCGAATTCCAGGAGCTTCCTTTTCGTAATATTTTCTATAAAGGTCTGTAAATAAACTGTTATTTTTTGATAAAACATTGTATTTGTACCTCAGGAATTTAAAATGTACACGTCCATGGCTGACTCATCTCCTTTTCCGCCTTGCGTACACCGCTTTTTTGAGCCGCCAGATCTGTAGTAATCTTTGTGAGCTCTATAGCCTGTCAGACACTTCCCGCCATCTTGAAGTGCAAACACTCTAAAGTGTTTTAGTTGGGTGTACAAAGCACATTTCTGAATTGCATTCCTTCTTAGCTTGTAGTAGCTATCCCAGATGATAAAACTAGCTAAGGAGTCTCCCTGTGCGCTTGGAATCAGATTGGAGTTTTTGAAGCAACCAAGATGTGTGTAGTTAACAAAATGGATGAGGTCTGCCAAACACAAAAGAAAAAAAAACAATAACAACAAGGTATAAATAAGCAAGAAATTGCTGAAACATGAAAAAGTGAAAACCGCACTGTATAGAAAGGAAACAGAACTACAATGCAGTGCTAATTAGTAGCGTTCCAGTGAATGGTCACACTCATGGTTTGATACACAGATGAAAAAGTTAGAACCACACTGTATAGTATAACAAGCAATACCACAGTACAGTATTGTTCAGTAGCTTTACAAAGAATGGTCACACTGCGTAGTTTGATCCACAGATGAAAAAGTTAGAACCACACTGTATAGTAAAACAAGCAATACCACAGTACAGTATTGTTCAGTAGCTTTCCAAATTCTGTCACACTGCATGGCTTGATCTACAGATGAATGAGATAAGACCCACATTGTATAGTAAAACAAACAGTACCATAGTACATTACTGTTCAGCAACTTTCAATGAATTGATAAACGGCATTCTTTCTAGACCGCTAGTTAGCAGTGTCTTCTCTCATACATGATTCTTGATGCTCGGAGCGCGATGCACGAACTAACACACTAAGCGCAGCAAAGCCGCGATACGTGAGAAACACGATCGCAAGGAAGGGAGAAAAAACTATTACCATTCCCACCCCGATTTTCAACTCATTTGCATAATTATTCCGTTAACATCCGCGCGGAGGACCTGAGACAAAAAAGAGAGATCGCTCGTGGTCCATAAGGTTTTTATCGCGGTTTAAAAGCTAACGGCGCAAATAATATTAAAAAATGCAGGGCACATACTCACTCTGCGATATTTTAATATGTATTTCGTACTAGAATTAATTTACTGGTACCTAGCTGTATACGGCATTTAGAAGTTAACAAATTACTTCGTTTAGGATACAATTAATTCAGTGGCGATCGTAGCCCGAAATTTGCCGAGCTGACATACGAGAAAAACGGAGGTTTTCGGAAATCCGTATTGTTCCGAGACCTCCCCACGTGGACAGAAACGGGATCCTAAATTTTCTTGGAAGCCAATTGACAGCGCTTTAAAAGCGAGTTTTACTATGGATTGCTATCAGTAGAAACCAAAGTTCTTGTTACTAATAAACTTGGGTCAGTGGTTTCTAAACTGTAATATTGGCTGGGATTTGAAAAAATATTCCTTAATTTATCTTGAGAGTACACAGTAAAAAATAGATGTACTTCTGAGTGGATCAGGCAGAAAGGTTTCCAGTGTTTCAAATCTAATGCTTGTCAAAATTCATGACAAAGGCAACGTTAAAAATCCTCCCGGGGATTTTAAAATTTAAAAACCCGTGGCTGTCAAATCTAATGAGTATTTGCTTTGAAATATGAAATGATTAGTTTGTTCAGTTTTTTAGCAAATCCAATTGTTTGTAGGGAAATAAGTCGATTGTTGCTCGAGATTATTTCTGGGACTGTTTTAGAGAATGTGACTCACGCGAAGCTCGCACTGGACTTATAAGTTTAATTTCAATCGTGCGTTCCTAATGTACAATCTTCGCCAAAACATTTGGAAAGTTTCCAGGATTCCCTTCAGAACAATGTTCATCGCCGGAAGTCAAATGCATGTGAAACATGTTGAACGCTTTAATATAGGGAAATTTTATAGGGAAAAATCTTTGTAACAAGTTTCAGAGGAAGAACTATATCGCCTATTTTTAAATTAAACAGAAACAGAAGAAGAACAAGTTAACTGTCTTGTAACATTTGTCAACGATGCAGTGTAGATTAAATTTTATGATGAAGACGGTGGTTTGCATTCTTCTTCAGCTTTTTTCTGTTTGATATTTCTTCTTTGCAAATGATTAGTCTCATTGCTTTGTATTAATAAAAAAAAGTCTTACGAACCGTCGTAACAGGAACTACACCGTTCTTATCCCAAGTTTGTATCAGACACGCTATCATTCTGTAGCAACTATTTTTGATGGACGACTCGCCTGGATGGAGGATTCGTCACCAAGTAGCTAAAAACAAGCCCATGAAAAATGGCCACTTTTGTTTTTCAAATATGGTCTTACCTTCTGTAAGTCCTAGAACATATACGGATCTCGCAGAGTCTGACAAACAATTCTTGTCAGTGTAATGGTAGCCATGCCGCAAAAATGTTTGAACAGCGGTTGGACCTCCTGAGCAAGCGCCGTCATGAACAGTGTACACTTTATATCCTCTCTTCAACGATACCAAACCGCACTTTTCAGCAGCCAGTTCTCTAACTGCTGGGTCTCCATCTAGGATTGCGTCTTTCCCTTCCATGCTTTCCATCCAATTGCTCTTCATGCAACCAACTTTCTTGTAGTAAAAGGAAGTTAAATAGTCTGCAAATGAGAAATTAAGAAAGTGCAATTAGTAATTTCATTGATTAATACAAGGACCTATTTATGGCTGTTTGCGGATACATGGACTGAGGATTGGTGCCGTCTTCTCAAAGTTGGAAAAATGAGCACTAAAACACCCTAGTGGGGAGGTTACAGGCATAATGAAAACTAATTTTTTTGCTGACAACGAATCTGTTGGGTTTCGAGTAGAGTCGTATAAACGAGTGTTTAACGGTGCAACAATGAGCGGCAATTTGATTGCATTTACCAACTCTCGCTGATAGAAAACAACAACAAAAAACAATAGCAATAACAAAAGCAATTACAAAAACAAAAAAACAATAACAAAAACCATGCGGGCGCTAAAAAAAAGGAGCCAGGGAAATGGTACCAGGTGATTTCCATCAACCCAACGCGCCCCCCTCCTAATCCCCGCGCCTCAACCCCGCCCTTCCCCCCTACGCACACACCCCGTCATTTTAAGGCGTTTTCGGCGCCATGTTTTTTTACACGTCTGGTGCTATAACCGACGGAATTATCAACAAATTCGCCTCTGTAAACGGTAAAAAAACAAGCTAACTTTTCCAAGGGTGTCTCCTCAAGGCATACACTTCATTGGCCATCGGCCCTCCTCGTCCATCATTCGTGCAGTTCTGTGACACTCCATACTTGTTAAAGGTTTCGTTCGCACTTGCACTGCCAACACACATGCCGCCATCTTGGATGCCAAATACAGCGTATCCTAGTACCTTGGTAAGCAGAGCGCACTTTTGAATCGCATCTTTCCTCAGTTTATAGTTGTCTTTCAAAAGAAAATCTTGACCTTCCAAACTGTCGATGGCTCGCCTTGGTTCGTCTTTGTAACAACCGAGTGACTCGTAGGTAAGACTGGAAAGATAATCCACTGAAACAAATCAAAAAACGCTTTCGTAAATAAAGATAAAACTAAATTTGCTAAGGTTTAGTACACACAATTTTTTTACTTTTTAACAATTAAATTACAGTAAGGAGCCAAGTACGCGCATTTGATCATATTTCAATGTTAATTTGAGCGCTAGAAGTAATTAAATTATTATTATTATTATTATTATTATTATAATAATAATTATTATTATTATAAGTACATAAATCTTTCAAAATTTCTGTTTGTATATCTAGGAGAAATAAGAAGGAACTGAAAAAGCCATTCCTAGGGATTGAGAGTGAATTTCAGAAACACATCATGTTTACAAGGACCTGCCGTAAACATTAAAGCAAAAGTAATCCCTTTTGCTAATGCACGCTGTTCGACAAAGCTATCTGAACTCAAAGCGATGTCATGAATATGTTGTCAACAACAGCGTATGCCAAGATTGATTTAACTTTGACTTTTGGTATAAAATGTGTCCTGAGTTCCGTCCAGTTTCATGCAGCGAACTGAAGAACTTTCAACAGTTTATTGGAAATCGCCCTAGAATTGCAAAATTGATTAGGGAGATGCTTTGAACTAAACCTGTTTACTTCTAACAAAATCTGTTTGCTATCCCGATACGAATAATAAGAAACAAGAATTCCAAACAAAATATGCATTTTGCTTTCAACAAGAAAACGAATTTACAACAAAATTTAAGATAAATACAAAAGATAAAGTAAATAAGATGAGTTAAAATAAGAAAGGTTTATTTCAAATATCATCTAGCAGCGAAAGGTTGAATTGCATGACTATTTTCAATATGAAACTGTGAATAAAAAAAAACCAAGATTATTTAAAAATTTACAAATATATATTTACATATATATTTACAAATATTAATTTAAAAATAAATATTTGTAGGATATATCTAAAACTTGTGAAACTATTGGCTTTACGTATTCATCTATTTGACATTGAGGGAATAAAAGTGTAGCGTTTTGTACGTAAGAGCAAAAAAGTAGACGGAATAAACACATGTTTGTCAAATTTTTATGTCTCCGTGAGGAGATAAGACTGCAGATTTAATAACAAGACTACGTTTAATTCGTTGTTTGCGACCCCAAACTCAAAAGATCTCTAGATGTTTTGTATTAATTCTTTAACGTGGAACCTACGTTAGGAGCAAAAACATAATAAAATTTACGGTTTTGCTGTTATTACTGAATTAACCAATTCTTGTGGAGATTATTACGGTTAAGGAGTGAATCTTTAACCTTGGTGTGCAATTTAACCAAAATTAGTATAAATACTCAGGTGATTATACAAAATCGCGCGCTCTGTTTGGTTTGCTATCTCGGATTATCAGCCGATAATCACCTCCGACAAAAAAAATGCCTGCCAGGCGTTCGCGTGCTTTGATGAAATAATTTTCTCAGGCTCAGTGATAATCACTGAGCCTGAGGCGAATAATTCTTAATTAATGGGCAAGGGCTGGAAAGACTAGAGTAAATAAAGCAGGAGAGGATGCCTCATCCTCTTCTGGATAGAAAGATTAAATACAAACACATGTGACCGTACAAGGGGAAGAGATCATCGTGGCATACACGTGATTGGCCATCGGTCCTCCCTTCCCGTCTTTCTTACAATCACGTGACAATCCATATTTGGTGGCGGATCTGCCGGAACCTGCTAAACACATGCCGCCATCTTGAAGAGCAAACACGCTGTATCCACGAGATTTTGCAAACACATTGCACTTAGCAATGGCATCTTCTCTGGTGGTGTAGCTGCCGTCAAGAATGTGATCTGTTCCCTCCATTGACGGAATCGCTCTGAGTGGGAGATCTTTGTAACATCCAATGTCGATAGGCGACTCAAATGGAATGTCCACTAATAATACAAAAAAGGTTTACAGTGTGGATTAGCACAGTCAGCAAACTCTCCCGTTGCTAAAACGAACTAAAACGAATTATTATCAATGTTTAAAAGAGAACCACAGTACCGTACAATTTTCTAGCTTTCAGGAGTGGTCACACCATACCAGCAGATAAATATTTAAAGTCAACTGCGCACAACAGACTGTACATTAGCTTGCCCGAGAATCGCTAACCCTCACTTTTTCTGCATTCAGTCACAACTACATAATTTATAATGATTCTTAATTACGAAATCAGAGGTCAGTGAAAATGAACTTTATGGCTTGTTAGTTGAAAAGGCAAAAATTAGTTGAAAAACGAAATGGCTTTTCAGTATTCACAGCTAATTAGTTGGTATTAACGCGTTAATTACGGCTCACATCAAAAGTCCTTAAAGTAAAGAATGTAAATGTTGGTGTTTGGCCTTCAATTTAAGTAATGGTCCGCGTGAGAAGCAGGCAGAAAAACAGTAGCGCTCGGCAATAGTGTCAGTTAATTTTGAGGGGCTAATTGGCGCATAGAGCAAAAGCCAAATTTGGCCGAGAGACAGAAAATAGGGATATGGAAAAGACAAGGTCTCACCACGACGTTTTTTTTTCCAATTTTTTTCATTGTTTTTTTTTTTCGGGGTAATAAGATGAGGCGATTTAAATGGAATTAACAATTAACTGTTCGCACTTTTTTAATGAGTTTTGCCGTACACCTGTCTACCTTTTAGCCAGACCATTACTTAAATAATTAACATGTTACCTGCGCTGGCCTCTCCAATAAAATATACGTGATTTGCATTATACCCTCCTTTGCCATCCTCTGCACAAGCATCAGAGATACCATATTTGTTAAACGTTCGATGTACTTCCACACCCCCTAGGCACTTGCCGCCATCTTGAATTGCAAAAAGGCGTGGCCAACTTAAGTATTCGGATCCAGAAACGGCCAAAGCGCACTTTTGAATGGCGTGCTCTCTTGTTCGGTAGTCGCCTTGTAGAAGTGGGTCCTGCCCTTCTAAGCTGCCAAAGGCCGGATTCTCGGGGTTGTCATGGTAACAGCCAAGTGATGTATAATTGACAGCAGGAAGGGGTGTATCTGCAAGGGGTGTAAACGCAAAGGGTATGTAATTTATACTTTTGCATAGTTACACGATTTCACCTTTAACACGATGTAGACATTACGATGCATGCTCATATTGTGTGCAAGTAGTTTTCAGGTCGATCCCTTTAAAACAATGTGTCTAAGCTACGATTAAACATTAACTAAACAAAAGAACGAGACATGAATTTTATTGATAAAATGATAACCTTTTCGGGATGGAAACACCCTAAACACTCCAATCGACCATGTGACAGCTATCGTAATAGGGCAATGTGACTTTTGTCACGTGATATTTATGACGTACCACGTAACATTTATGACATCATACCATTTGGTCGAGTTTGGAAAGCATCATGGGGGACTATATGCGACGTTGCAAGATAGACTGATAGATTGAAGAAGAGGTAAAACTAAAGTCGGGCCGCCACAGGCAGCCCGACTAATAATGGTTTTCATTTCCACCAAGTCGATGATGTTAGAACTGTTAGACGCGCACTAATACAACCTAGACTGACCTTTTGACAACCTAAGCGAAAGTTGTCATCAGATTCAAGTGAGTTTCGTGTCGAACGTAGTGATAGCTCTGACACTACTTTAAAGTAGTGTTATTGCTTATGGCCATCAATTTTTTTTTTACGAAGCAGGACTTTATTCTAATATATCATATTTAAAGAACGGGTTCGTAACACACGGCTTTATTTTTTCTACGGCCAGAAATTTTTTTTACTTTTTACTTAGAGGACCTTAATTTATCTTAGATTAGATTTAAAAGGTATTGGGCTGTTGAATAGTCTTACATATAAGGGACCGTGCGATAAGGAGAGGGGCAGTAAAACGAGAGGGGAGGCACATTGTAACTTCACAGCCTTAGGGAGAGGGGGGAAAGTAAATTTCTGGGAACGTCGGGGGGGGGGGCAACTGAAAAACTGACTTTGAGATTCAAATACCAAAGATATTTCACTAAAAATTATACTTATTAGTTCAGGTATATTTACTATATTTACTATATTTGTATGTGGTGGATGTGGTAGGGGGGATCGTCATAATTGTTGGGAGATTTGGAGGCGGGGTCACAGCTAATTTTCCTTTGTTAAGAGGTAGGGAATTGTGTAATATTTCTCCTTTTGGTGCCCATTTCCCTCCCCCCCCCCCCCCCCTCACCTTACTGATAATTATTGCACAGCCCCAAACACGAATATGTTCAAAACGGGCTCAATAGCGGGTAGGTCTGACTCCTATAAACGGCTCATTGCTTCTAATTCATGAGTTATTTCAGTAAACTGTGACATACCTGCATTTGCTAGGAGTGACCTTGCTAGGAAAAGCAGTACGATGCAGAAATGCATATTTGATCTAGTAGGGAGGAAATATAACAGTCTTAATCATAAGAATTGCACTTTCTTTGATTGTGATTGGTTTAAAATAACTCCTGTTTACCACAAATTCACTTACGAAGTTGTTATCGGACAGATTGTTATCGGACAGTTTGTTATCGGACAGTTCAATAAGCCAATCACATTCAAAGTTGCAGCTTAAATCAACCCATCACATTCAAAGTTGCAGTTTAAATTAACCAATCACAATGTTGGTCTCATTGTAATTTTTATGACTAATTGGTAATAAGACTTCGTGTCATTCAATTCGGTCTGTGATCATGCTCGTGATAAACAAATCAAACTCATGCTGATTGGTTGTGCGATTTTGTTATCACGGCGTATGATTACAGAACGAATTGGACTCCACTCAGTCCTATTACAATTACAAATCAGCTTTAACACAAGATATAAGTCTATTCATCTTAAAAACATATACAAGTTGGGTCCAGTATCCATGTATTTTTGGAAACATTGGATTTCGTTCATCCCTTTCTTTTCCGTCAATCCATTTGGCCTCTATCCATCCCGCGGACCTTTTCTTCCGTCGCTATGCATGGTTTCCGCCTATTGCTATCGCTTCCGTCCAACTTCAAGATCTTGGTTTTACAAGTGAAAAGTTCATGTTGTTTCCGAGTATCTATCTCCATATAAGGGCTGCTTATACGACACAACTTACTAATTTCCCCACTCTCTCCCCTCCCTCTTCCCTCTGATTCTCTTCGACTCACGCTCCCAACTCTCAGGGGTGTAGCCAGGATTTTACCAGAGGTAATGTACCGATTTATTATAGGGATGGACAATTTTCCAATTTTACCGTAACATCTGTTAATGCGAGCACTCGGGACACGAGGGAGTGGCACAGCGTAAGAGCTGCTCAGTGACATGTTCATTACGAATTCGGACGAGTGCGAAATGCGAGCACAGAATCTTCGCCAAATGTTTTTTTTCCCGTAAGCAATTTGCCTGTGTTATCCAAGACAACGCGGCTTAGAGTAGAATCAAAATAGGTACTGGTTTATGTTACTTCAATACCTTTACAAAATCAGTGTTGTCAAGCTGCGTCCTAGCTAAATATTTAGGGGTATAGAATGGTCCCTGTAAAAAAATAAGTCTCGGCAAATTTAAAGTGGGTCTCGAAATCTCGGCGTCACAAACTAGAGTCTCGGAATCTCGAGCTCGCAAAAAAAAAAAAAACAGGTCTCGAAATCTCGAATTTTTAAAATGTGAGTCTCAGAGTCTCGCAAGTCAAGCGAAAATGTATTTGGATTGAAACTTCACAAGCTGAGCGCAACCTATATAGCAACAACAGCAGCACAACGAATAACAATCATGCATGATAAACGACATAACATCGTATCTTTACTCGTAGGGTACATATTCACGTATACACGTATTTCTCTTGCTTGTACTATTAGTGCTTATAAATGTACTGAAACATTTCGCGGAGTCTCGGGCTCGGATTTTAAAAAAACAGTTAAGTCTCGGTCTCGGATTTTTTAACGAGGGTCTCGGCGTCTCGGCGAGTCTCGGATTTTACCATTCTATACCCCTATATTTGCTACAAGTCAATAGTTTCCTGTTACAAAATGATAAATTAAAGTTTTTCAATAAAGAAATGCTTCGGCTAATCCGTGCTTTTGGGTGCAAATAAATATAAAATTAGTAACTATTGTGTCTGTGTTCACTCAGCAGCAAACGAATCTAAGGGCCTGTTGCTTTTGGTCATTTGTTTGCAGTTGGTTTATGAAAACAGTGACTATATATATTTGAACGAAAAACGACAACAAAAACAAATAACTCACCTCAGTCTAGCCTTATAACCGTATTATGTCACTGTACGCTACAATTTATCTTGCGCCAAAGTAAGATTAGCTTTATATAGCTGACGTGACGATTATATTATCAGCGTGAGCTGTGAATGTGAGCAGACGATTACAGCGGATGTCAGCTGTCATATTACCAAACCCTTTAGCAGATGCCTTACGGCATTACTATTCAGTTCAAAAAAGAACATATGCTCTTTTCGTTGTATATTTCCGCTCTCGTCTCGTATAACAGTCGCCTCGATATTGACGTAAAAAAGTTCAGCCGAAAGTTTCGGCAGGAGAACGAAGTTTTATGTGAAGTGGCTCTTCCCAAGGCTTAAGGAACCTTGAACGTGTTTCCAGTAAAAAATCTTTGGCCAGCGTCTTCGAGAACATCTCCAACTCCTGGGGGGGTGGGGATTTATTCTTGACCCATGTTCGGGTATAGGGGTGCCGCCGAGGGTTTGAAATCCTGAACCTGTTTAGGACAAAATACTCTAAAAAGCCTACCCTGTGAAGGACAACACTCTCTATTTTAAGACCCTATTTAGGTCGAGATACAAAATACAAACTCTCGTTCTACAGGAATTTAAATTGTTTAATAATCTATTCCAATCAGACAAATCATGTTTGATGCGTCTTAAACCCAGTTATAGCTTTATGTATGCACCACTGGTGCAAATTCCTCTTCTAGTAATGTCCACTTTCGTGTTTCACAGGGGTTTGTTTTGGGACCGCTCCTATATTTGTTATACACTTCTCCGATGGGTGACGTAATACGTCAACATGAAATGGAGTTTCATTCCTAAGCTGATAATTCCCAGATTTATACTTGTTTTGATTCTTCTTGTTGCTGTTTGTCGATGGTCTCTCGCAGACAAGCCTGTTTATCGGGTATCTCCTCCTGCATGTTGTTAAATAAACTGGAGTTAAATGGTGATAAAACTGAACACTTGATCATTGGATCCCAATTTAGACCTACTCTGCAGTTCCCACCTGTTGCACTTGATGATGGCTCCGTGATTCTTCCATCGAAGTATGCCAGGAACATTGGTGTCACGTTCGACAGTCACTACTGAACTTTGAGCGCCATATTGATATTCGAAAGTCCTGTTATTTTTATATTCGTAATATTTATCATATTGGGAAATTTTTATCTACCGAGCAAAGACGAAGATTTTAGTTAATGCCTTTGTTACCTCGAGACTCGACACTTGTAATTCATTACTGTACGGTCTTCCACACAGCCTTTAAAATATATTACAGCTTGCACAGAATTGCGCAGCTCGCTTTATTCTAGGTGGTTACAAGTTTGACCATATCACGCCATTACTCAGGGAGATTCATTGGCTGCCCGTTTAACATCGTGTAACTTTTGAATTACTTTTAATAACTTTTAAGGCTCTTAATAACTTAGCTCCTTGTTACATTAGGACTCTTCGTCGCGTATATACCCCAAAATAGGTTATTAAACACGAGACGTGAAGGACGTGATCCTGGTTCTTCTTATTTTTTTCAGCAACAGAACAAACAACAGCTTCCTATTACGTCCGGAAACCAGAGGCTTTTACAAAGCTAGGCCAGCTTTGTTTAGGCGGCTGTGTTTGTTACACCAACACGTTAGGATTTGATTGCTAGGCCAACACGTTTCCGCGGATCATTTGGTTCGATACCACGCTCACGAACGCCTCAGTAAATAGTCAGAGGCAAGGCATGCAACTGTTCAAAAAAATGTTTCAAATGCTTTCGTACAGCAGAACAATTCGAATACTCGAAGCCGTAGCATGCATTTGTTCAAAAGTGGAAACTCTTCTAACCGTTTATATCCGGTCAAGGAATAACTTGGCAAAACGATTTTGCCGCACTGAGATAACTAACTTGGCAACGAGAAGCTTCATCTGCGAAATACGTGCTAAAGGTTGAATAATAAGATAAATTTCAATCGGTATTTTTCCGCTAAGACAACGAATCAATTGTCTAGATTGCAAAGCATTTTAGTTAAATAAAATTGTCTACTAAGTTTCGGACTATTGAGCTCGGTAAGTCCTGCACAAAAGTTCAACTTCAGCAAAAAGAGTAAAAAATTGATTTTGTTTAATAAAGCGTGCATCACTGCTATTCACATTGACCGCGACTTCTTAATCGATTAGGGTTGAGATAAGTCTTAAAATGAAGGATCTCGGAAAATATTCAAGTCTCGAGCTTTTAGGATTCAAACCCAAAATTTCCGAATCTCGGCCCGCTAGAATTTGTATCGTTCCGTCCGTATCTTCGAATTTGGAATTCTGGGCCTCGGAGTCCTGTACAGGCCCGCAAATGATCCCCCGCCAGTATATTGTACACTAGATTTCTATACTATTCCCGGATTAAACATAGCAGATTTAGAGATTTGAGGCATTTTATCATATTTAATGGAACCAAAGGCTAGAAAGCTCACTCGGACCGAACAGTAACAAAGCTCAAATTACAATTGGACTTGTATTTGGTGCTGCCGATGTGCTGGTCCGGCTTTCAAACGTTAACAAGGGCGACGATTCTGGCAGACTTCGGAAAGTTCAAATTTTACATTATTATATATTCATTTAATTGTGGTTCACTCTGTTTTGTGTAACTATGTCGCAGGTCTAAGTTCAACTCAGATTCAATGATGTATCAAATGATCCACTCGAATTACTGCAAGTCTGCACGTCTTTTACTAAGAGTCACACGTGCACTTTTGATAAAACGTATGGGTTTTATGAATTTCTGTCATAACTTAACATGGATGTACCACCATTACAGGATTAGACTACAGGCAGGTCCTTTCGAGCTGCATCTAGCAAATCGCTTTTTATTTGTTTAACATCTTGAATTTCAAAGCTTTTTCGTGAGGTATCATAAACTTCTGCCCTGTAACGTGTTACTATAATAAGAAGGAACAGCAGTGCGTTTCGTATTACATAGATTTTGGCTTTAGACACGTAAACTATATGTTATCTGATGTGGATGTTCCTATACGATATGTGCACGTTCAGTAACAGAACGTTTTATCTCGTATACACTTGCTTTTTGTTTGTTTGTTTGTTTCGTAGACACGTAATAAATATGTGGACGTTCTTAACAACACACGGACTCTTAATGCCTATCCGGGGGCCCTCTCTGTAATTGCCTACCCAGAGAGGCAGGTTGTGCCTGGGACAAGGGTAACTGTTTCAGGTGTACGCCTTTCACGACTTTAAGATATTAAGGGAGGTGAAATCTGTTATTTAAGTTAAGGTTAGCGTTTTCGAGCATAAGAAATTTAAGGTGGCCGCGTTGATTTAATATTTAACACGTTACGAATTTCTTTATAAGAGCTTGGTAATGAAAGGCGCTTTTTTTTTTTCAAAAACTCCAGTTTCCAAATCCTTTCCTGTTTTTCAGTGTAGTACATGTACCTAAGAGATCCTACCGTCCCAATGTTCAAATGCTTCGGCCACTGTTATAAAAATGCTGCATTAACTGCTAGAAATTTCAGTATAGATTTCAAAAGTCAAAAAGATCATGAGTTAAACAGTCTTTACAGACTACTAATCAAGCAATAAAAAGTTGTAATACGCATGCTTGGACCTGGGTGGTAAGCATTTTGAGATCACTGATGCCATAAGTGTCACAGAACAAAAGCTTTTTAGGGTGATGCGGGTGAGAAAACGGCTGACGGCAAGTTGATGAATATTAATAGTCGATTCACTTATGTTTTTCGCCTCAGTTGAAATAATAAAAAAGCTACAATGACCAATTGCAAAAGAAAAAAAAGGTCTTGCCTATAACTTGAACTGATTTGAAATTACCTCTAAAAGACCAATAAGTACTTTTTAACCAACGTATTATGCATCAATTAGATGATTAGCTATAGCGGTTTCAATCACTTTTTTTGTCAAATGCCCACAAAACCACAAAAAAATCACCCCTCTGGGCTCAACAATAAGTACTACCAATTTTCGTTCAAAGTGTTTCTTCCCTTTATATCGGCTCAAATACTCTAAGGGACGGACCATTAGAAAAGTGATGGGGGGGAGGGGGGGGGGTAATTTTCAGCTTGCACGAAATTTTTTTTTCGCTCACTGCTTGTGCAAGAATTTTTTTTTCAGGTGAACCCTTCTGCACGAATTTTTTCTACTACGTGTGAAAAAGTCACAATTGGACCTTCCTTCTGCATGAATTTTTTTTTACCTTCGTCTTTGCATGAATTTTTTTTCTTGGCATTTTCCCTTGCATGAATTTTTTTTGTTTTTCACCCCCCCCCCCCCTTTTTCTAATGGTCCGTCCCTAACTAATTCTTTATGGCCAGTAAGATGGCGTCACCAAAATTCAAAAATCACGATCTCATGTTTTCATTGAGTAAAATTTGACCGTTGAGATCGCTGATGCCATAAATGTCACAGAACAACAGCTTTTTGGGGTTACGCGGGTGAGAAAACAGCTGACGGCAAGTTGGAATCTTTGAATGAGAAAGAAAAACTCTTAATAGGTTGACAATTCCTAGGTTTTCTTGATAATACTTAGGGGGGCCCACAGGGGAAGTCGTTGGTTGATTTATTTCCCTATCTCTTCTAAAATTAACCTTAAAATCATTTTCTGGAAAATCTCGATATTGAAGTCCTGCAAATAAAGGAAAAATAGAATGGTGAGACTTCAGTACATGGAGAAAAAAAATCTGTTTCCGAAAACAAATGGCAAACAGCATTCAAAACCAGTGCGAATTCCAGGAGCTTCCTTTTCATATTATTTTCAATAAAGGTCTGTAAATAAACTGTTATTTTTTGATAAAACATTGTATTTGTACCTCAGGATTTTAAAATGTACACATCCATGGCTGACTCATCTCCTTTTCCGCCTTGCGTACACCGCTTTTTTGAGCCGCCATATCTGTAGTAATCTTTGTGAGCTCTATAGCCTGTCAGACACTTCCCGCCATCTTGAAGCGCAAACACTCTAAAGTGTTTTAGTTGGGTGTACAAAGCACTTTTCTGAATTGAGTTATCCCTCAAGGGAAAACTAGCTAAGGAGTCTCCCTCTACGCTTGGAATCAGATTGGATTTTTTGTAGCAACCAAGATGTGTATAGTTAACAAAATGGATGAGGTCTGCCAAACACAAGAACAAAAACAATAACAACAAGGTATAAATAAGCAAAAAAATGCTGAAACATGAAAAAGTGAAAACCACACTGTATAGAAAGAAAAGAGAACTACAATGCAGTCACTGTGCTGTTTAGTAGCGTTGCAGTGAATGGTGACCCTGCATGGTTTCATACACAGATGAAAAATTTAGAACCACACTGTATAGTATAGCAAGCAATACCACAGTACAGTATTGTTCAGTAGCTTTACAAAGAATGGTCACACTGCGTAGTTTGATACACAGATGAAAAAGTTAGAACCACACTGTATAGTAAAACAAGCAATACCACAGTACAGTATTTTTCAGTAGCTTTCTAAATGCTGTCACACTGCATTGTTTGATCTACAGATGAACGAGATAACACCCACATTGTATAGTAAAACAAACAGTACCACAGTACAGTACTGTTCAGCAGCTATCAATGAATTGTTAAACGGCATTCTTTCTAGACCGCTAGTTAGCAGTGTCTTCTCTCCTGCATGATTCTTGATGCGCGGAGCGCGATGCACGAACTAACACACTACGCGCAGCAAAGCCGCGATACGTGAGAAACGCGAACGCAAGGAAGGGAGAAAAAACTATTACCATTCCCACCCCGATTTTTAACTCCTTTGCATAATTATTCCGTTAACATCCGCTCGGAGGACCTGAGGCAAAAAAGACAGATCGCTCGTGGTCCATAATGTTTCATCCGCGGTTTAAAAGCTAACGGCGCAAATAATATTAAAAAATGCAGGGCACATACTCACTCTGCGATATTTTAATATGTATTTCGTACTAGAATTAATTTACTGGTACCTAGCTGTATACGGCATTTAGAAGTTAAAAAATTACTTCGTTTAGGATACAATTAATTCAGTGTCGATCGCAGCCCGAAATTTGCCGAGCTGACATACGAGAAAAATGGAAGTTTTCGGAAATCCGTATTGTTCCGAGACCTTCCCACGTGGGCAGAAACGGGATCCTAAATTTTCTTGGAAGCCAGTTGACAGCGCCTTAACAGTGAGTTTTACTATGGATTGCTATCAGAAGTAACCAAAGGTCTTGTTGCTAATGGACTTGGGTCAGTGGTTACTAAACTGTAATATTGGCTGGGATTTGAAAAAATATTCCTTAATTTATCCTGAGAGTACACAGTAAAAATTAAATATTTTATGTGTGGCTCGGGCAGTATGTTTCCAACGGTTCAAATCTAATGCTTGTCAAAATTCATCACGAAGCTAACGTTAAAAATCCTGCCGGGAATTTTAAAATTTAAAAACCCGTGACTGTCAAATCTAATGAGTATTTGCTTTGAAATAAGAAAAGATTAGTTTGTTCAGTTTTTCAGCAAAACAAACTGTTTGTAGGGAAATAAGTCGATTGTTGCTCAAGATGATTTCTGGGACTGTTTTAGAGAATGTGACTCCCGCGAAGCTAGCACTGGACTTATAAGTTTAATTTCAATCGTGCGTTCCTAACGTACAATCTTCCACAAAACATTTAGAAACGTTTCTAGGATTCCCTTCAGAACAATGTTCATCGGCGGAAGTCAAATGCATGTGAAACATGTTGAACGCTTTTATATAGGTAAATTTTATAGGGAAAAGTCTTTGTAACAAGTTTCAGAGGAAGAACTATATCGCCTATTTTTAAATTAAACAGAAACAGAAGAAGCACAAGTTAACTGTCTTGTAACATTCTGTCAACGATTCAGTGTAGATTAAATTTTATGTAGAAGACGGTGGTTTGTATTCTTCTTCAGCTTTTTTTTGTTTGATATTTCTTCTTTGCAAACGATTTGTCTCATTGCTTTGTATTAATAAAAAAAATTCTTACGAACCACCGTAACAGGAACTACACCGTTTTTATCACAGGTTTGTCTTAGACACGCTATCTTTCTGTGGCAATTATCCTCGATGAACGACCCGCCTGGATGAGGGATTTGTCACCAGCTAGCTGAAAAAATAGCCCATGAAAAATGGTCACTTTTGTTTTTTAAATATGGTCTTACCTTCTGTAAGTCCTAGAACATATACGGATCTCGCAGAGTCTGACAAACAATTCTTGTCACTGACATGGTAGCCATGCCGTAAAAATGTTTGAACAGCAGTTGGACCTCCTGAACAAGTGCCGTTATAAACAGTGTACACTATAGATCCTCTCTTCAACGATACCAAACCGCACTTTTCAGCAGCCAGTTCTCTAACTGCTGGGTCTCCATCTAGGATTGCGTCTTTCCCTTCCATGCTTTCCATCCAACTGCTTTTCATGCAACCAACTTTCTCGTAGTAAAAGGAAAATAAATAGTCTGCAAATGAGAAATTAAGAAAGTGCAATTAGTAATTTCATGGATTAATACAAGAACCTATTTATGGCTGTTTGCGGATACATGGACTGAGGATTGGTGCCGTCTTCTCCAAGTTGGAAAAATGAGCACTAAAACACCCTAGTGGGGAGGAAAAAATCCAATCTGTTGGGTTTCCAGTAGAGTCGTATAAACGAGTGTTTAACGGTGCAACAATGAGCGGTAATTTGATTGCATTTACCAACTCTCGCTGATAAAAAACAACAAAAACAAAAAACAATAACAAAAACAATAACAATAACAAAAAAAAGAATTACAAAACAAAAAACAATAACAAAAACAAAAAACAATAACAAAAACCATGCGGGCGCTGAAATGAGGAGCCAGGGAAATGGTACCAGGTGTTTTGTTCAAAACAAGAATTTTTCCTATGATACCAATGTCATTCCAACTTCATGCACGATCTTTTCTCTAAGTTTCTCTTTTCGCATGAATTTATTCTCTAAAATTTCCTTTCACTCCATCAACCAATCACGCTCCCCCTGCTTTCCCCCCACGTTACCCCGCCTCCCCCACGCACACACCCCATCATTTTAAGGCGTTTTCGGCGCCATGTTTTTTTACACGTCTGGTGCTATCACCGACGGAATTGTCAACAAATTCGCCTCTGTAAACGGTAAAAAAACAAGCTAACTTTTCCAAGGGTGACTCCTCAAGGCATACACTTCATTGGCCATCGGCCCTCCTCGTCCATCCTTCGTGCAGTTCTGTGACACTCCATACTTGTTAAAGGTTTCGTTCGCACTTGCACTGCCAACACACATGCCGCCATCTTGGATGCCAAATACAGCGTATCCTAGTACCTTGGTAAGCAGAGCACACTTTTGAATCGCATCTTTCCTCAGTTTATAGTTGTCTTTCAAAAGAACATCTTGGCCTTCCAAACTGTCGATGGCTCGCCTGGGTTCGTCTTTGTAACACCCGAGTGACTCGTATGTAAGACTGGAAAGATAATCCACTGAAACAGATCAAAAATCGCTTTCATAAGAGCTGGAGAGAGTAGGGAAAGCGGGTTCTGGGACAAAAATTAAAAAAGAAAAAATGGTTAATAAATACTGAAACAAAAATTAAAATTAAAATAAAAAAAATGGTTAATAAATACTGAGACAAAAAAATAAAAAAAAAATGGTTAATAAAGTATCTAGCGCAATCCTCCTCCTCCTCCAGATACTTTATGCCTCAGATTTTACCCACTACTCAATCAAGTCATTTTGTACATTTTATTTAAAATAGTTTAAAGAGATGTATATATATAAAAAATAATATGGAAAAGAAGACAGTGAAACAACTGAAACTCCTTGCAAAAGATAAGGGTATTAAAGGATATTCTAAAATGTCTAAAGCAGAACTCATCGAAACTCTAACACAACCACAAGCCCCTATAGATGAACTCGTTGATGTAACACAAACACCAACACAGCAAGTTAATAGAGCTAAACTTATCGAAGAGCTTCATAATATTCGAATAAATACCTCCAAACCTAGAACTAATATTATTGATGAGCCGGTACCTGAGATTAATTTTCCCATTCTCGAACCTTCACAACCCACATCCAAACCCACATCACTTAAACATTTAGCAAGCAGAGTTACCAAACCGATAATGAAAGATATTAACAAGTTCGCAGATTGGATTGTATCTTATGTCCCAGAACCTATCAAAAAGACTGTAAACAAACGAGTCGAAAGTCTGAAGAAAAACGTAAACCGAATATTCGAGAGACTTAAGCGTTTCACTCCAAAAGAAAGACAAACAGCGTTGAAGGGGTATCAGAAAACCTTTAGGATAGATGGGGTGGAAGGGTATGACTATAAGAAGTTCATCATTAAAATCAAACCAAAAGTTCTAGATCTCATTAAGAATAAAAAGAAACCTATCAAGGCTAAGTTTATATATACCTGTAAGTTTATAAAAGAGAAACTAGCCACTGGTCAGATTGATGAAACTTCAAAATACTTTCATTCACCCGTAGAAATCATAACAGAGTCAACCGATTTTTATGACCTATTAGATACAATGACAAATCACCAACTTGAGGAGATTGAGCGATTTATAATTAACGGCTACGGTTGGAAATTCGACAGAGTGGAATACTTTGATATACACATCGACCCTTTTGAACCGCTTTCTGGAAGTTCCTATATTCCACCACCATTAAAATTAGCATCAAAGAAAGCAATCATCAATGTTAAGAACGAGAACGATCATGAGTGTTTCAAATGGGCAGTAACCTCCGCTGTATATACACAAGATGTTCATCCAGAGAGACTAAATAAACAAATGAGAGAGAACTCTGAGAAGTTTGACTGGTCAGGAATAGAGTTCCCAGTTTCACTAAAACAGATTGATAAGTTCGAAAAGCAAAACCCCTATGCGATTAACGTCTACGGATATGAAGATGATGTATACCCTCTAAAAATAAGTAAGAAACATAAAACTCATGTGATCACCTTACTTCTCATATCAAACGATGAAACAAATCACTACTGCTGGATAAAGAATATGAGTAGATTGTTAGCTTCAAAAGTTAGCAAACATAAATCTACGATGCACTTTTGCTATAGATGTCTTAACTCATTCCAATCAAAGACCACATTAGAAAAACATCTTGAATATTGCACCACAAACGAAGAAGTCAAGATTGAAATGCCTTTAGATAAAGATGGAAATCCTCATTATATTTACTTTAAAAATTATAACAGAAAAATGCGACACCCCTTTGTTGTATATGCAGACTTTGAGAGCTCTACAGAGAAAATAGACACTTGCTCTCCAGATGAAAGTAAAAGCTTTACTAAACAATACCAGAAGCACAAACCATCTGGATTCTGCTATCTTATCAAGTGTTTTGATGACAACATATTTCCACCCACGCTTGTAAGATACACTGCTGAATCCCCAGACGATGATATCCCACAGATATTTGTAGATAATTTAGAGTCAGATATTAAGAAAATTTATAATAAGTTCAAGTTTTCTAAGAAAGTTAAGATGACTCAACGGGATAAAATCGACTATAAAAATGCTACTCATTGTCACATCTGCGAGGGTGAATTAGGAGTAGATAAGGTATTAGACCACTGTCACCTTACAGGAAAGTATAGAGGAGCAGCTCATAACGAATGCAACTTAAATTACAAGATTCCAAAGTTCTTTCCAGTCTTCTTTCACAACCTATCTGGATATGATTCACATCTATTTATAAAGAACCTTGGTACATCAAAAGGTAAAATAAACTGTATACCTAATAATGAGGAAAAGTATATTTCTTTCACAAAACAGATTGTAGTTGACACCTTTACAAATAAACAAGGTAAGAAGGTTGATGTGAAGCGAGACATAAGATTCATCGATTCATTTAAATTTATGGCAACCAGCCTTGACAGCTTAGTAACTAATCTACCAAAAGAATCTTTCAAAAATCTCACGAGCTACTATGAAGGTGAACAATTAGAGCTATTGTTGAGAAAAGGTGTATTTCCATATGATTGGTTTGATGGATTAGATAAACTATCAAGTAAACAATTACCACCTAAAGAAGCGTTCTACTCAAAACTTAACGAAACAGACATAACAGAAGACAACTATCAACATGCTCAAAAGGTGTGGGAAACCTTCAATATGAAAACAATGAGGGAATACCACGACCTATATCTTGAGTCAGATGTACTCCTGTTAACTGATGTCTTCGAGAACTTTAGAGATGTTTGCCAAAAGAATTATGATCTGGACCCTGTATGGTATTACACAGCGCCCGGTCTAGCCTGGGATGTAGCGTTAAAATTAACTAAAGTAGAGTTGGAGCTTTTAACTGACCCCGACATGCTACTTATGGTTGAGAAAGGCATTCGAGGAGGTGTATCTATGATCTCTACTAGATATGGTAAAGCTAACAACCCATACATGTATAAATATGACCCCAACCTACCCACAAAGTATATCGAATATCTCGACGCAAACAACTTATTTGGTGGTGGAATGAGTAAACCACTACCTACTCACGGTTTTAGATGGATGACTGACCAAGAGCTTACAGACTGGAAAAATCTCCCATGCATACTAGAAGTTGACTTGGAATATCCTCATCACCTTCACGACTTGCATAACAACTATCCACTAGCTCCAGAGAGACTTATAGTTAACAAGGTTGAGAAACTGATACCAAACCTCAACGACAAGGTAAAGTACGTAGTTCACCACGAAACCCTGAAAAATTATGAAAGTCTTGGATTAAAAGTCACTAAGATTCATAGAGGTATTACATTCGAAGAGTCTGAATGGTTAAAGCCTTACATCGACTTGAATACCAACCTCAGGGCGAAAGCAACCAATGATTTTGAAAAAGATTTCTTCAAGCTGATGAATAACTCTGTCTTTGGGAAAACCATGGAAAACATCAGAAAAAGGGTGGATGTACGATTGGTTACTAATGAAAAAGATGCTGAAAAATTAATATCAAAGCCAAACTATCAGCACCGCACCATCTTTTGTGAGAATCTAGTAGCCATCCACATGAAGAAAACAAAGTTAGTCTTCGATAAGCCAGTTTACTTAGGCATGTCCATTCTGGATCTAAGTAAAACAATAATGTACAATTTTCACTATAATTACATCAAACCTAAATATGGTGAAAAGGTTGAATTGTTGTTCACAGATACTGACAGTCTTGTCTATGAGATAGAAACAGATGATTTCTACAAGGATATTAGCCCAGATGTGAGAGACATGTTTGATACCAGCAACTATCCTAAAGATCATCCATCAGGTATCGAGACGGGTGTGAATAAGAAAGTCATCGGTATGTTCAAAGATGAGGCTGGTGGTAAACAGATAGCTGAATTTGTAGGTCTACGGGCCAAGCTTTACTCCTACAGTATAGAAGAAAAGAAATGTAAGGGAATTAAGAAGGCAGTCGTAAAAAATACCATAACCTTTGATGATTATAAGAGATGTCTATTCAATAAAGAACAACAGATGAGAAAGATGAATGTAATCAGAAGTCACAAGCATGATGTTTACACTGAAACTGTTAACAAGATAGCCTTATCAGCATTTGATGACAAGAGAAACATTTGTGAAGATGGAATACATACTTACGCATACGGACATTATCGTTGCAACACAAAATTAGGTGGTAGCTCAGTATCGTCTGGTACAAACTGAAGCTCTTCCCTCACAAAACTACACCTAGGTCCATCTAGTAAATAATACAACACAGGCTGATTAGGTGACACCACACTACGTGAAAGATCGTAAACCTGAATACTCCAGATAGGATCCGTAGCCCGTCTTCGTTCTCCACCTTCATCTTCTCCAGGAGCAAGTAAGTATCTAACTTTAACACCAGGTGGTAGTCTCACCTCATCATGTCCAACAACTCGCTTATAATTTGGAGGATCAATATCAACCTCTTTCAGTCTTATAGCTTTCTCAGGATCTTCCCCAGTTATTCTTGTTGGTACACTATTCAGAGTTTTCAAAATATCCGGTAATCGTTTCACCCATACTCTAGACCTATCATCACTAATCATTTCTTGTGCATATTGATGACTAAATAGTTTTTCTGATAATGTTTTATTTGCTCTTTCAACAAATGCTTGAGCTCTACGGTTTCCAGCTTCAGACCGTTGTATGTTTAAATTATGTTTTTCCATAAGTTTTGTTACATCACCCATAAATTCTCTTCCAGGATCAACAATTAATGTTTTAGGATATTTTAACTTTCTAGAGTATATTTTTGTTAAAGCTTTTGAAATCTCGTTTGATTCTTTTGAGGTTAGTGGTTCTGCATCTTTATATCGACTAGCTATATCAATCACAACCAGAGCATATCGATATGTCTTTCTTCCTACTCTGTCATGCGGTAAAAATAATAGATCTGCTTGGTGAATCTGATTAGGCTTTTCCACATTCCAGTGAGGTCTAGGTATATATTTTGGAGCTGGTAGATAGATTTGCCATAGAGCCTGTTTCTCAAGCCATCTTTTAGCCTCAGCTTCACTAACTTTTGCTTTTTCAGCTAATTTAGGAATGGCAGAATAACCTTTCCAATATCCATAAGTTGAATAGTATATTTTTGATAGCATGTTTTCGTTACTCATTTAAAAGAATAATCTGTATATCTTTAAAAGAAAACATGTCACAAGCTATATCTGAAGAAATTAACCCAAACAGGATTCCACTAGAGCCTCTCGGTTTGAAAGCGGAATCGTCACTGAATCGAATTACACTAAATCCCTCATCCGCTAATCCTGAAGAAACACTATATATAAATATTCCACAACTTTCTCAGAATGTAGTGATTGTCCCAGGAAGTGTATCTCTACTATTTGACTTGACTGTTGATGGTCATGCTAACAACACCCTTGTGAATAACGTAGGCAGTAACCTTGTATCCAGACTCAGGGTTCTTTTTGGTGGAGAAACACTACAGGATACTCAAAGATACGATCTCTTTCAAACATACCATGACTTATACTTAACAGCTGAAGATCGTCAGAATGGAATAAAACAAGGTATTTCTTCTGAAAACATGAGGAAGCTTAGGACAAATGCGGGTGATAAGGTAACCTCAGGAAATGATAAGGAAGTAGCTCTTGCAGCAGTATACAACACCAAGTACCGTATCCCACTAAACCATCCTATTCTCAGCAAGCATGGGGTTTTCTATCCAAAGGCGTTACCTCATTCACTAATCTTTGAGATTACACTGGCCCCAGTTTCAGATATTGTTATTTATTCTGACAAGACCAAGACTCCAACTTACAAAATCGAAAACCTCGAGTTGGAATATGCTTGTATCTCAAGTGAATACTTAGCTAGTGAGGCTCAGTCAGCTTATCAGGTTGGTAAAGTATTCTTTTACGAGAATGTACTTCTACACAAAACTTTTACCATCTCCAAACCTAATGACAGTTACATAAACGAGTACATTAATATACCTAGGAGATCAATGAAAGGTATATTGTGCTTGTTCACAGAGAGATATGTCGGAGGAGCACGAGACTCTGAGAAGTTTGTCAATCCAAATATAACATCAATCGACATTAACGTTGACGGAATGCCAAACCGTATCTACTCCAAGGGAATGAAACCGTCAGACTTCTGGGATTCGGTAATGAAACGTTTCGGTAAAGAGGGTGTCAAGCTAAATGATTTTTATGTCGACAAGTTTGCTCTATGGATTGACTTGAGAACTCACCCCGACAATAGTATTCATGGAGGAGGTATGGCCTTGAACAACACACGAGATGGAGTAAAACTTGAAATGAAACGAAAAGTTGGAGGAACAGGAAATATCACCTGTCACATGTTTGTGGTAGCCGACGCGTTGATGGAGATAATGAATTCAAACTTAAGATCGATAATGTATTAGTTAAAAAGATGGAAGAATTACGAGATAAAGTTCCTTTTCATTGTATTATAACAGGTCCAACAAATTGTGGAAAGACAAAGTATCTCACGGATCAGCTCCGAGGACCCTTCAAAAAAGTGTTTGAATACATTGTTCTAATATGTCCAACTTATGCTAAAAATAAAACCTATCATAAATTTGCTCACGGAGATAAACGTTTCTTAGTATTATCACCAGATGCTAGTAACAGCGATGAGATTAACGAGTTATTAACTGATTGTCAAACTTTGTTCTCTGGTACAAATACACTAATAATTTTAGACGACTGTGCTGTATCGAAAGATCTAAAGAAACGCTCGAACAAGTTTATAGATCTAGCATTCTCCGGAAGGCATCATGGATTATCAGTGTGGGTTCTCACTCAGCAATTAACATCCATAGCAAAACCATTCCGTGAAAATGTAGCTTGTGTGGTTACATTCCATAATCCATCACAAAAAGGTATGAAGATGCTTTTCGAAGATTATGGAGGTGATTTAGAATCAGAAACTCGTAAAAAGTTTGTAGAAATGCTGAAAACTGAAAAATATTCGAGACTCTGTTTATGTTTACGTTATCCATTCCAATGTTATTTAGAGATTCCTGCTGTGATTTAAAAGAATCTATGTTTTATTACAAAATTAAAAGATGACAAGCGTTGAAGATTTTATTGAAGAACAACCTGAGGTAAAAGATGAGACCAAAGATAATGATGTTGAAATCAAACAAGAATCACTAGCTATTCTCGCATCTCTTGGGACTACAAAGGAATATTTAGGTGTTGAGATGAGTCTAGGTGATATCAAGAAACTCACGGCAAAAGAAGTTGAAAAATTTTATAATCGCTACCAAGCAGTCTTAGGCAAGCAAGTTAGTAGTGGATTAGTAGAGTCAGCACTTCAAGCAGCGTCTCATATCATTTCTTACGTGGCTCCTGTAGATGATACCGAAGCGCTTAGCAAAGACTTACAGAACGATGAGTTGGTTAAGCGTGAACTGTCAAACTTTGTAGGTCTCTTGGTATTAAAAGGTGGAAGATTGGTAGCACTTGCTAGTGGATTCTTCCATGTTGCTAAACACATTAGAATCAACAAAACTGAGCAGACTAATGAGCAGACTACCGAACAAAACTGATGATATGATTTAAAGATTATTTACTATGGGAAATAAATAATCATGTCTGATGAAGTTGTTGAACAAATTACAATGGATCCTATACCTGAAAAGAAAGATCCTAAAAAGAAAGAGAAAGATCCCAAAAAGGTTGCTGCCGGTAAGAAACTAGCAGAATATAACAAAAGAGCCAAAGAAGCGTTAGCCAGGGAAATGAAACGTGAAGCGGAGACTAACCAGGAAGAAAATATAAATGCAGAGAGCGAATCTAAAGCATGGATTCCAGAGCTATCTTTTACTACTGTGTTATCTCTTGTTGGAATAGGGTTTACCGCAGTTGACATTTTTATGAGGTACTACAAAAACAGAAAACCACCAACCCAACCGCCACCCTCAAATATTCCTACCCAACCACCACCCCAACCAACTCCGAAAATAGTAATGCTCTGAGGAAAGTAGTTTAAAGATTTTCTCTATCCACAATAAAAATCATGTCAACTGAAAACAAACTTGTGAAAACTGTTACTGATTCAGCCGTCATTATAGGATTAGCCGCTGGAGTTGGATACGTAGCTAAAAAGGCTATGAAAGAATCATTCATCAACGATGCATCCTCAAGTATTACAAACTATGCTAAATGGGTCGCTGTCCTGTCAGGTAGTATGTACCTCAAAACTTATTTAAAAGATCAAAAACTTTTGCCGACTTAAAGATTTTACATATTGATCAATAAATGGCGACAATAGCAATGATGATTGGTGGGGCTATTTTGAATGCGACTACGTTCGTTGGTGGCTCGTATCTTGCAAAATATCTCTCAGGTGATAACACAGATGCGGAGCGAATAAGGCACGACAAGGCAATAGAAAAATATCAAAAAGATTATGCTTCATACCAGGAAAAGAGACAGAATCTCATTGATTGGTACTCCCAACAGCAGGATGCTAAACACCAGGCTTCACAAAATATTTTGAATACTGATGAAGCTTTGAAATTGTATAGTCAGACACATGAACCAAAATTCTCTGATTATTATAGACCTAGTAGCAATCAAAAGATGGGGGAGATGGTATATGTAGGTGGTGGTATGCTGGCATTGGGTTATATGGCTAGTAAATTATTTTAGGTAATTGTGTGACCAGTTTAAAGATTTCTTACTGTTAAGTAAAAAATTATGGAAGAAATACCGGACAAAGAAAATCCTTTTGAATCAGTTGATCCAGGCGATGATGGTGATACTACAAATTATGACACCCCATTAAACACATTTACATCCACCACTCGTCAAACTAAAACTAGCGCAAAATTTAAAGAAACTTCATTTGGTAGTGTGGATGATGATGATGATGATGATGATGAAGAATCCCCACTGATTAAGGAAAGTAAAGAAGACAATAGGGCTCGCGCTTTAAAAAAGATAGAAGAGAAGTTATACAATTTCGACCCAATAAATTCACCATTCAGTGCAAGAATCGATGATGAGCGGGTATGGGTTAGATTGACTGATCAAGTTAACAATATTGAGCATTTACTTATTAACTCCAAAGGGGATTTGGTAGATTATGACCGACTTCCTTTGACAATCAAGAGAGCAATTGGTATGGATTCTCAGAGTCTTGTTCTGAATAATAATAAACTAATTGCTGATTTGAATGAATCTAATGAACAAATTAAGGATTTACGTAATGCACTAACTGGGTTAAGATCAACCACGGAAACATATCCTCAGGAGATAGATCGTTATGTTGCTAAAGAAAAAGAGCTGCTTGAATTCATTGAGAAACAACAAGTAACAATCGCGGAAAAAGATAGCTATTTGGATGCAGCTGTTAAACAGAAGATACAATATAAAACAGAGGCTGAGAAACTTTCGAGTGAATTGAACCGATACAAAGATGAACTCGACAAAAATAAGAAGGGACTGTCCAATTTAAGAAAGGTAGAACAAAGTAAAGATCGGTTACTCTCCAGGGTCAATGAATTGGAAGAGATGGTTAGAAATCAGATAATCTCAAACGAAGATAAAATAAGCGATCTGGAGAGACAAAATGATGAAATACTTGAAAAGATGTCTCTTCGTGATCGGGTAAAGGCCATCTTCAAAAAGTATGGGTTCACAGTCTTTGCCGTTTTGAGTGCCGTTGGTGTGGTCATTGGTGTTATCGTTTCTAATCTTTCTAAAGGTCTAACCAAATTGGGTAAAGGAGTTGGTAACGGTTTGAAAACGATTGGTAAAAAGATTGGTGAGATATTACCTGGAATGGTTGGAGCTATCGTAAGCTTTCTGTTCAAAACAGCAGGGGAGGTTATTGGATTCTTAAGTAAAAATGCTTGGCTGTTGATAGTGGCTGTGGTTCTATATTTTGTGGAACAATTTAAAAAGAAGAGGCGCTAAGTAAAAAAAAATGAATGATACAACGTTTCTATCTATCACTATGCTAACTCCTGAAACAAGAATTTATCTGGATCCACCCTTAACCAAAGTAAAAGAGATACAATTGCAATTTAGTTACATGGATATAGCGACATATATAAATCCTATGTACTTAATGTGTGATATTATACAGCCAAAGTCTTCATATTCCAATTGTTATATGCCTATAGGTGAAAATGTAGAACTTAAACCCTCACAAGTACTAGCTGTTATTCCTCCATATCAAGAGCATCCTTGTTTAAGAATTCCACAAACCAAAAATCCAGTCAACTACTTTACTTTGTGGATTTTAGATAAAGATGGAAAAAAGGCTAACTTAAAAAACAAACCTATTCTAATTCATTTAAAGATTTCCTGTTGATTTGTAAAAATATGGAAGACTACAATAGAATTTATCCACAATTGCCTATGAATGGGGACCAAAATAATTTCAGGCTTCAAAAATCATGTGAAGTAGTACATAATCTTCAAAAGGAAATTAGACATTATGAGGATGTTAGGAAAAAATACAATAGAGCGAGGGGAATATTTACTAAAATCAGTGTTGGTAGCGGGGTGGTTTCAGTTATCCTATCTGCAAGTGGACTGGGAACCTCTCTTACTGGTTTTGGTGCTGTTGTTGGTATCCCGTTGGGAGCGGTTGGTGGTCTTTGTGGAGGAATATCGGTCGGATTCGGTGCGGCTTCTAAACGACTTTCGCATAAAGTTAGTAAACACGAACAGACAGTTTCTCTGGCAAAAGCAAAAGTAAATACCATTCACGACTTGGTTTCAAAGGCAATGAAAGATAATGCCATCTCCGACCAAGAATTTTCGTTAATTTTAGCAGAGGTGGACAAGTTTGAAAAACTAAAACTCGAAATCCGTCAAAAAAACCGGAAAGATACAGAAAAAAACTTAAATATGACACAGATAAGGACAGAGGTTCGTGCGGAAATTTTAAAGGAGTTAACCGGTCCCGAACGTTGAAATTTTCATTTGAGCGAACGCCTGTAGGATGGAATTATGAGGTTGGTATTAGAAAAGAACGGTGTTGATTTAAAAACATCTTATTCGAAACATAAAGAATAAAATGTTACTCAATGATTTCAGAAATAGGTATCCAAAGGCTGATCGCGACCAATTCGTATTTATAGCTGATCAATATGGTGGTTACATTAGGTGGAAAGTTAATGGTACAACAATCATGTCTTATGATGACCCCACTGGAAAAACATGGACTGAAGACCTATCACCCCGTTTGAAAAGACTGCTATGGAAAGATTTAGGATTGGATGATAATGCATTGAGTTCATTCCCAAAGAGTTTAACCATGACTAAACGATCTTACCCAATACCTGCTATTGATTTTGATGACTTCACAAGTAATATCACAAACATGCTGACCTCACTGGATATATACGTGTCCAATACGAAGAAATTCACCGCCAAGATGCGTAACATATTTACATCCCAAGTTGTGACTTTCAAGTTTGGTAAACAGAGTAGAAAATGGTTGAACGCTCCAGATATGAATTATTGGCCTCAACAACTGAACTTTGCAGTGTGGTGTGCGACCTCTGGTTGTGGAATAAGTCCTTTCGAGAGTCTCAACTACCCCAAAGTCGTTAGTAGCTTCATTAAGTTTCATATATATTTCACAATAAGACGAATACTGTATGAATTGAGTCTTCCCCTACCTGATGAGCAACCTTTTGTAATCAACAACAACCCTTACAGCAAAGTCGCATATCAAAGATTGTGTGCTGAATTTGGAATCTCCAAAAATTCTGACTTTAGATGGAAAGGTGGTCGAAACGGAGGTTTAGGAGATATATTCCTTGATTATGGTGCTGGATATCATGGATCGGGTGGTGGATATCAAAATGTTTATATGGTAAGGAACTATGATGATGAAGCTGATCAGTGGCCTGGTGAAGGTGGTAAATTTGCTGATGATGGAGGTAAGAAGGAAAAGGGTGACCTCATCTCATTTATCCGTAATGATGACTTTGCTGATTACAAATATGCCTGGTTTATACCAACAAGTGGCTATGGACTCACTAAAGCTGGACTTGGTAGATTAAATCGATCTGCTGAAGCTTTTGTTTACTGCATATTGGGGGCGCAAGTTAACACTAGAAACTCGATTTACGGTAATGGTGGTGGAGCGATCGAGACTCAACAAGAATTCTTAGCCCTGTTTGAGAGTAGTGTTATCGAGAATGACATTTCTAGTTCGATCCAAAGGTATCAATTAGCCGTCCAAGAAGCGAAATTACGGCTTGATTTAGCTATTGCTCCTGGTGTATGGTTAATGCCTAGTAATATGATAATCAACACTGATAGCGTGACTGGTTTTAATAACAAACTTATGAAAGCTAGTAGTGATATGATTTTTGGAGTGAATAATTCCCTAAACACTGAAGCAAAACAGGTCGAGTAGTAATGATTTGGGGCTGTGAGGACATTGGTTAATTTTCAGGCAATTTTGAGGAAAAAAATTTATCAAGGATTTATCAAGGATTTTATCAGAGATTTTAAACAGGAATTTTTATATATCGAAAATTTTTATCAGAGACTTATCAAGGATTTTATCAGAGATTTTATAGGGAAAATAAAATAAATTTGTTTTTTTAATGTTGGTTTAAAGATATATTGTGAATTATTAAATATGGAAAGACCAATAGTAGAACAACTAAAACAAATTATCCAAGAACAGGGTAATAGACTTAAAAAACCAATACTAGAACAACTGAAAAAAATTGCTGAAGAACAGGGTAAAAAAATTAGTAAGAATAAACTTAGAGAAGAGTTACGCAAAATTCCAGAAATTGTCGAAGCGTTGGATAATATATCAGAAACTGGAAATAACCCTTCCCAACCACCACATAATAAAGTTCCTAAACCTAGAAAAAATATATCTACTTCAGAACCACACACTCCTACACAAACCCCCCCACGCATCAAACTTCCTAAAAAACCACCAATCCCACCCCCACACACTAAACTTCCTCAAAAAACAGAAAACAAAAATTCAAAAGTAGCAGAAAGAATAAAGTTTTATGAATCGATTACAGCTACCACAAACCAATCAAAAACAACAAACAAAAATTCAAGAGTGGGGGAAAGAATAAAGTTTTTTGATTCTATTTCAGTTACCACAAACCAATCGCAAAGACCCACCCCTAAAACAATAACCAAAAAATTTAAAGTGAGGGACAGAATAAAGTTTTATGATTCTATTAATGATATGATAAATGAAAAAACCATTGAACCAACCAATCAGAAGCAAAACAATGAAAAAAATACTAAGCAACAGGAAAAACCCACCACTGAATATGAAGAACAGGTAAATGAATTGAATGAAAAAGAAGAAGATTTTGCCCCAAAAGAACAAGAAACAGCGTTGAATAAGTATCTGAAAACATACAGGATAGATGGTAAGAAAGGGTATGATGAAAAGACATTTATCAAAAAAATAAAACCAAAAGTTATAGATCTCATTAATCAACAAAAGAAACCACTAAAGGTGAAATTTATCATAACGTGTAAGTTCATAAAAGAGAATCCTAATACTGGAAATTTTGATGAAGCATCACCTCCATTTCATACTAAAAAACCGGAAACCATAACAGAGTCTACCGATTTCTCTGATTTATTCGATGTAATGACTGGTTATCAACTTGAATTGATTGAGAAGCTTAAGAAAAATGGTTCTGGTTGGATATTCGATCATGTGGAATACTTTGATATAAACATTGACCCATTTGAACCACTTTCAGGAAGTTCCTATATTCAACTACCAGAAAAAATAGCAAAAAAGAGAGCAATCATCAATGTTAAGAATGAGAATGATAATGAGTGTTTCAAGTGGGCAGTAACCTCAGCTGCGCTTCCTAAAGATGTTCATCCAGAGAGGTTAAATAAAGAAATGAGAGAAAACTCTGAGAAATTTGATTGGTCAGGAATAAAGTTCCCAGTTGAATTGAGACATATTGATAAGTTCGAAAAGCAAAACCCCTACTATGTGGTTAATGTCTTCGGATATGATAATGATAAAGGTGATGTATACCCTCTAAGAATAAGTAATAAACAAAGTGGTTATTTAATCAGATTACTTCTAATATCGAATGATGAAACAAATCACTACTGTTGGATAAAGAATTTTAGTGGATTGATAGCTTCACAAGTTAGCAAACATAAATCTAAGATTTACCCTTGTGATAGATGTCTTTACACAACCCATTCAAAGGAATCATTGGAAAATCATGTAGCATATTGCAGTGCAAACGAAGCAGTTAAGATTGTTATGCCAAAAGATAAAGATGGAAATCCTAAATATATTAAATTCATTAATTATTATAAAAAAATGCGCGTGCCCTTTGTTGTATATGGCGACTTTGAGTGCTATCCAGAGAAAATAGATACCTGCTCACCAGATGAAAGTAAAAGTCTTACTAATCAATATCAAAAGCATAAACCATCTGGATACTGCTATATAATAAAGTTTTTTGATGAAAATTATAAACCTCTTATTAGACAATACACCGCTAAATCCCCAGACGAAGATGTAGCACAGAGATTTGTGGTTGAATTAGAGAAAGATATTAGAGAAATTTACAAAAAGATCGAACCCAATAAGAAATTGAATTGGTTGACACAAAGTGAAAAATTAAACTATAAAAATGCTATTCATTGTCATATATGTGAGGGTGAATTATTAGAAAAAGATAAGGTAAAAGACCACTGTCACTATACAGGAAAGTATAGAGGAGCAGCTCATAGTAAATGTAATTTAAATTATAAGATTCCAAATTTCATACCAGTTATCTTTCACAACCTATCCGGATATGACTCACATCTTTTTATTAAGAATATTGGTGAAACAAAAGGTAAAGTAGACTGCATACCTAATAACGAGGAAAAATATATTTCTTTTACAAACCAGATTGTAGTTGATACCATTAAAATTAAGGAGAAAAAGTGGGATGAAGAGAAAAAAAGGCGGGTTGTTGTGAAAAAGTGGGATGAAGAAGAGAAAAAGTGGGTTGATAAGGAAAAGTTGTTTGAAGTGAAGCGATATATTAGATTCATAGATTCATTTAAATTTATGGCAACAAGCCTTGATAAATTAGTTGATAATCTTACTAAATGTGGAAAGTGTGATGTCTGTAGAGGTGTGTTATCTGGAAGTAAGTGTCTTTCTCCAAAAGATGAGAAACTAACTGAAACGAAAAAGAAATTTGGAGATAAGATGTATTTGATGTTGAGAAAGGGTGTATTTCCATACGATTGGTTTGATAGCTTTGATAAACTAAATGAAACCCAACTTCCACCAAAGGATGCATTTTACTCAAAACTTAACGATGAAGGCATAACAGAAGATAACTATCAACATGCTAAAAAGGTATGGAAAACTTTTAATATGAAAATAATGAGGGATTATCATGATCTATATATTACGTTAGATGTACTACTTTTAATGGATGTATTCGAGAACTTTAGAGATGTTTGTCAAAAGAATTATGGTTTAGATCCTGCTCACTATTATACAGCACCTGGACTAGCTTGGGATGCAGCATTAAAGTTAACGAAAGTGAGGTTGGAGTTGTTAACTGATGTTGATATGCTACTTATGGTTGAGAAAGGTATTAGAGGGGGTGTATCACAGATTTCTACTAGATATGCTAAAGCTAATAACCCATACATGAAGGAATATATACATAACCTAGGCAAAAAGTATATTGTATATCTTGACAGAAACAACTTATATGGTGAGGGAATGAGTAAACCATTACCTACTCACGGTTTTAAATGGATGAATGATAAAGATCTTACAAACTGGAAAAATATTCCATGCATACTAGAGGTTGATTTAGAATATCCTCACCACCTTCACGATTTACATAACGAATATCCACTAGCTCCAGAGAGGCTTATCGTTAATAAGGTTGAGAAATTAATACCAAACCTAAATGATAAGGTAAATTATGTTGTTCACCGTGAAACACTAAAACTTTATGAAAGTCTAGGATTAAAAGTAACAAAGATTTATAGGGGTATTACATTTGAAGAGTCAGCTTGGTTAAAACCATACATTGATTTAAATACCAACCTTAGATCAAAAGCAAATAATGATTTTGAAAAAGATTTCTTCAAGTTAATGAATAACTCTGTCTTTGGTAAAACCATGGAAAACATTAGAAATAGGGTAGACATTAAATTAGTTACAAATCAAAAAGATGCTAAAAAATTAATATCAAAACCTAACTATCAACATCGTACTATCTTTTGTGAAAATCTTGCAGCCATCCACATGAAGAGAACAGAGATAAAATTCGATAAACCTGTTTACTTAGGTATGTGTATTTTGGATCTAAGTAAAGCAATAATGTATGATTTTCACTATAATTATATCAAACCAAAATATGGAGAAAAGGCTAAATTGTTATTCACAGATACAGACAGTCTTGTATATGAGATAGAAACAGAGGATTTCTATAAGGACATCAGTCCAGATGTGAGAGAAATGTTTGATACTAGTAATTATCCCAAAAACCATCCATCTGGTATCGAGACTGGTGTAAACAAAAAATTAATCGGTAAGTTCAAAGATGAAGCTGGTGGTAAGCAGATAATTGAATTTGTTGGTCTAAGACCCAAGCTATACTCTATATTGACGGATGAAGGTGAAGAAATAAAAAAGGGCAAGGGGATAAAGGCATCAGTAGTAAAAAAGACAATAAGTCACAATAATTACAAGGATTGTTTATTCACTAAAGAACCTCAGATGAGACAAATGAAAGTAATTAGAAGCCACAGGCATGATGTTTATACTGAAACTGTTAATAAAGTTGCACTATCTGCTGATGATGATAAGAGAATCATTTGTGAAGATGGTATACATACTTACGCCTACGGACATTATCGTTTCAAAACAAAATTGGGTGGGAGTTCGGTATCATATGGTACAACCTGAAGTTCTTCCCTCACAAAACCACGCCGGGGTCCATCTAGTAAATAATACAAAACTGGCTGATTAGATGAAACCACACTACGTGATATATCATAAACCTGAATACTCCAGATGGGATCCGTAGCTCGTTTTCGTTCACCACCCTCAAGTTCACCAGGAGAGAGTAAGTATCTAACTTTAACACCGAACGGTAGTCTCACTTCGTCATGTCCAACAACTCTCTTATATTTTGGAGGATCAATATCAACCTCTTTCATTCTTATAGCTTTATCAGGCTCTTTACCAGTTATTCTTGTTGGTACACTATTCAAAGTTTTCAAAATAGCTGGTAATCGTTTTACCCATACTCTAGACCTATCATCACTAATCATTTCTTGAGCATACTGATGACTAAATAATCGTTCACTTAATGTTCTATTTGCCCTCTCAACAAATGCTTGAGCTCTATGGTTTCCAGCTTCACTTCTCTGGATGTTTACATTATGTATATTCATAAGTTTGTCACATCACCCATAAATTCTCTTCCTGGATCAACAATTAATGTTTTAGGATATTTTAACTTTCTGGAGTAAATATTAGTGAAGGCTTTTGAAATCTCATGACTTTCTTTTGATGTTAATGGTTCAGCATCTTTGTATCGACTAGCTACATCAATCACAACCAATGCATATCGATATGTCTTTCTTCCTACTCTATCATGTGGTAAAAATAATAGATCTGCTTGGTGAATCTGATTCGGTTTATCAACAGTCCAGTGTGGTCTAGGGATATATTTTGGAGCTGGTAGATAGATTTGCCACATAGCCTGTTTCTCAAGCCATCTTTTAGCCTCATCTTCACTAACTTTTGCTTTTTCAGCTAATTTAGGAATTGCAGAATATCCTTTCCAATATCCATAAGTTGAATAATATATTTTTGATAACATGTTTCCGTTACTAATTTAAAAGAATACTCTACCTATCTTTAAAATAAAACATTATGTCGCAAACTATATCTGAAAAAATTAACCCAAACAGGATTCCAAGAGAGCCACTCGGTTTGAAAGCGGAATCAACATTGAATAGAATTACACTAAATCCATCATCAGCTAATCCTGGAGAAACACTATATATAAACATTCCAAAACTTACCGAGAATTTAGTTCTTGTACCTGGAAGTTTATCTCTACTATTTAACTTGACTGTTGATGGCCATGCTGATAACACCCTCGTGAATAATGTAGGTAGTAACCTTGTATCCAGACTCAGGGTTCTTTTTGGAGGTGAAACACTACAGGATACTCAAAGATATGATCTATTTCAAACATACCATGACTTATTCTTAACAGATGAAGAACGTGAGGATAGATTAAAACAAGGTATTTCTTCTGAAAACATTAGGAAGCTTAGGACAAATGCGGGTGATAAGGTAGACACAGATGCTAAGGAAGTGGCTCTTGCAGTAGTACACAACACCAAGTACCATATCCCACTAAATCATCCTATTCTCAACGATCACGGGGTTTTCTATCCAAAGGCATTAAATCATCAACTAATCTTTGAGATTACACTGGCTCCAGTTTACGATATTGTTGTTTATTCTGACACGACCAAGCCTCCAACTTACAAAATCACAAACCTTGAGTTGGAATATTCTTGCATATCAAGCGAATACTTAGCTCGTGAGGCACAGTCAGCTTATCAGGTCGGTAAAGGATTCTTTTACGAGAATGTCACTCTACACAAAACTTTCACCATATCCAGACCTTCTGACAGTGTTATAAACCAGCATATTAATCTACCTAGAAGGTCAATGACAGGGATATTATGTTTGTTTACAATACCATACGGTGGAGGAGCGCGAGATTCTGAGAATTTTTTCAATCTGGGTATCACCTCAATAAATATCGATGTTGATGGTATTCCAAATCGTATCTACTCTAAGGGAATGGTGCCGTCAGACCTCTGGGAGTCGGTAAAGAAACGTTTCGGAAGAGAGGGTGTAAAGGAAAAGGATTTTTATGCTAATAAGTTTGCTCTGTGGATAGATTTGAGAACTCACCCAGATAATGGTATTCATGGAGGAGGTCTGGCCTTAAACAATATAGGAGATGGTGTAAAAATAGAAATTAAAAGAAATCTTAGTGGATCTGGTATTATGACCTGTTACATGTTCGTGGTAGCCGATGCGTTGATGGAGATAATGAATTCAAACTTAAGATCAATCATGTATTAGTTAAAAGATGGAAGAATTACGAGATAAAGTTCCTTTTCATTGTATTATAACAGGTCCAACAAATTGTGGAAAGACAAAGTACATCATAGATCAGCTCCGAGGACCATTCCGAAAAGTTTTTGAATACATTGTTCTAATATGTCCGACTTTTTCTAAAAATAAAACCTATCATAATTTTGCTAACAAAGATAAACATTTCTATGTATTATCACCAGATGCTAGTAACATTGATGAGATTAACGAATTGTTAACTGATTGTCAAACTTTGTTCTCCGGTACAAATACACTAATAATTTTAGACGATTGTGCTGTTTCGAATGATCTAAAGAAACGCTCGAACAAGTTTATAGATCTAGCATTCTCTGGAAGACATCATGGATTATCAGTGTGGGTATTAACGCAACAATTAACATCCATAGCAAAACCATTCCGTGAAAATGTAGCTTGTGTTGTTACATTCCATAATCCATCACAGAAAGGTATGAAGATGCTTTTTGAAGATTATGGAGGTGATCTAGATTCTGAAACATGTAAAAAATTTGTAGAAATGTTGAAAACTGAAAAATATTCTAGACTCTGTTTGTGTTTACGCTATCCATTCCAATGTTATTTAGAGATTCCCGCGGTGATTTAAAAGAATCTATATATTATTAAAAAATTAAAATATGACAGAAATTGAAGATTATATGGAAGAACAGCCAGAGGTAAAAGATGTGGTAAAATATAATGATGATATTGAAATAAAACAAGAATCACTAGCTATTATCGCAGTTCTTGGAACTACAAAGGAATATTTAGGTGTTGATATGAGTCTAGGTGATATAAAGAGACTAACAGAAAAAGATGTTGAAAAATATTATAATAGATATCAGGCAGTATTAAGTAAGAAAATTAATGATGGATTGGTAGATTCATCTCTTCAATTAGTTTCTCACACTATTTCTTACATGGTTCCTGTAGATGACATTGATGCGCTTTGTAAAGATTTGAAGAATGATGAGTTGGTTAATCGTGAACTGAAAAACTTTGTAGGTCTCTTAGCATTAAAAGGAGGAAGATTGGTAGCACTTGCTAGCGGACTATTCCAGGTTGCTAAACACATTAAAATCAACAAAATACAAGAAGTTTCAAGTACTACTGAGCACAAAATACAAGAAGTTTCAAGTACTACTAAGCAAAACTGAGCAGGTCACTGAGCACAACTGATTTAAAGATTCTTTACTTTGTTAAATAAAATAATAATGTCTGATCAAGTTGTTGAACAAATTACAATGGATACTATACCTTATTATTATTATTATTATTATTATTCTAAAGAGAAAGATCCTAAAAAGGTTGCAGCTGCTAAGAAACTAGCAGAACATAACAGAAAAGCTAAAGAAATGAAACGTAAAACTGAGCACGACTGATTTAAAGATTCTTTACTTTGTGAAATAAAATAATAATGTCTGATCAAGTTGAACAAATTACAATGGATCCTATACCTGAAAAGAAAGATACTAAAAAGAAAGAGAAAGAGAAAGATCCTAAAAAGGTGGCTGCTGGTAAGAAACTAGCAGAAAATAACAGAAAAGCTAGAGAAGCGTTAGCTAGGGAAATGAAACGTGAAAAGGAACAAGCAGACACCAAAAAGGAAGAAAATTCAAATGAAGAAGAAGAAACCACAAAAGCATGGATTCCAGAGCTATCTTTTACTACTGTGTTATCCATTGTTGGAATAGGGTTTACTGCAGTTGACATGTTTATGAGATATTACAAAAATAGAATAGTTGATTCATCTCACGTTCCGACTAAAGTTTCTCCCTCAAATATTCCCACCCAACCCTCCCAACCACCACCTCAACCAACTCCGAAAATAGCAATGATATGAGGAAAGTAGTTTAAAGGTTTTCTATATCATCAATAAAAATTATGTCAACTGAAAACAAACTTGTGAAAACTGTTACCGATTCAGCCGTCCTTATCGGATTAGCAGCTGGAGTTGGATATGTATCCAAAAAGGCTCTGAAAGAATCATTTATGAACGATCCCTCCTCAAGTATTACAAACTATGCTAAATGGGTCGCTGTCCTATCCGGTAGTATGTACCTAAAAACATATTTAGAGGATCAAAAGATTTTACCAAATTAAAGATTTATGGCAGCAATAGCAATGATGGTTGGTGGAGCTATTTTGAATGCTACTACCTTTGTTGGCGGATCATATCTTGCAAAATATCTCTCAGGTGATAAAACAGATTCAGAGCGAATACGACACGATAAGGCATTAGAAAAATATCAAAAAGATTATGCTACATACCAGGAAAAGAGACAGAATCTAATTGATTGGTACTCTAAACAGAAGGATGCTAAATACCAGGCTTCAAAAAATATTTCCAATACCGATGAAGCTTTGAAATTTTATAGTCAAACACATGAACCAAAATTCTCTGATTATTATAGACCCAGTGACAATCAAAAGATGGGTGAGATGGCATATGTGGGTGGTGGTATGCTGGCATTGGGTTATATGGTTAGTAAATTATTTTAGATAAATGTGTCACCAGTTTAAAGATTTCTTACTGATGAGTAAAAAATCATGACAATGGAAGTAGACCCAAAAAATCCTTTTGAACCAGCTGATCTAGGTGGTGATGATAAGGATGAAACAATATCAATGACACCACCACCAAAGACATCCGCCACTTATCAAAATCCTGCTTATGAGGAGGATGAAACTTCATTCATAAACGATGTAGATGAAAATACACTACTGATACGAAGAGAAGAAAACGTTGGAAATGCTTGGGATAGAATTCGTGAGAGATATCCTAACGTTGATCCTGCTAAATCTCCATTCACGGCTAGTTTAGATGAATATGATCAGGTGTTTGTTCGACTAAAAATACAGCGGGGTAATAACTACCCTTTGTTCAGACCGGATGGAAAATTGAATGATAAGTTACCAGATACGATCAAAAAAGCTTTGGGGGTTGATTCGGAAACCTTGATTACAAGAAATGATGAGCTTGAATCACAATTGAAGGAAGCAAATGAAAAGAATAAAGAATTGTATAATATCGCGGCGGAATTGAAAGAAGTAACAGAAACACATCCTCAGGAGATAGATCGCTATATTGCTATAGAAAAAGATCTACGTGAATTCATTGAGAAACAACAAGTAACAATCGCGGAAAAAGATAGCTATTTGGATAAAGTCAAAACAGAGGGTGAGAAACTTCGAGGTGAATTAAATAAATACAAAGATGAAATAGACAAATATAAGAAGGGACTGTCCAATTTAACAAAGTTAGAACAAAGTAGGGATCGTTTACAAACCGAGGTTAATGAATTTCGTGAACTATCGAGAAAGAATATAATTTACAATCAAGAACAAATAAGCGATCTAGAGATAAAAAATGAAAAAATACTTAAAAATTTGCCTCTTCGTGATCGTGTGAAGTACATATTCAAAAAGTACGGTTTTACAGTCTTTGCTGTTGTGAGTGCTGTAGGTGTAGTCATTGGTGTTATCGTTTCTAATCTTTCTAAAGGTCTAACCAAATTAGGTAAAGGTGTTGGTAATGGTTTGAAAACTATTGGTAAGAAACTCGGTGAAATATTGCCTGGAATGGTTGGAGCTATCGTGAGCTTTCTTTTCAAAACAGCGGGTGAGGTTATTGGATTTTTAGGTAAGAACGCTTGGCTTTTGATAATGGCTGTGGTTCTATATTTTGTGGAACAATTTAAAAAGAAGAGACTGTAAGTAAAAAAAACATGAAGAATGATAAAATTTTTCTATATATCACTATGCTAACTCCTGAAACAAGAATTTATCTGGATCCTCCCTTAACCAATGTAAAAGAGATACAATTGATATTTATCTACACGAATATAGAGCGGTATGACAAGCCTTTCTACTTAATGTGTGATATTATAGAGCCAAAGTCTTCATATTCCAATATAATCCCCAGCGGTGAAAATATAGAACTTAAACCCTCACAACTACTATCTGTTATTCCATCTCCAAATAATAATACTTGTTTAAGAGTTCTAAAAAACAAAAATCCAGTCAACTACTTTACTTTATTGCTTTTAGATGAAAATGGAAAAAAGGTTGACTTGAATAACAAACCTGTTCGAATTTATTTAAAGATATCGTGTTGATCAGTAAAAATATGGAAGACTACAATAGAATTTATCCACAATTACCTATGAATGGTGATCCAAATAATTTCAGACTACAAAAGTCATGCGAAGTACTACATAATCTTCAAAAGGAAATTAAACATTACGAGGATGTTAGGAAAAAATACAATAGAGCTAGGGGCATATTTACAAAAATCAGTGTTGGTAGTGGGGTGTTTTCAGTTGTTTTATCTGCAAGTGGACTTGGAACCTCCCTTACTGGTTTTGGTGCTGCTGTTGGTATCCCATTAGGAGCGGTGGGAGGTATTTGTGGGGGAATATCAGTTGGATTCGGTGCGGCTTCTAAACGACTTTCTCATAAAGTTAGTAAACATGAACAGACAGTTTCTCTAGCAAAAGCAAAAGTAAATACCATTCACGACTTGGTTTCAAAGGCACTAAAAGATAACGCTATCTCTGACCAAGAATTTTCGTTAATTTTATCAGAGGTGGACAAGTTTGAAAAACTAAAACTCGAAATCCGTCAAAAAAACAGGAAAGATACAGAAAAAAACTTAAATATGAATCAGATAAGAACAGAGGTTCGAGCGGAAATATTAAAGGAGTTAACAGCTCCCGTACGTTGAAAATGTCATTTGAGAGAACTCCTGTAGGATGGAATTTTTATGCTGGTATTAGAAAAGAACGGTTTTGATTTAAAAGCATCCTATTATCAACGTAAATAATAAGATGGGTTTACTTAATGATTTCAGAAAAAAGTATCCAAAGGCTGATACAGGTCAATTCGAAGTTGTAGCTGATCAATATGGTGGTTACATTAGGTGGAAAGTTAATGGTACAACAATCATGTCTTATGATGATCCAACTGGGAAAACATGGACTGATGACCTATCACCACGTTTGAAAAGACTTTTATGGAAAGATTTAGGATTGGGTGATGATGTATTGAGTTCATTCCCAAAGAGTTTAACTATAACCAATCGATCTTATCCAATACCTGCAATTGATTTTGATGACTTTACAAGTGACATAACAAAAATGCTAACCTCGCTGGATATATACGCGTCAAATACCAAGAAATTCACAGCAAAGATGAGAAACATATTTACATCCCAAGTTGTGGCTTTCAAATTTGGTAAACAAAGTAGAAAATGGTTGAATGCTCCTGATATGAATTATTGGCCTCAACAACTGAACTTTGCAGTATGGTGTGCGACCTCAGGTTGTGGTATAAGTCCTTTTGAGAGTCTAAATTATCCTAAAGTAGTGAGTAGCTTCATTAAATTTCATGTGTATTTCACAATAAGGAGGATATTATATGAATTGAGTCTTCCCCTACCTGATGAGCAACCCTTTGTAATAAATAATAATCCCTATAGTAAAGTAGCATATCAACGATTGTGTGCAGAATTTAGCATATCAAAAAACTCTGATTTTAGATGGAAAGGTGGTAGAAACGAAGGATTGGGTGATATATTTATTGATTATGGTGCAGGGTACAATGGAAGAGGTGGAGGAAATCAAAATGTACATATGGTAAGGAATTACGATGTTGAAGCAGATCAGTGGCCTGGTGAAGGTGGTAAATTTGCTGATGAAGGTGGTAAGAAAGAAAAGGGTAATCTCATCTCATTCATCCGTAATGACGATTTTGCTGATTTCAAATATGCCTGGTTTATCCCAACAAGTGGTCATGGACTCACTAAAGCTGGACTTGGTAGATTGAATCGATCTGCTGAAGCTTTTGTTTACTGTATATTGGGAGCGCAAGTCAACACTAGAAATTCGATTTATGGTAATTGTGGTGGAGCGATTGAGACTCAACAAGAATTCATAAATTTATTTGAAAGTAGTGTGATTGAGAATGACATTTCTAGTTCTATCCAAAGATATCAATTAGCTGTACAAGAAGCGAAATTACGGCTTGATTTAGCTATTGCTCCTGGTGTATGGTTAATGCCAAGTAATATGATAATCAACACTGAAAGCGTGACTGGTTTTAATAACAAACTTATGAAAGCTAGTAATGATATGAGTTTTGGAGTGAATAATTCCCTAAACACTGAAGCAAAACAGGTTGGAATAAACCATAACATGGGATCTTCAAAGTTAAAGTTACCACATAGAACTGAAACGAAACCAAAAACTTTACAGAATGAAACGAAACCAAAACCTATTGTAAAAAAAGAATCAACACAACATGAAGATAATCTATTAGCATTTATAATTGTCTCCAGTATATTTGCGTGGTATCTATTTCGGTAGTTCATGAGTATTTCACGTGATTATGATTGTGTGTAAATTAATGCTCACGTGTAGAACAATAGATTACATACTTTTACGACATAGCAACAAGCAAGTTGAAAAGTGGATTTGAAGTTGAAAAGTAGATTTTATGTTTACTTTAAAAAGGCTGGTTTCTAACGTCGCTCAGGAATGTGATTACGTCAATGCAAATTTTGTTTTTTGTTAAGGGTCGATTATAGAAATTTAAAGATGAATATGGAGTAATCAAACAAAATGTTGAGCATCACTATGTATGAGTCTGAAACTAGGGTGTATTTGGATCCTCCACTGGAAAATCTTCGAGAGATACAACTCCTGGATTGTAATATAAAAACCAAAAGATTGATTAATTTCAAGGATCAACAGATATTGTTCAATGATAAGAATCAGCCCCTCATAATAATTCAACCCGGTACATATTCACTGCGTAATATCCAAGCGATCTTTCTTAATGATACTGATAGGGCAAAGATAACAATAATTGAGACTGATACTGTTGACTATCTATATTCAAATAAGATCTTTAACATAAAACTTACGAGAGGGCTACAAGTTGGTTTAGGGGTGCCTGAAGTCATAAATCCTGGTAAATTATACCCCATAAATATACAGATTGAGGAACCACTGAGACTTATGTGTAGTATAGTGGATAATAAGTCATCATATATGAATAACACCAAATATGGAGAACTTGTGAAACTCTCACCATCACACCTACTTGCTAACATACCCTCACAGAATTATCCAACAATTCCAGTTCAAAAATATGAGAGCCTCATAAACCACTTCGATTTAAGCATCTTAGACATTGAATGGAAAAAACTTGATCTGAAGGGTTCTCCCATAACTTTAAGTTTAAGATTTAGATAAAATTTTTGTTATGTAACACTGACTTGCGTTATATAACTTAATTACATTCTTTACAAATATACCTCTCCCGTTTATGCTTACAAATACCACCACCTCCACATTCTTTACATCGTGTTTTCCTTTTATTATGTATACATATTTGTGATCCATTACACTTTTTGCATTGATATTTAAAACTTCCATGAATACACTCATACTTTTTTGATGCTGTTATTATTTTATCAACAATATTTGATAATTTATTTAAGTCTATGTCTATATCACCCAACTCTTCAATCAATTCATTTCTAGTCATCCAATAATATTTTTTAATACCGTGCTCTTTAGCTAGGGCTCTCATATGTTCCACATTTAGTTTTTCAAATACTGGATTAATTGGTTGTTTGAGTTTTTTGGGAGAAGATTTTTCAATAATATTAATGCTTGGTGATTGTGCTTGTTTTATAGCTTCTATAAGTTCTGCTTTAATCATTTGAGAATATCTTTTAATACCTAATTCTTTAGCAATTTGCATCAGTTGTTTGACATTATATCTTTGTAACTGTTCCATATTTTATACTTTACAACATGTCTTTAAACCAACATTAAAAAACAAATTTATTTTATTTTCCCTATAAAATCTCTGATAAAATCCTTGATAAGTCTCTGATAAAAATTTTCGATATATAAAAATTCCTGTTTAAAATCTCTGATAAAATCCTTGATAAATCCTTGATAAATTTTTTTCCTCAAAATTGCCTGAAAATTAACCAATGTCCTCACAGCCCCAAATCATTACTACTGGTCGGAATAAATCATAACATGGGATCTTCAAAGATAAAGTTACCGCATAGAACTGAGACGAAACCAAAACTAAAATCCTCACAACCAAAACCAAAACCTATTATAGAAACAGACTCAACGCAGCATGACTCACAGCATGAAAAGAATATATTAGCATTTATAGTTGTCGCTGGTGGATTAGCATGGTATCTATTTCGGTAGATGACTATTTCACGTGATTATGATTGTATGTAAATTAGTGTCCACGTGTATAACAATAGATTACATACTTTTACGACATAGCAACAAGCAAGTTGAAAAGTAGATTTGAAGTTTACTTTTAAAAGGCTGGTTTCTAATGTCGCTCAGGAATGTGATTACGTCAATGTAAATTCTATAGATGAGTCACAAGGTAAATTTTGTTATGTAACACTTACTTATGTTATATAACCTATTGTTTTTGTTGTGTCTCTTGTGTTGTGTGACACCCTTTACATTTCGACTTATATCTGTTGTGTTCGCATATTTGATATCCTATACATAATCTACAATACCATATTTGTTTTCTATGAATACATATTCCTTTCCCGCTGCATTCTTTACATATATACCTCACCCGTTTATGCTCACAAAGACTAGTGCCGCCGCCGCATTCTTTACATCGATCTTTCCTTCGATTATGGGAGCATATTTGTGACCCCCCACAATCCTTACATTGATATTTAAACTTTCCATGAATACAATTATACTTATTATTTTTTGGTTCATGTGATGGGGTAGGTCTAGGGGTGGTTATATTACCCAACGCTTCTATAAGTTCTGCTTTAAGCATTCCATAATATCCAATAATACCCCGCTCTTTGGCAAGGAGTTTCAGTTGTTTCACTTTTTGTCTGTTAATGGGTACTTGTGGTTGTGTTAGAGTTTCGATGAGTTCTGCTTTAGACATTTTAGAATATCCTTTAATACCCTTATCTTTTGCAAGGAGTTTCAGTTGTTTCACTGTCTTCTTTTCCATATTATTTTTTATATATATACATCTCTTTAAACTATTTTAAATAAAATGTACAAAATGACTTGATTGAGTAGTGGGTAAAATCTGAGGCATAAAGTATCTGGAGGAGGAGGAGGATTGCGCTAGATACTTTATTAACCATTTTTTTTTTATTTTTTTGTCTCAGTATTTATTAACCATTTTTTTTATTTTAATTTTAATTTTTGTTTCAGTATTTATTAACCATTTTTTATTTTTTAATTTTTGTCCCAGAACCCGCTTTCCCTACTCTCTGCTGGTGGTCCGCTTATATAAAAATAAAACTTAATTTGCTAAGGTTTAGTAGACACAGTTTTTTTACTTTTTAACAATTAAATTACAGTAAGGAGCCAAGTACGCGCATTTGATCATATTTCAATGTTAATTTGCGCGCTAGAAGTAATTAAATTATTATTATTATTATTATTATTATTATTATTATTATCAAAAGTACATGAATCTTCCAAAATTTCTGTTTGTATATGTAGGAGAAATTATAACGAACTGAAACAGCCATTCCTAGGGATTGAGAGTGAATTTCAGAAACAAATCATGTTTACAAGGAACTGCCGTAAACATTAAAGCAAAAATAATCACTTTTGCTAATGCACGCTGTTCGGCAAAGCTATCTGAACTCAAAGCGATGTCATTAATATGTCGTCAGCAACAGCGTATGCCATGATTGATTTAACTTTGACTTTTGGTATAAAATGTGTCCTTAGTTTCTTCCAGTTTCACACACCGAACTGAATAACTTTCAACAGTTTATTGGAAATCGCCCTAGAATTGAAAAAATGATTAGGGAGATGCTTTGAACTAAACCTGTTCACTTCTAACGAAATCTTGGTTTGCTATCCCGATGCGAATAATAAGAAACAAGAATTCCAAACAAAATATGCATTTTGCTTTCAACAAGAAAACGAATTTACAACAAAATTTAAGATAAATGCAAAAGATAAAGTAAATAAGATGACTTAAAACAAGATTGGTTTATTTAAAATATCATTTAGCAGCCGAAAGGCTAAATTGCATGACTATTTTCAATATGAAACTGTGAATAAAAAAAAAACAAGATTATTTAAAAATTTACAAATATAGATATTTACATATATATTTACAAATATAAATTTAAAAATAAATATTTGTAGGATATATCTAAAACTTATGAAACTATTGACTCTACGTACCCACCTATTTGACATTGAGGGAATAAAAGTGTTCATGTAGCGTTTTGTACGTAAGAGCAAAAAAGTAGACGGAATAAACACATGTTTGTCAAATTCTTATGTCTCCGTGAGGAGATAAGACTGCAGATTTAATAAGAAGACTACGTTTAATTCGTTGTTTGCGACCCCAAACTCAAAAGATCTCCAGACGTTTTTGTCTTAATTCTTTAACGTGGAACCTACGTTGGGAGCAAAAACATAATAAAATTTACGGTTTTGCTGTTATCACTGAATTAACCAATTCTTGTGGAGAATATTACGGTTAAGGAGTCAATCTTTAACCTTGGTGTGCACCTTAACCAAAAATTAGTATAAATACTCAGATGATTATACAAAATCGCGCGCTCTGTTTGGTTTGCTATCTCGGATTATCAGCCGATAATCACCTCAAGAAAAAAATGCCTGCCAGGCGTTCGCGTGCTTCGATGAAATAATTTTTTTTTCGTGTTGTGCAATGCTTTTTCTTTTCTTTTTTTTGAAGTAATCACCTGTGTCTTTATACTAAAACAATTATTCGCCCCAGGCTTAGTGATAATCACTGAGCCTGAGGCGAATAATTCTTAATTAATGGGCAATGGCTAGAAAGACTAGAGTAGATAAAACAGGAGAGGATGCCTCATCCTCTTCTGGATAGAAAGATTAAATACAAACACATGTGACCGTACAAGCGTAAGAGTTCGTGGCATACACGTGATTGGCCATCGGTCCTCCCTTCCCGTCTTTTTTACAATCACGTGACAATCCATATTTGGTGGCGGATCTGCTGGAACCTGCTAAACACATGCCGCCATCTTGAAGAGCATACACGTTATATCCACGAGATTTTGCAAACACATTGCACTTAGCAATGGCATCTTCTCTGGTGGTGTAGCTGCCGTCAAGAATGTGATCTGTTCCTTCCACTGACGGAATCGCTCTGAGTGGGAGATCTTTGTAACATCCAATGTCGTTAGACCACTCAAATGGAATGTCCCCTAATAATACAAAAAAGGTTTGCAGTGTGGATTAGCACAGTCAGCAAACTCTCCCGTTGCTAAAACGAACTAAAACGAATTAACATCAAGGTTTAAAAGAGAACCACAGTACCGTACAATTCTCTAGCGTTTCAGGAATGGTCACACCATACCAGCAGATAAATATTTAAAGTCAACTGCGCACAACAGACTGTACATTAGCTTGCCCGAGAATCGCTAACCCTCACATTTTCTGGCTCATACTCGGTGTAAAAACCTGTTACGTTAACGAACGACGTAAAACAAAGAAAACAAAGGAGAAAAAACAATAGATACTAGGAAAATAATAGTGAAGAAACAAAGAAAAACTTCACAGGTTTTTACACCGAGGTAAACCCCATTTTCTGCATTCAGTCACAACTACATAATTTATAATGATTCTTAATTACGAAATCAGAGGTCAGTGAAAATAAAACTTTATGGCTTGTTAGTTGAAAAGGCAAAATTTAGTTGAAAAACGAAACGGCTTTTTAGTATTCACAGCTTAATAGTTGGTATTAACGCGTTAATTACGGCTCACATCAAAAGTTCCTAAAGTTAAGAATGTAAATGTTGGTGTTTGGCCCTTCAATTTAAGTAATGGTCCGCGTGAGAGACAGGCAGAAAAATAATAGCGCTCGGCAATAGTGTCAGTTAATTTTGAAGGGCTAATTGGCGCATAGAGCAAAAGCCAAATTTGGCCGAGAGACAGAAAATAGGGATATGGAAAAGACAAGGTCTAACCTTACGTTTTTTTTTTTCCAATTTTTTTCATTGTTTTTTTTTCGGGGTTTTTTGGTATTAGCCAATAAGATGAGGCGATTTAAATGGAATTAACAATTAACTGTTCGCTCCTTCTGAATGAGTTTTGCCGTACACCTGCCTAGTATTACCGAGACCATTACTTAAATAATTGACATTTTACCTGCGCTGGCCTCTCCAATAAAATATACATGATTTGCATTATACCCTCCTTTTCCATCCTCTGCACAAGACTGAGAGATACCATACTTGTTAAACGTTCGATGTAATTCCTCACCCCCTAGGCACTTGCCGCCATCTTGAATTGCAAAAAGGCGTGGCCAACTTAAGTATTCGGATCCAGAAACGGCCAAAGCGCACTTTTAAATGGCGTGCTCTCTTGTTCGGTAGTCGCCTTGTAGAAGTGGGTCCTGCCCTTCTAAGCTGCCAAGGGCCGGATTCTCGGGGTTGTCATGGTAACAGCCGAGTGATGTATAATTGACAGCAGGAAGGGGTGTATCTGCAAGGGGTGTAAACGCGACGGGTATGTAATTAATACTGGTGCATAGCTAGTTACACGATTTCACCTTTAACACGATGTAGACATTAGGATGCATGCTCATATTGTGTGCAAGTAGTTTTCAGGTCGATCCCTTAAAAACAATGTGTCTAAGCTACGATTAAACATTAACTAAACAAAAGAACGAGACATGAATTTTATTGATTAAATGATAACCTTTTCGGGATGGAATTTTGCAAAATTGTAAAAAGCTACCTTAAGATAGTCAACTCTTATGGTTTTCTTCTGAGCAAAATAATTTTAGAACGTATTTTTCTAGCAGAGTTATCGCAAATTTTGTGGTTTGCGTGGCTAGTAAATCGAATAAACTAGTAAAACATTTTTTGGCTCGAAAACTCGGGGTTTATTTTTCCACGAATGACTGATCTTCGAATGTAGATTTGTCGGATTTTTACGAAATATGGCCAAAACGATCATAGGATATTGATGTACAAAAATGTTTATGGCTTAAAAAATATTCGAAATATTTCTGTTGTGACATCTCTTTACGTGACGCGAAACGAAAAATTTCATATTGGCCAACTTCAGAGCATATTTTCTCAGAAACAATTAGAAAGATCCTTAAGGCCCGACACAGTTTGGTAGTCTATCAAGTGCTGATTGATATAATGCATTTTGTTCTGTCGTAAGAGATAATGCGAAGGGAAATAATTCAGCGAAGTGAACATCGAAGGTTTGAAGTTTGAAGGCTCGTGCCTGAAGATTCTTATGTATTTGGTTCTACATTTCATAAGCTTTCCGTAGATATACAGTTTGTCATGCTTTCACCGAAAGTGCGCGTACGAAGCATTTTCCGAAAGGCACCCGAAAAGGTTATCAATAACCTTAAGTTGGTAGTGCTCTCATAACTGACCCTAACGAATATTGACAGCTTATGTTTTATAGCAGCCAGCGACTCTGTTTCAATAGTAGAGGAACAATGCCTTTTCCCAGATTACGACATACACAATATGGTATTAATAATAGTAATAATAATAATAATGACAATGACAATGACAATGACAATGACAGTGACAGTGATAGTGAGAGTGATAGTGATAGTGATAGTGATAGTGATAGTGATAATGATAATGATAATATTACAAATAGAAATAGTAAGAATCATAATCAGGAGCCTATCATAGGCTCCTCCTATGATGTAATGACAAGATAAATGTAATAATTGGGGTCTTTGCCCTGACTGGAAAAACTATTACAAGTTCTTTAAGTAACGCTTCGACAAAGGACGATAGCAGAAACAATAGGCCTGCGGCAACAGAAACCGTTGCTGCCTGGCGCAGGAAAAGTGATAATTCAATTAATTTGAGCTCCTTCATTGGATAAATCGCCATTAGCGCGAAATTCAAACATTTATTCGTAAAGTTAAAGAACCAAAAGCTCGATTCAAAGACTAAAAACATACGTTATGTCTTTATTACATAAAAACCTTTACGTAGGTGAAGTATAAAAAAAATCGTATGTGGGGAACACCGATTTCTGAGCTTCACCTGGACAAACAATGGTGATTAAACCTTGCTTTCATCAAAACATGACATATTTGTAAATCATTGACTTCTACAATTACTCAACAACTTGAAACAGAAACGATAATGTACACTAGAAATGAGGCCAAGTACAAAGTCCGCTCACTCATAAAAAGCCTCGCCTACGATGTCCGCCGCGTCCCAAAAATAATCTCCTCCAATTTCCTGTGAATATACCTCGATGTCCCCATTTCTAAGTCGCGGAAAGGTTTTGTTGAGAAACAGAATCTCCCTTGATTCTAGGCTGATCCCATCAAAGCAAATATCCGTAATTGAATCATACGAGCACAGACATGCGATTGCCAGAACTCCGAATTGCGAGTTGAACGAAATGTTTACACTTTCCAGGCGTTGCAAGGAGTCGTTTGCGCGGAAGATTGCGTCCTCGGAGATATTCTCGCATCTTTCGATCTGCAGAACCCTGAGATGTTTTGCAGCCGTCGCAAGTAAAAATTCTCTTTATGAGATTGTTGTTCCACTCAAGTTTAGGCTGCGAATACGAACAAACATCTGCAGAGGTAGTTTCTGGTAAAAGTTCTCTGTGTCGGCAATGTCTAGTTCATGTACCTTTGACATGATTAGCTTTCTACAGCTTCCTCTAAACACCAATATCCACCACGAATAGCACACGCCTGCGACAGCAACAAGATCTTCGGGTTCCAGAAACTGAAAAACCAACTGCCAGAAGAAACTGTCCACAAAGTTCATTGCTACAACCTTTAGTGATTTTTTCTATCCAAATAAAGATATTCGCCAAGCGAATATGCACAACACGATTGTCGCGACTGATGAACTTTATAGCTTTGTACGATTTGTGTACCTATCATGTAATCACGTGATAAGGCTCTTACCGACCTCGTGGTCGACATGGTTTTGTGAATAAAAGTTTTGGTTCGCATGTTTACAGTTCTCGTTTTACTTTAGCGCATTGGGCGTTTTAGGCGACAGTTTTTCTGGTCCCTCGAGCCGGATGGTTAACCGGTGAAACGCTCGTGGTTTTGGTGAGTGTTTTGTGTAGATTTTTGGAAATGGAAGGGAATTTAATCGGACTGGGCGATCGTATGGATCAAACATCGCACAGCGAGGGAAACATGCAGTCAGTCGAGGTGAGTCAACCGGCAAATTCTGCGCAATTTACATTGAAAACCAAGAGGGCAGTGGTTAAAAGAAAGATCACTATTCATTTGAAAGGTTTGGCGGCCTTGATGGAACAGTGTGGTAGTAAAACTTGCATTAATCGAATTTTGGCTGATTTGAGATTATGTTTACAACAAGCGGAGGAGTTAAACCTTCAATATTTGTCGTTCTTACCCGAGATTGAGCACGATAAAGCTCTTGAGTGGTATGATATGGAGTTTGCTCGAGTTAACGAAGCATTGAATGAAGCAGTGGCTCATCTAGAGGAGCGTGCGAGCGAAGAAGCATCAGTATTTAGCTCAGTTAAAAGTCTCAAATCCAAGGCTTCGCGTAAGAGCGGTAGAGATTCAGATACAGTTAAAGCAAGAGCAGCAGCGGCTCAAGCGTACGTTAAGAAGCAAAAGGAAATTGCAAAGGAAAAATTACGAGAGGTTGAGTGTCAAGCAGAGCTACAAAGGAAATTGTTGAGATCAAAGGAAGAGGCCGATCGTGTGAAATTGGAGGCTGAACTTGAGCTAGAGAGACAGCGCTTAATTTCTGAAGAAACACAGAAAACAAGGGAACTGGAGGCTGAAGCGATGCGTTTAGAAGTAGAAGTGCAAGCCCTCAAAAAGGAGGACTGCATCCAGGAAAGTTTAGAAGAGCGGCTTAAAGATTTTGAAGAAGAGGCTGACCTCCCTCCACTAGGCAATGGAACTGATTTGGCGACCTGTAGAGATCCTATCACACACACATCAACACCCAAGCGATGTCCTGATAATCAGCAATTAAACGTCAAGTTTAGTGACCAAGAAGTCGATACTAATGGAGGTTTACAAGCTGATTCCACTATCAGCAGAATTGTGGTACGTTCGTGTTTGGACTGTTTACCAAAGTTGAAGCTTGAAACCTTTGATGGGAACCCGATTCACTGGAGTGATTGGATTTCAATGTTCCGGGCAATCATTGATGACACAGATATCTCCTGCAATGCTAAGATGCAACACCTGCAGAATGCAGTTATCGGTAGAGCAAAGGATGCAATAGCAGGCTATGGTTACAGCGGAGACCTATATGTGGAAGCTCTCCAGAAGCTGGAGTCGAGATTTGGAAAGTCGTACACTGTAGTAAAAGCTCACTTGAATCGCTTACAGAAGTGGAGCAAGATCAGTGATGAGCGTTTGTATGAATTGCGGCGTTACTCAGATGTTGTATCAGTTGCTGTTAAGTCCTTTCAACGTCTTGGTTATGATGATGATTTGTATGCAGCCAACAACTTGAATATGGTTGTGGAAAAGTTGCCCCCATCCCTTTGTATCAAGTGGAAAGAGCACAAAAGGGATAAGATGCTAATGAGACCTAACCTGCTAGACTTTGAAAAGTGGCTAGAAGTCCAAGCAGACGTTCATGAAGATTTTGGCTCTAGAGCAAGCAAACCGCCATCTGACACAAAGTTTAAGGGAAGAAATGGTAGTACCCCTCTAGTCTACAGTATATTTTCACCACCAGAAGGGAGTCGAGGCCCCTCGAGAGAGTGTACACGTGGTCATCCACCTTCTGTGCCATGTGTCATGGGGGACATGAAGTACCACAAGCTTCAGAATTGCCCAACGTTCAAGGGAGTGTCTGTTCCGGAAAGATTGGAAAGGGTAAAAGAGCATGGTTTGTGCTTTCGTTGCTTTGGTCGGCATTGGGCCAACGAGTGTAGATCCAAGAAACAGTGTGGCATTAATGGTTGCTCTAAATTACACAATGAACTGTTGCACAGACCTGCCTCTGACAATGGTAATCCTACATCCCCTCCACATCCATCTTCACCACCCGAAAAGCAAATTCTCACAGAGACTTCAGCTGAAAGGTCAAATGTTATGTTAGCTAACCACAAGTCAGAAGTTTTACTGCAAGTAATCCCAGTAACATTGTATGGACCTGGTAATCAGCTTGACACCTATGCTCTTTTGGATCCTGGAAGTACTTGTTCCTTAGTTACAAGTGACATTGCAGGTCAACTTGGATTGGATGGCCCGTCAGAATCCCTCAAATTGTTTGGAATTCAAGCTACTTCACATATTGAAACGAAAAGAGTCTCGTTTGACATTGGTCCTGTTGGTGTACTTGCTACTCGATATCCTGTTGAAAATGCATTGGTTGCTAAACGACTGAACTTACCTACAGTCACAGTAGACATGGGTAAGGCCAAGTCTCAGTGGAGACATTTGGCAGACCTCAAGCTAAAGGATATGCATGGGGTGGAGGTAAAGGTGGTTCTTGGTAGCGATGTCACAGAAATCATTATCCCACGGGAGGTTCGTGAAGGTCCTAGAGGTTCACCCTTTGGAGTTAGAACCAAGCTTGGTTGGGTGGTCACTGGTAACCTACCAGGATATGTTCGCAATTCAGAGTCTGTCTACTTTGTACGAGTTGCTTCGCCTGAGGAGGAACTTAATGAGCTTGTGAAGACTTGGTGGAAAACTGAATCGTTTGGATGCAAGTATGACAGCCAGGAACAACGCTCTAGAGAAGATGAAATTGATTTGAAGTCTCTGAGTAAGACTACTCGTAAAGTCAATGGAAGATATGAAGTTGGCCTTATATGGAAGGACTCAATTCGTGCCTTGCCAAATAACAGAGGCATTGCTGAAAAGCGCTTAGAGTTGTTGGAGAGACGACTCGAAAGGGACTCACAGTTGAAAGTCAAGTACACAGGAACTAAAGAGAATGACCTGCAGAAGGGTTACATTAAGAAGTTAGAAGATCAGGAACTGGTAGAAACAGATGCGCGTGAATGGTATCTACCACACCATGCTGTGGTACACCCTCACAAACCTGGAAAGGTTCGGCGAGTCAGTGATGCTGCAGCCCGGTGTCAAGGGATCTCCTTGAATGACTGTCTATCCTCTGGACCAGACCTTTTGAACTCATTAGTTGGTATACTAATGCGATTTCGTCAAGAGTTGGTAGCGATGTCTGCTGACATTGAAGCTATGTTCAATCAGGTTGCGGTCCCTGAAGAAGACCAGTTAGTCTTGCGTTTCCTGTGGAGAAATAAGCCCTCAGATAAAGTAGATGTGTACCAGTACGTTAGACACATCTTTGGTGCAAAGTGTTCCCCTGCATGTGCTAATTATGCGCTGCAACGAACAGCTCAAGATAACAAAGCTGCCTTTCCCTTGGAAGCTGAAGCCGTCAGAAGGAATTTTTACATGGATGACTTATTCAAGTCTGTATCATCCTTGTTGGAAGCATGTAATCTACAAGCCGGCTTAGTGAAATTGCTGTCCCTGGGTGGATTCAACTTGACCAAGTGGATATCGAATAACAAAGATTTCATCAGTTTAGTCCCAGAGAAAGACCGAGCGCAATCAGTGCGAAGTATTGGAGAGGGAGATATGCTGCCCACTGAGAGAGCCTTAGGAGTATTCTGGGATGTTCAGAACGACACGTTCATCTTTAAGTTCAAGCTGAAGGAGCTGGCCAACACCCGACGAAAGGTTGTCAGTGTTACTGCCTCTATCTTTGACCCTATTGGCTTTATAGCCCCATATGTCGTCAGGGCAAAAATATTCCTCCAGTCACTGTGGAAACTTCGCCAAGGCTGGGATGACAGAATGCCCGAAGAATTGCTATTGGAATGGTCTGTTTGGCAGAAGGAACTTGAGAAGTTGGCTGAATTCTCTGTACCGAGATTTTATCGACAAGTAGCACTCTTCCCGGTGTCAATTCAGTTGCACGTATTTGGTGATGCAAGTGAAGCAGCATTTTGTGCCGTTGCCTACTTTCGTTTCGAGTATCATTGTGGTCAAAGACAGTGTGCTTTTGTCGCCGCAAAGACTCGTGTCGCACCCGTGAAGCCGTTAAGTACACCAAAACTGGAACTTCAGGCAGCAGTTCTTAATGTGCGATTAGCCAGCATGATCCAGAAGGAACATGACTATGAAATTCCTATCATCTACTTTTGGAGTGATAGCAGTGCTGTCCTTGGGCAAATTCGTGGACCATCAAAACGTCATCCTGCTTTCTTTGCAAACAGACTTTCTGAAATCCTTGATATATCAGAACCACACCAATGGCGTCACTGTCCCAGCAAACTCAACCCAGCAGACGATGGCAGTCGTGGCTTGGCAGCCGATGTAATTACTGCTGATTGCCGCTGGTTAAATGGACCACCGTTTCTTTTACTATCAGAAGAACAGTGGTCAGAAGATCTTCCATGGACGGAACCAGATCCGGACCCGGTTATAGGTGCACCGGTAGAGATTGCCCAGGTAGCGGAAGCTACTTCAAGTCTAAGTCCTCAGTTTATGGACTTGTCAAGATATCGTTCATTCGTTAAAGTTTGCCGAATAACTGCTTATGTCCGAAGATTTATTCAGAATTGTAGAAGTAAGGCAAAGGACCAAGCAAAGACTGGCCCGTTGGAAGTACAAGAAGTCAAAGAAGCAAAGCTGATGTGGATAAAATGTGCCCAAGTGGAAGCGTTTCGATCTGAAATTGAGAACATCGAAGCTGGGAGACCGATTGGTACCAAAGGTCGCTTAGTAACCTTAACTCCTTTCTTGGATGAAAGTAGTATTCTCCGAGTTGGCGGGAGAATTGGTGGTGCAGCTGTTCCCTATGATGTCAAACACCCAATTATCATTCCGCAAGACCATCATCTAAGTCATCTCGTTATCCTGGATTGCCATAGAAAGCTTAATCATGAAGGCACAGGTCACGTTCGGAATGAACTGAGGTTGACCTACTAGATCCCTCATGCCAGATCCACTGTCAGAAGAGTTCTTCACGACTGTCCATTGTGCAAACGAAGACAAATCAAGCCACAACCCCCTTTGATGGCGAGCCTTCCAAAAGATCGTTTGCAAGTAGCTCCACCTTTCACAAGGGTTGGTGTAGACTACTTCGGACCTATCATGGTCAAGTGTTTTCGCAAGCAAGAGAAACGTTATGGGTGCCTTTTCACCTGCATGGTTACCAGAGCAGTGCATCTCGAGGTGGCAAAGTCATTGGAGACTGATTCGTTCATTAATGCACTAAGAAGGTTTATAGCAAGGCGTGGTCCACCATCAGACATTTACTCTGACAATGGTACCAATTTCGTGGGCGCAGATCGGGAGATGAAAGAAAGCTTGCAAGAATGGAATCAATCACAAATTGCTGATTTTCTATCTCAGAAGGAGATTCAGTGGCATTTCAACCCACCATCCTCACCCCACTTTGGTGGTGTATGGGAGCGTTTAGTTCAGTCGTGCAAGAAAGCTCTCAAAATTGTTCTTCATGGTCAAGTGGTGACAGATGAAGTCTTGGAGACAGCCTTTGCAGAGACAGAGGCTCTCGTAAATAGCAGACCCCTAACTGAAGTCAGTTCTAGTAGCAGTGATTTGGAAGCCATTACACCCAATCATTTTCTGATTTCTCGTGCGAAACCTGTGCTACCCTGTGGTGTTTTTGCAGACAAGGAGATTTCAAGCAAGAAACGTTGGCGGCAGACACAAGTTATCATCAATCAAGTCTGGTCAAGATGGTTACGAGAGTATCTTCCCACCCTGATTGCCCGTGAGAAGTGGAATCAGAGCTCACGTAATGCCAAAGTTGGAGATTTGGTCTTGATTGCTGACGAGAAGACCCAAAGAGGCGATTGGCCCCTTGCTCGTATTGTGAAGATCTTTCCTGGGAAAGACAACACTGTGCGCGTTTGTGAAGTAAAAACTAAAGCTGGAGTGTATAAGAAACCGGTCGCGAAGCTGGCCTTCTTGGAAGAGTGTTCTGCCTAATGGATTAGGTGAACACTGGCGGGAGGATGTCGCGACTGATGAACTTTATAGCTTTGTACGATTTGTGTACCTATCATGTAATCACGTGATAAGGCTCTTACCGACCTCGTGGTCGACATGGTTTTGTGAATAAAAGTTTTGGTTCGCATGTTTACAGTTCTCGTTTTACTTTAGCGCATTGGGCGTTTTAGGCGACAACGATACAAACACAGCAGCAATCAGAAATGAGAGAAGGCAGAAATCTATTTGTATTCGACTTTTTTGTCACCTTCTTATTGCCTCAAGCCCACTGCACTTCGCTTCCATTTCCAACCTTGACCGACAATATATACAAATCTTCCTCTTGCGGTCTTTCCATCTTTGGTCTGGAACAAACATTGAATATTCCTCAGGAGTGCAGACTCGCAGCTTCTTTGAATCGACCTCGCCATGCTTCCACTCGTCGTGGCGTGAACAACAACACGAAGCCGAAAACGGCATGGAGAAACACTCGAATATTGCACAAAAAAGAACTATATACAACTATTTACAACTGAGATGTGATATTTACAGATTTTTGTACGTTTTAGACTGAATAAAGGCGAAAAAAAACGTCAATCTGCGCTCATGAAATGGCTTTCACTCTTTGTGTAATATGACACTTCGGTGATCTGAACCTTCGTGGGCGGAAATCGTCGTGTTCCCCACATACGAATTTTGTACGAAATTGCAAAAACAATACGTCGAGGCCTATTTTTCCTATTTTCGGCATTTCCGACGGCAAAATCGAACTAAATCGAGGAAAAATCGCCTTTTTAAAGGTTTTAGCCAATCAGAATGCTGTATTTTAATTAGTTAAGCCAATTATCTGTGGTTGGGTAAAAGGATTCCATGCATTCCATTGCCGTTGCTGCTATCGTTCTCAGCCGGAGCGTTACTTAATAACTACCTTTGCGAGGTTTTGCAGCAGCCGTATTTCTAGTTTATCAGATCTATTACGCGTCTAGTATTTCCTTAAACTTTACGCGCTTCTCCGTTAAACACACTTTGTTGAAACAACGAATGGTTTTACCCACGTGATAGTACAACCACGTTTTCAACTTGTTGTAGCAGGCACAAGCGAAGGTGGTCATAGAACTGCCGTAATGATTGCATGATATCGTTCACCATCTAGCGGCACTTGTTCGCATTAAATTTGGGTAAGAGTTCTTGATTACTAATTCCTGTATGTATTTATCGCCATAGCTAGCCTTAAAGATGTCACGTCATGTAACGATCAGGAATGGTCTACAGTTTGCTTAATGCCATAACGGTCAGCGGTTACACGAGATCTGACACGTGAAAAAACTCTCCACCGTGCTAAACGTATTCCTCACAGTAATCAACGAAAAAAAACATCCCTTACCACGGTTTATCTCTCCAGTAACATGCACTTGAAGTCTTAAGCGGTAATCACCCAGTCTGCAAGCCTCGGAGATGTCGTGTTTTTTAAAGGCCTCGAGTGACAATGCGGTAGTAAGACACTCTCCACCATGTTTGATTGCAAACACGGTTCGCCATCTGCTATTCGCTGCCAAAGCGCACTTTTCTACAGCATCTTCTCTTGTCTTGTAGTCGTCGTCAAGCAGTGGGTCATCTCCCTCTAAGCTTGTGAGCACGTAAGCCTCGTTATAGTAGCAGCCGATTAAGGTATAGTTCACAGCATTGCGGTGAAATTCCCTTTCTGAAATGAAATAACGAAAATATTACTCAATATAACGGTTTTCATTTCCACCAAGTCGATGATGTTAGAACTGTTAAACGCGCAGTAATACAACCTAGACTGACCTTTTGACAACCTAAGCGAAAGTTGTCATCAGATTCAAGTGAGTTTCGTGTCGAACGTAGTGATGGGTCTGACACTACTTTAAAGTAGTGTTGTTTCTTATGGCCATCAATTTTCTTTCACGAACCAGGACTTTATTCTAATATATCATATTTAAAGAACGGGTTCATAAAACACGGCTTTATTTTTTCTACGGCCAGAAATTTTCCTTTATTTTTACTTAGAGGACCTTAATTTATCTTAGATTAGATTTTCAAGGTATTGGACTGTTGAATAGTCTTACATATAAGGGACTGTGCGATAAGGAGAGGGGCAGTAAAACGAGAGGGGAGCCACATTGTAATTTCACAACCTTAGGGAGAAGGGGGAAAGTGAATTTCTGGGAAAGTCAGGGGGGGCAACTGAAAAACTGACTTTGAGATTCAAATACCAAAGATATTTCACTAAAAGTTATACTTATTACTTCAGGTATATTTACTATATTTGTATGTGGTGGTTGTGGTGGGGGGGGATTGTCATAATTGTTGGGAGATTTGGAGAAGGGGTCACAGCTAATTTTCCTTTGTTGAGAGGAAGGGTATTGTGTAATGTTTCTCCTTTTGGTGCCCATTTCCCTTCCCTCCCCCCCCCCCCTCCCTCACCTTACTGATAATTATTGCACAGCCCCAAACACGAATATGTTCAAAACGGGCTCGATAGCGGATGGGTCTGACTCCCATAAACGGCTCATTGCTTCTCATTCATGAGTTATTTCAGTAAACTGTGACATACCTGCATTTGCTACGAGTGAGCTTGCTAGGAAAAGCAGTACGATGCAGAAATGCATATTTGATCTAGTAGGGAGGAAATATAACAGTTTTAATCATAAGAATTGCACTTTCTTTGATTGTGATTGGTTTAAAACAACTCCTGTTTTCCACAAATTCACTTACGAAGTTGTTATCAGACAGATTATTATCGAACAGTTTGTTATCGGACAGTTCAATAAGCCAATCACATTCAAAGTTGCAGCTTAAATCAACCAATCACATTCAAAGTTGCAGTTTAAATTAACCAATCACAATCTTGGTTTCAATCACAATAGAAACAGTGTACAGAATCCTAAAATGGGACTGTCTTCTTTATAAATAACCTTGAACAATGACAATATTTTCTTTCATAACTTGCACTTGGCTCTTCTCCTTTTCTCTGAAATTGTAATTTTTATGATTAATTGGTAATAAGACTTTGTGTCATTCAATTCGGTCTGTGATCACACTCGTGATAAACAAATCAAACTCATGCTGATTGGTTGTGAGATTTTGTTATCACGGCGTATGATTACAGAATGAATTGGACTCCACTCAGTCCTATTACCATTACAAATCAGCTTTAACACAAAATATAAGTCTATTTTCTTCCGTCCCTATGCATGGTTTCCGCCCATTACTATGGCTTCCGTCCAACTTCAAGATCTTGGTTTTACAAGTGACAAGTTCATGTTGTTTCCCATTATCTATGTCCATATAAGGGCTGCTTATATGACACAACTTACTGATTTCCCCACTCTCTCCCCTCCATCTTCCCTCTGATTCTCTTTGACTCATGCTACCAACTCTCAGGGGTGTAGCCAGGATTATTCCAGAGCAGGAGCCCATCACCCGGAGCCTCCATCTCCCTTATAAACCCTAGGAGACAACATTTGCCCGTATCTTTCTATTTTTAGTTGTTCGAATTCCCGCGAATGCATTGTACCGTCCAATCAAAACAAAGTTGTTCTTTTACGTCACATGCAGTCACAAACCCTGAGTGATAGCGTCTCACAAAATATTCTCTTGAGACTGTTCTAAAAATAAAAAGATACGAGCAAAGGTTGACTCAAGGATATAGTGTGTATGGAGGCTCCGGGTGATGGGCTCCTGTCCAGAGGTAATGTACCGATTTATTATAGGGACGGACAATTTTCCAAGACCCCCCTCACCCCACCCCCTACCCCCAAGTCCAAAATCCTTTTCGGGTGACTTGACTTAAGGCGAGGTTACGTTGTAAGCCTAGCGTTTCTACTGTATATTAAATGACAACTAAGTCAAAACGTTTTCTCACTTTTTTTCCGTTCATTGACTGCAGCATCTCTTAGTTAATTGACTTTTTTAGGGACGGACCATTAAAAAAGTGATGGGGGGGGGGGGAATTTTTAGCTTGAACGAATTTTTTTTTTCGCTCACTGCTTGTGCAGGAATTTTTTTTCAGGTGAACCCCTCTGCACGAATTTTTTTGCTATATGTGAAAAAGTCAAATTTGGACCTTCCTTCTGCATGAATTTTATTTTTTTACCTTCTTCTTTGCATGAATTTTTTTTTCTTCGGATTTTCCCTTGCATGAATTTTTTTTTTGTTTTTTTTTTCCCACCCTCCCCCCCCCCCATCACATTTCTAATGGTCCGTCCCTTAGTTGCGTATTGTATATACAGGTAGCTGCGCCGCTGACTCTTTCCCGTAACATCTGTTAATGCGAGCACTCGGGACACGAGGGAGTGGCACAGCGTAAGAGCTGCTCAGTGAAATGTTCATTACGAATTCGGACGAGTGCGAAATGCGAGTACAGAATCTTCGGGAAATGTTTTTTTTCCCGTAAGCAATTTGCCTGTGTTATCCAAGACAACGCGGCTTAGAGTAGAATCAAAATAGGTACTGGTTTATGTTACTTCAATACCTTTACAAAATCAGCGTTGTCAAGCTGCGTCCTAGCTAAATATTTGCTACAAGTCAATAGTTTCCTGTTACAAAATGATAAATTAAAGTTTTTCAATAAAGAAATGCTCCGGCTAATCCGTGCTTTTGGGTGGAAATAAATATTAAATTAGTAACTATCGTGTCTGTGTTCACTCAGCAGCAAACGAATCTAAGGGCCTGTTGCTTTTGGTCATTTGTTGAAAACAGTGACTATATATATTTTAACGAAAAACGACAACAAAAACAAATAACTCACCTCAGTCTAGTCTTATAACCGTATTATGTCACTGTAGGCTACAATTTATCTTGCGCCAAAGTAAGATTAGCTTTATATAGCTGACGTGACGATTATATTATCAGCGTGAGCTGTGAATGTGAGCAGACGATTACAGCGGATGTCAGCTGTCATATTACCAAACCCTTCAGCAGATGCCTTACGGCATTACTATTCAGTTCAAAAAAGAACATATGCTCTCTTGGTTGTAAATTTCCGCTCTCGTCTCGTATAACAGTCGCCCCGAAATTGACGTAAAAAAGTTCAGCCGAAAGTTTCGGCAGGAGAACGAAGTTTTATGTGAAGTGGCTCTTCCCAAGGCTTAAGGAACCTAGATTTGTTTCCAGTAAAAAATATTTGGCCAGCGTCTTCGAGAACATCTCCAAATCCTGGGGGGGGGGGGGGGATTTATTCTTGACCCATGTTCGGGTATAGGGGTGCCGCCGAGGGTTTGAAATCCTGAACCTGTTTATGACAAAATACTCTAAAAAGCCTACCCTGTGTAGGACAACACTCTCTATTTTAAGACCCTATTTAGGTCGAGATACAAAATACACACTCTCGTTCTACAGGAATTTAAATTGTTTAATAATCTATTCCAATCAGACAAATTATGTTTGATGCGTCTTAAACCCAGTTATCACTTTATGTATGCATCACTGGTTCTAATTCCTCTTCCAGTAATGTCCACTTTGGTGTTTCACAGGGGTTTGTTTTGGGACCGCTCCTATATTTGTTATAAACTTCTCCGATGGGTGACGTAATACGTCAACGTGAAATGGAGTTTCATTCCTATGCTGATAATTCCCAGATTTATATTTGTTTTGATTCTTGTTGTTGCTGTTTGTCGATGGTCTCTCGCATACAAGCCTTTTTATCGGGTATCTCCTCCTGCATGTTGTTAAATAAACTGGAGTTAAATGGTGATAAAACTGAACACTTGATCATTGGATCCCAATTTAGACCTACTCTGCAGTTCACACCTGTTGCACTTGATGATGGCTCCGTGATTCTTCCATCGAAGTATGCCAGGAACATTGGTGTCACGTTCGACAGTCACTACTGAACTTTGAGCGCCATATTGATATTCGAAAGTCCTGTTATTTTTATATGCGTAATATTTATCATATTGGGAAATTTTTATCTACCGAGCAAAGACGAAGATTTTAGTTAATGCCTTTGTTACCTCGAGACTCGACACTTGTAATTCATTACTGTATGGTCTTACACACAGCCTTTAAAATATATTACAGCTTGCACAGAATTGCGCAGCTCGCTTTATTCTAGGTGGTTACAAGTTTGACCATATCACGCCATTACTCAGGGAGATTCATTGGCTGCCCGTTTAACATCGTGTAACTTTTGAATTACTTTTAATAACTTTTAAGGCTCTTAATAACTTAGCTCCTTGTTACATTAGGAATCTTCTGCGCGTATACACCCCAAAATAGGTTATTAAACACGAGACGTGAAGGACGTGATCCTGGTTCTTCTTATTTTTTTTCAGCAACAGAACAAACAACAGCTTCCTATTACGTCCGGAAACCAGAGGCTTTTACAAAGCTAGGCCAGCTTTGTTTAGGCTTTGTTTGTTACACGAACGCGTTAGGATTTGATTGCTTGGCCAACACGTTTCCGCGGATCATTAGGCTCGATACCACGCTCACGAACGCCTCAGTAAATAGTCAGATGCTAGAGGCAAGGCATGCAACTGTTCAAAGAAATGTTTCAAATGCTTTCGTACAGCAGAACAATTCGAATACTCGAAGCCGTAGCATGCATATGTTCAAACGTGGAAACTCTTCTAACCGTTTATATCCGGGCAAGGAATAACTTGGCAAAACGATTTTGCCGCACTGAGATAACTAACTTGGCAACGAGAAGCTTCATCTGCGAAATACGTGCTAAAGGTTGAATAATAAGATAAATTTCAATTGGTATTTTTCCGCTGAGACAACGAATCAATTGTCTAGATTGCAAAGCATTTTAGTTAAATAAAATTGTCTACTAAGTTTCGGACTTTTGAGCTTCGGTAAGTCCTGCTCAAAAGTTCAACTTCAGCAAAAAGAGTAAAAAATTGATTTTGTTTAATAAAGCGTGCATCGCAGCTATTCACGTTGACCGCGCCTTCTTAATCAAGTAGGGTTGAGATAAGTCTTAATAAAACTACGGATCTCGGAAAATATTAAAGTGTCGAGTTTTCAGGATTCAAACGCAAAATTTCCGAATCTCGGCCCGCTAGAATTTGTATCGTTCCGTCCGCATCTTCGAATTTGGAATTCTGGGCCTTGGAATCTTGTCAGTATGTTGTACACTAGGTTCCTATATTATTCCAGGAGCAAACATAGCAAATTTAGAGATTTGAGGCATTTTATCATATCTAATGGCACCAAAGGCTAGAAAGCTCACTCGGACCGAACAGTAACAAGCTCAAATTACAATTGGGCTTGTATTTGGTGCTGCCGACTGTGCTGGTCCGGCTTTCAAACGTTAACAAGGGCGAGGCCTGATTCTGGCAGACTTCAGAAGGTTCAAATTTTACATCATTATATAACCATTTCATTATGGTTTACTCTGGTTTGTGTAACTATGTCGCAGGTCTAAGTTCAACTCAGATTCAATGATGTATCAAATGATCCAGTCGAATTAGTGCAAGTCTGCAAGTCTTTTACTCAGAGTCACACTTTTGATAAAAGGTTTTATGAATTTCTGTCATAACTTAACATGCATGTACCACCATTACAGGATTAGACTACGAGCAGGTCCTTTCGAGCTGCATCTAGCAAATCGCTTTGTATTTGTGGCCCAACATCTTGAATTTCAAAGCTTTTCCGTGAGGCATCATAAACTTCTGCCCTGTAACGTGTTACTATAATAAGACGAAACAGCAGTGCGTTTCGTATCAGATAGATTTTTGCTGTAGACACGTAAAACCATATTTTATCTGATGTGGATGTTCCTATACGATATGTGCACGTTCAGTAACAGAACGTTTCATCTCGTATACACTTGTTTTTTGTTTGTTTGTTTGTTTCGTAGACACGTAATAAATATGTGGACGTTCTTAACAACACACGGACTCTTAATGCCTATCCGGGGGCCCTCTCTATAATTTCCTATACCGAGAGGCAGGTTGTGCCTGGGACAAGGGTAATTGTTTCCGGTGTACGTCTTTCACGACTTAAAGATATTAACGGCGGTGAAATCTGTTGTTTAAGTTAAACGTTTTCGAGTTTTAATGTAGCTGGGTCACGAACTTTTTTATAAGGGCCTGGGAATGTCAGGCCTGTTCTTCAAGAGCGTCAGTTTTCAAAATACTTTCCTGTTTTTTCAGTGTAGTACATGTGCATAAGCCGGATCCTAACGTCCCAACTTAACGGTCCAATTTTCAGATGTTGTATTTCCTGTTAACGGCCACTATTATAAAAATGCTACATTCTGAACTGCTAGAAATTTCGGATCATGTGTACTAATGACACCCGCGATCGAGTGTCGATCGATACTAGAGATCGACACCTCGATCGACCCGCGACCGACATGCCGGTCGCCGCTCGGTCGCCATGTCGACCGATACATCATTGACACTCGACCAACAATGGGCGATAGTCGGTCGAGTGTCGACCGACACATATGTCGGGCGATAGTCTCCTGCTAGTCGGTCGATAGACTGTCGACACTCGGCCGATACTCTATCGACGCTCTGCTGACAGCCACGGTCCTTTTTTAATATAAAAAGAACAACATTTTAAAAGATTAGTGACATCGGTGAAGGTTTAAACTTTCGAGAATATTCGGCGGTCTAGTATTTTATGTTTTTTTTTTCTAACTAAAAAGGGTGCATGTTTATTGAAGGAGGGATACTGCGAAGGATACATCACCGACAGACGATCGACATGCTACCGACAGCCGACCGTAAGGTAGCGATTGACACGTCGACCGACATCGAACGTGTGGTCATCGCTAGCATCGATCGCCACTCGATAGAGTGTCAACGAAAATTGAAAGTATGTCGACCGTGTGTCGACCGAGATGTCCATCGAGTGTCGATCGCGGGTCGACCGACCCGCGACCGCCATGTCGGTCGCGGGTCGATCGAGGTGGCGATCGCTAGTATCGATCGACACTCGATCGCGGGTGTCATTAGTACACATGATCCGAAATTTCAATATAGATTTAAAGAGTCAAAGAGATCGTGCGTCTTTTTGCAGATTACTAATGAGTTAATAAAAAGTTGTAATGCCTGGTGGTAAGTATTTTGTTCAGTGTCTTTCCTGGCCCTTAGCTTCAATGACCAAGATTTTCTTCAGTGTCCTCACCCCCCCCCCCCCCTCGTAGCATTGCCCCCCCCCCCCATCCCCTTATCTGCCTTGTAAAATCCACGTATATGTTTTTGCCAAGGAGTGTCCACACGTCGGAACTTTAAGGTTTCCCTTTCAGGTGGAGTGTCTTTCGCAACATGATTAAATAAAACGAGATCGAGATAAGACCTTTAATTGACACTTGTCAAACTCCAGCGGTTTTGAATATCTCCTCTGACGTGACTCATATAATCAGGTAATGTTACACCACAAATTCTTATAAAAAAGAGACTAGTTCACTTTCTTGCACAACGTAACTCAGCTCAATTCAAGATTGATTGCAGCATTCAGTGGCTGGAGGTGAGTCGTTTACGTTCAAGGCTTTGTCTTTTTTTTTTGTAACGTTCGTAAAATGAAATTAAACGAAACAGCTTGATCATGGCTGTTGGTATGGCATTTGAAGGAACGTTTAGCTCTTATGTTTAAATTGTATGCGGCAAATGTAATGGTTCGGCTTGGACGTGCTTTCACAAAGACAGTCAGCTGAAATATTTATTATCATAGGCACAACAAACAGTGAAAACAAACACTGAAGCACATGGTTGTTCTTCGCGTTCCGTTTTCAAAGCTCGTAGCCTGCGAGAAAACCTTCCTAACAAAGTAGTAAGAAGCCGTCTGGATTGTAATCTAAAGCCAGGGAAAGGAAACCGATTTGTGGGGCCCTAAGAGTTAGAGTAAATTCAAGGGATGGATCCACATTTGCGGGATCCTAAGGGAGGGCGGGAGATTCAAGGGGTAGAGAGGTTCTCATTACCAGAAATCGTGGACATTTCGAGCCCGTAATAGTTGCCAGCGGTATTATCTCGAAACAAAACAATCCAATATGGTGGATGTTGCATACGAGCGACTAAATACAGGAATGGCTTCGACCGCCATATTGGAACAGGAGCGTAGGTACAATTTCTTGGGAATGTTCGCAGGCCGGTGTGAACATCATGATCTCAACCTGGTTTGGGTCATTGTTAACTAAGGTCTTCCTTGAATATGTTTTGATTGATATTAAGACTATCCGCCATTTTGTAAAAACTGTTTTCATAGATACCGCTGACCGTATATCGCTTTAGGAACACAGGAACCCAGAAACGATATGTGGTGATCTTCGCAGAAAGAGCAAATCTATCAATCAAAGCTAGAGTCAGCTAGACAGGAGCAAATTTAAACACTGATGTTTTCGAAAATTATGGAAAAAAGGCTTTTTTCTGCTAAAAAAGTATCAAATTTCTCAAATTGGAAAAAGTTGCCGGGAAAGTTGCTCAATCCAAAACCTGCCAAACTCGAAAAGGCAAAAGTTGCAAAAACGTTATCGAGCAACTTGTGTAAATGCCTAACTGTGGTACTGTTTGTTTAAATGCACGGTGTGGTTCTAACTTTTTCATGCAATATAACTATTCTTTGGAAAGCTACTAAACAGTATTGTACTGTGGTATTGTTTGTTTTACCATACAGTGTGGTACTAACGTTTTCATCTGTGGATCAAACCATGCAGTGTGACCATTCACTGGAAAACTACTGAACAGCACTGTATTGTAGTTCTGTTTGCTTTCCATACAGTGTGGTTTTCACTTTTTTATTCCCTTCTGCAGCAATTGTTTTGCGTATTTATACCTTGTTGTTATTGTTTTTTTTTTTCGTGTTTGGCAGATCTCAACCATTTTGTTACCTACACACACTTCAGAAAAAATCCAAGCGCAGAAGGAGAATCCTTTGCTAACTATAAGCGAACAGGAAGTGCAATTCAGAAATGTGCTTTGTACACCCACCTAAAATACTTTAGAGTATTTGTGCTTCAAGATGGCGGGAAGTGTCTGACAGGCTATAGAGCTCACAAAGATTACTACAGATCTGGCGGCTCAAAAAAGCGGTGTACGCAAGGCGGAAAAGGAGATGAGTCAGCCATGGACGTGTACATTTTAAAATCCTGAGGTACAAATACAATGTTTTATCAAAAAAAAACAGTTTATTTACAGACCTTTATTGAAAATATTATGAGAAGGAAACTCTTGGAATTCGCACTGGTTTTGAATGCTGTTTGCCATTTGTTTTCGGAAACAGATTTTTTTCTCCATTTAAGTCTCACCACTCTTTTTTTTCCTTTATTTGCAGGACTTCAATATCGACTTTGAGTTGCTTCACTCAGACATAAAGAGATTTTCTAGAATATGATTTAAAGGTTAATTTTAGAGATGGTAGGGAAATGAATGAATCAATGACTTTTCCTGTGGGCCCCCCCAAGTACTATCAAGGCGGTAACCTGACGTAGAAACAGTAACTGGGTTTTTCTTCCTTCTTTCTTTACCATTACCCCAAAAGCTTTTTTTCTGTGAAAATCAGTGAACTCAACGGTAATATTTTACTCAATGAAAGCAAAACATCGTGATTTTTTGATTTTGTGGACGTCATCCTTATTGGGCATAAAGGATTATTCAGAGTATTTGAGCCGATGTAAAAAGCGAAGAAACACCTTGAATGAACAATGATAGTACTAATTGTTGAGCCCAGAGGGGTGTATTTTTTTTTTTGGATTCTCTTCTTTATATCTAGAAGGATTTTGTGCATGGTTTTTTGTGGGCCTTTGGCCAAATACACACATTAAATTCGGTCGCTATAGCTAATCATCTAATTGATGCATAATATGGTGGGTAAAAAGTACTTATGGGTCTTTTAAGAGGTTTTTTTAAATGAATCGACTATTAATATTCACCAACTTTGCCTTGCCTGGTTGTTGTGTCAAATAACAAAAGCTCCACGTCGTTTTATTCAGTGAAAGTCTAGGTATATAACAATACCATTTGACAACTCATGAGAAAGCTACTGAACAGTACTGTACTGTGGTACTGCTTTGTTTTACTGTACAGTGTGGTTCTAAGTTTTTCATTTTTGGATCAAAGTTATTTGCGGAAACTCTGTCACATGATTTCATGCACTCAGTATAAGGAATTTTTTAGTACCTTATTGGTACTAATTTTCGCGTCGCTTTAATTTCGCGATTTAAGACAAATCGCGAACTAAAAACGACGCGTGTATAATGTGTAAAAGCTCTAAACAACAGTTTAACCGTCAAATGTTACTATCTGTGTTGCCTTGAACCTGTTCATCTGTATCGCTATCGCCATCTTAAAGTCCTTTCAGCACCTCTTTTGTAGTCATCAAAGTGGCCATCTATCCCGGGTTCTTTGTAACTTGAAACACAAATCTAATCAGTATACTTTTTAGGTATTGCCTTGTTCCTTTCGTTAAGAACATAAAATTAAGCATAAGCATAATGCCTTTGACTATGCCTATGGTGCATGACGCGGTTTTTATAGCTTTATTTTGTTTTGAGTTGATGATTTTCAGCAATAGGAAGTGTAAAATCCACAAAATAATATGCATATTTTTTCATATTCGCCAAAATCAATTCCCTAAGAAATTAATTTTGCACCCAAATCGCGAAAATAAAGACCCGCAAAATATGCCGACCTTTTGTCCGCGAAAATTAGTACCAATGAGGTAGCAAAACAACTCAGACCACTCTACATTACCTAAACAGCGGTCAATTAACCCTTTAAGCACTAAGGCTCCTCCCTGTGACGAGTAGAATCATCTGGCGTTAGCCAGAGTAAAATCTATAAAGTCACTCTTAGGGCTTAAAGGGTCAATCAGACGAAAGTTCAGTTTTGTCAAGTACATTAGAAAACAGTCCTAAGAAAGTACGCGCGCTGATTGGTTAGAAATCGTGTTTCTATAACTCGATAGAAACACAGAACTAGCACGAGCTGTTGACGTAATGATGACGCGAGCAAAGAGAATTTACAGTTTGATAATCAAAGCTAACAAGTTGTTTTTCTTTTTTTCGTCGCGGTGTTTTCTAAAAGAAATAGAAAACATGTTCTTCGTGTTTCTATCGAGTTATAGAAACACTCGTGAAAGTTTGGGAGAACTCGAAAAAGCTGTGGAAACACTCGCCTGCGGCTCGTGTTCCCACAGCATTTCTCGTTCTCCCAAACTTTCACTCGTGTTTCTATTTAAACAATAGAGTGTTTCTGTCGAGGAACTATCGGCTGATAGTTGCTTCGCGGAAATTTGATGTTCTTAAAACAAATATTTGCCCGAGAAGCGAAGCTTCGAGGGTAAATATGCTAGTTTTAAGAACATCAAATTTCCAAGGGGCAACTATCGGACCGATAGTTCCGAGACATTAACACTCTATTGTCTTTATTGTTCACCACTAAATTTTCTTCCGCGCGCCAGTTTAAAAACAGTCAAAACCCACTAAGTGCAGATCAATCAAATATTTATCCATACGCACAGCCTGAAATTTCAATAATTCGCAACGTACATTGTCTAAAAAATACGGTATAACTTTCAGAAAATTCACATTTTCACGGACGGGCACTATCCATCCGGGTATTTTCCTCGGAAGGGCACTACGCGCTGATAGTGTGTCTCCGCGGACGAACACTATCGCGTCACGTGATCAATTTAAACCAATACGAATCGGAGAAAATTTAGTGGTGAACTATAAAACTCGATAGAAACACGGTACATGTTTTCTATTTCTTAAATGGAACCCCGCCTTATGACCACCCCGTTTATAAATAAGACCACCTCGTTACTACGGCCATATTCATTCAAACCAAACGTAAAAACCATCGAGTCATTTTATTATTTTGAGGACCCCGTTAATGCGACCACCTCGTTATTACGACCAGGATTTTATGGCCAGGATTTTATGGTGGTCGCATTAACGGGGTTCCACTGTATATGTGACGAGGTACTGCTTGGTTGGGAGTGGGGGTGGGAAGGAGGGGGAGGGTGGGTAGGGGAAAGATTGATATCAATAAAACAAACCACTCTTACATTAAACCGTCACAGCTTTTAAAAATAAGCTAGCGCGACCCAGCGGATTGTCCAGTGTATACATGTCGAGTAAATCGCTTAGTTCTTTTGGCCGCCATATTAAACTGAATAATTTACTGGATCATCATTGGAAGCGCTAGATCTGAATAAAAGTGCCAAGCTGCTCTTACATGGGATTTTCGTTGCTGTAGATTGTTAACGTCTCCTAGCGTATCAAAATAAAGAACGTTCGAGAAAATCGACGTCAAAAAGAAATTATACAGTTCTATCGCAAAGGTCAGCCCCCAAAATTGAAGCCAGTCTCCGTCAAATGAGATGTTTCGATTCTGCAATTTAGTGACAAAGAGCAAAGCCTGGGTCACAGCGTTTTAACTGAGATGAGTGAAAATTAAGGAATTCGAGAGCGAGGCCAGGGGAAAGGGAAAGCCTGTAATAATGCTTAGTTTTTTTCTCCGTCGCCCTCGCACTTCTCGCGCGAACCCTTGCACCCGAACTTGTATATATGTTAGCTGTCACTAAACCTTCAACCTCTTTTTCTACCGTTCACAGGATTCACTGGGATCCAGTTCTTGAGTGTAACATTCACAGCTCATGATCATGTAACATGTGTTCAGATGGCTGGTCATTCATGATAACAGACATGCATGTCTCCAAGGGTACCCCTGCTCGTTCCCCCTATACCTTCCCCACAGTTACCTGCACACTGTGAAAACTGGCTGAAATGTTTCTTCCACAGGCCAGGCTCTTATAGAACATTCATCTGAAATGAACGTTGATCTCAGCGTAGCTTTCTTCTCAGAGCTTCCAAGAAAAGATAAAGCAGAACGAAAAATGGAAATTAGCTGCATTACTATAATCACAAGTAGCAACAGGGCGGTTTCTGTAGCGTGACACACTGTGCGAAACAATGTTCGCGAGGTGGCTTTTTTTTTCACCTTTACACACACACCTTTATTGATATTCATTATCTTCATCAGTTAATTATAATAAGAAAATCTTAAGATAGAAGTTTAAATTTCATCAGAGACAATGAAACACACAGACATCCTCTGACCGCAAATAGCTTAGGCTAATCGAGGCGGGCAGAGGTAAAAAGGACAAAACAAGTAATAATAGGAAGAAGTTAATAATCAATTAATTGAATAATTGTTATTATTAATATATTATAATTATTATTATTATTAATATTATATCATCAAGATCTAACTATATAAACGATTAACCGTATTATAATGTAATATCACAAAACATAGAAACTATACAAGCTTACTTTACATTTCATGTCATCTTACTTAACTTATTGATTAACAGATGTCAACAACTACCGGCGCCTTACAAACGACTTAGCCATGACGAAAACAAAACCGACAAACGGACTTCGAATAAACCGACATAATTTGACTAACTATAGACGGACCTAAAACCGACCTATTTGACAAACAATAGACGGACCGAAACCGACCAATGACTGGTAACAAATTTTACACGAGTCTTTCAACCTATACGATCATGGCTAACCTGACCAATCACGTTTAACAGACCAGACCAGACAAACAATAGACGGATCGAAACCGACCAATGACTGGTAACAAACTTTACACGAGTCTTTCACCAATACCATCATGGCTAAACTGACCAATCACGTTTAACAGACCAGACTTATAACATCATCGTCTGACAAGCACTATTCCTTGACTCTGAAGATGACTTCCACTCAGGTTGTCGAAACGTCAGTCACCAACAACAGTTCTTTTCAGAACTACCCTCACCCGGACGATCAAACTACACGAACTAAAGGAGGTGTGTTAACACAAGTATCCTCCAGTTCTAAGATATGTAGGAAGAGCTGATGTAAAGAAGCTTTAAATTTGTGTCTATGAAGCACTTGGACACTTTGAGGAAAACTGCTCCAAATTCTTGCACCTAGTATTGTAGCTGTGCACTTGTGAAGATTTAGGAAATAAGTTAAGAATGTTTTCTGGCAAACAGTTATTAGAAACGTCATGCATTATAATACAGACTGACTTGCAGCATTGAAAGTTAATCGGGAGGATATTCTATAAGTTAAATAACGGGATCGCATGAGATCTGTATGGAGAAAAATGAATTAAACGAAGAGCGCTTTTTGGCAAAATTAATAATTTATCTAAGTTTGTTTGAGCAGTTTGGCCCTATACAGGGATACCAAAGGTTATGAAGGGCTGAATCAATATATATATATATTTAGTAAAGTATCAGTGGGAACAAAATGTCTCAATCTTACGAGAATTCCAAGGGATTTGCTGATCTTTGAGGAAATATATATGAAATATGATGCTTCCAAGTTAGCTTCGAGTCAATGAGAATACCAAGGTATTTAACATAATCTTTTATAACGAACTGACAATATGACCAGCTCCCGGTTGGCTTGATAGCTCAGTTGGTAGAGCACTGCTACGGTATCGCAGAGGTCATGGGTTCGAATCCCGTTCAGGCCTGAGTTTTTTTTTTTTTCAGGCTTTAAATTTCACAGCTTCTTAAGTTGTGTACATAACTGCGATCATCATTTAATGTTATTACATAATCTTTCCTTTCTAGAGAAATAAAGAAATCTTTACCGAGTTTAGTTTTATATAATTTTATGTTTATATTTTATATAAACATAGTTTAATGTTTACATCGTAGTCAATTCGTTTCTGATATGGTCGAAAAATTACAAAGTATGATTTCGTTGTGTTAAGTGATAATTTGTTTGCCATTAGCCAGTTGCACACACTGATAATATATAAGTTCTCCATTAACAGTTTCTTCTAACGCGCGCAAACTTTTATCTGCATACAAGAGGTTCTCATCATCGTATCATTCTATCAAGAGGAAAAATTTCCATTGATAAGACGAATTGGAAATATCATTGATATATAATAGAAACAACAGAGGACCCAGAACAGAACCTTGTGGAACACCACGGGAGCTAACTTCAGTTTAGATGTACATGAGCCAACTTGTGTTGTTTGACTTTTATTTTTAAGATAAGACGAAAGCCAGCTTTTAGCTATGCCTCTTATGCCATAATGTTCTAATTTGTTCAATAAGATGTCGTGGTCTACAGTATCAAATGCCTTTTTTGAGTCTATAAATACTCCGATGAATATAATCTTTTGTCGAAATTAAGTTGTATTTTATTAACAATATCAATAAGAGCATGTTGCGTAGAACAGTGCTCTCTAAAGCCATATTGAGATTTAGAAAAGTACGTCATATTTATCAACAAAAGATTTTAGCTGCTTATACTTAAGTTTTTCAGAAATAAGATTAAAAACAGATAAAAGTGAAATCGGCCTGTAATTGTTTGGGTTAGATTCATTCGTCATCATTTTTAAATACTGGTATTATCTTTGCATGTTTGAACTTCGAGGGATAAGTACCACGTTGAAATGATTTATTAAACAAGATAGCTAAGGGCGTAGAAAGAACCTGACGTGCAACCTTTAGGATTCCGACAGGGCAAGAATATAGTCCAAGAGCTTTATTTGGAGAAAGAGAATTTATTTCGGCTTCAGCTTCACAAGGCAAAATTAAGTTAAATACAAATGATGATGGGGTGCTATTGGGTAAATATCGGGAAAAGTGTATAGGAGGCTTAGGTATTTTAGATGCAAGATAAGGTCCAACAGAAGCAAAATGCTTGTTAAGGATATTTAAAATTTCCAGTTGTTCGGTAGTAACAGTGTTATCTGGGCGCTTAACAGAAGAGATTGCTTTGTTGCCTGTTTTACGATTAATCAGCGCACTTATACATTCCTATGTCTTTTTCATATTGCATGCATTTTGCAAAAAGTAATTGTGATAAACTGTTCTTTTACCAGGGTCTGGAAGGGGGGGGGGGGTCTGGATCACGAATCACGGGCTAAAATTCCGTACATTCACGAATCACGTAGTTTTTTTTACGATATTTTTTACGATTTACGTCACGGTGAATATATAATTCACGAATCACCGCTGTATCTCATGAGTTTTCCCGATTCACGCGAAACCCCTTCCAGACCCTGTTTTACTAATACGAGAAAGATGCAGTATTTTATTCCTCTAAACGTTATACTTTTCACGATCTCCAAAAAAGAAGAGCTCATTCTTAATCCTTATAGCCTTCTTATTCCCTTAGTGATCCAAGGTTTTGACAGTTGCTTGATTTTGTGTTTAGATAATGTACGAAATGCAGCGTGTTTATTTTTTAATTCATATCAATTCATTAAAGAGAGTAAAAAATAGTCTATCGACGTCTTCCCCGGTGAGAAGAGATTCCCAATTTAGTTGTGAAAGATCCTGCAAATATCTCGTATCAGAAGTAGTAGTCACGAGTAGTAATTTTTTTACTGATTGAGTTGTATCAATAGATGAGCGAAAGATGCAAAATTGGGAAAAACGATCAGTGGTGTCAGAGACAATATTCCCACCGGCATAGTAATCAGTAAACTTATTTGTAAAAATATTGTCGATAAGTGTTGCTGAATTGTTATACACTCTAGTTGGCTTATCAATTGTCGGGAGAAAGGCATAACTCAGTAGACAATTAACAAATTGCTGAGCATAGTTACAAGTATAAGCTCGAAGAATATTTATGTTGACATCACCTAAGAGGCAAATTGGTTTTACGGTAATGCTGTAACGATCAAGACCTTCTTCAAAATAGTCAAACATTCCGCGGAATTATGTTGTCTATAAATGACGCAACAAGTAATATTGCTCTGCCTCGTAAATTGCATTTCAACCACAGAGACTGAAACGCCTCATTTGATGTTCTTTCACAATGATAACCGTTTATTTCATTGTCTCATCAATACAAATTCCTACCCTTCCTGCTGGGAAGGGCTGAGGCGTTGGAACAAATTCGAAATTATAATTAGGAATGTTTGGGTTAAAATCAAGAGTGTTGTTAGTAATTCTAGTTTCAGTTACAGTTGATTTCACATTACTTTTCCGCGCCGAGTTGCGAAGTTCGTTGCGAAGTTGGTTACTAGGTTACGAAGTAGCCAATTACGCGGCGAATTAGACAATCAAATTGAGAACTTCGAATCGAAGTTCCCAACTTCAGCCGCACTGAACTTCGCAAGTTGCTAATACTTGGCGATGACGTGTGAACTGGATAAGTTTATGGAACTGTTAAGTGGTAAACTAGATAGTGCTTCTTGTCAGCTGATAAAAGAAAGTTAACAAGGAAATGGGTTTACGAGCCGTCTGCAGATGAAGCTGATTTCTGAAAAGCATTTACTGAATAATTCGAAATTTTATATTACATGCATGATTTTTGCTGTCATTAGCATTTTCTAAATATGTTTTCTTTTCATTGCGAATCCTTGGCCGCGCAACCTGACTTTCGATTAACTGCTTTTGAACTTCCGCAGCAGACATGCTTGGTCTTTGACGTTTGCAAAACTGTATAAACTCCGTGTACAGGACAACATCATCTGTTTTTGCTGTGCGTAACCTATTGCACCCAACTCCTCGTTGAACGCTTCCTGTACTAACAAACCAATCCACAATATTTGAAACTGTCTTTCTCGGTAATTAAACTGCTGCGCTATTTCGAATGCTTTGAAACCCTCTAACCACTTTTCTACGACCATGTCACGAACGTCACACGGCAATGCCTTCCTCTGTTTAGTAAAAGGACTAGGTTTCATCAATTCGCAGGTAAATTACATATGATTACCCGAAGATGTGAAGTTACAGAAGTTGCTAAGTTTAGTGCGGCCGAAGTTGGGAACTTCGATTCGAATTTCCCAACTTGATTGTCATGGCGAAGAATTCGAGACAGGCATGCGCATTGACGAGCGATACTTAGAAAATTTCGGCGTATTTTCTGTAAGAGAGTTTAAGTGAGAATAAGAAGAAAAATCGAAATATCTCGGATGAAACTGTCCGGGTGCCTTGGTTTCCAACTCACTCGATTAGTACTGATGTTGCTTCAAATAAATGCCGTACAATGCCTACCTTGGAAGTTGTTTCCGCTGCGGTTTTCGAGTAAACGGCGAGCATATATTCACACAAGAATCTAGTATGGCGGTCTTGCCAAGAAGGCCATATGTTGTCCCCGTGAATCGGTACTCCTCGCCACAGAGTTTACCGTAGACTGGAGTTTCCATCCTTTTCGATAACTTAAATTCGCGTACTTTACGGTGGAAATGCCTCCAAATTATGGCGATTGGTATCCACTGCGGTTTTCACAAGGAAAATTTACCATTTTTTTGCTTTCTTTGTAAGAGGAATAAACAGGTAATAACGGCGAACCATGAAAAGAACGTTCCTCGTTTGTTTGTGTTTTCCTTGACGCCATCTTGCTCAAGCAGGCTAAGTAGCCTCCCCTTTTTCTAAAGTCTATTGTTACTGCACCACGCTGTTTATTCTTTAAGTAACTTTCGACATTAACTCTTAGTCGGGAAACTTCATTTAAAATAGTCGCATCTCTTGGTTGGGGCTTGTTAAAATAACTGCAACACTACTACACCGATGTGAATACTTTGATGCACTCACTTAATGCATTCCTTTGTTATATTCCTCTGTGGTTCCCAAGAAGATTCGTAAGGAGAGAATCCACGCCAATGCACCAAATATTCTAGTTCCTTTCAAGATCACGGGATAATCGGTTCGTTAGAAGGTAACCTCGACACATGTTAGGCAAGTGAATCCCGCATCAATGTAACTTACTTCGTCCTCCGATTTCCTTGTTGAAATTAGTCTTTCGACGTCAAAATAAGCACGACTAAACAGATTTTTTCTTCTAATTCTTGTTTTATGTACGGCAGCCGTTGAAAAATTGTCGAGATCTCTGTAAAAGTTCTTTCTGTGTGAGTGCCTGAACCTTCCACTCGCCGCAGCAGCCATTAATGACCAACGATAATAAAAATTTCATCCTTCCAAGGCAACGGTGAGCCAATGGGAAGTCAAAGCTGGAAAACCATTGATTGACGGATTATGAACCCTTGAAAATAGGACCGCCCACTTATGTCTCGAATTCTTCGCCATGTCTAATTCGCCACGTAATTGGCTACTTCGTAACCTAGTACCTAACTTTCCAACGAACTTCGCAACGCCGCGCGGAAAAGTAATGTGAAATCAACTGTAGATCTAGTTCACGAAGAATATGGCATTGAAAATCTTCCAGATTTCTCCTTAGACTTTTGATATTTGTATGAAAAATAGATAATTTCGTTAAAGCAGATTTATTTGATTTAAATAGTTGTTGAAAACTTGACGGAGAACAATACTGATTTACAACGAATATTCTTGAATAAACAATTTGAATCTGGGTCTACCATAGAGTTATCATCATTTAAATAAAAATATATCAACATCAGAGATGCCAGTGAGTCGCTCAAGGTAGTATAATAGAAATTAATTAATAGAATTAATAGAAATTAATTAATAGAATTACGTCTTTCCCCAAGTGCCTTTAAATCTTTCTTAGCTTCTTCGTAGAAGCCTTTCAGATCATCGCTCTCGGCACCGATAAATTCTAAGGATTTTACCATATCAGGGTGTGGTTTATGGCTGCCATGATGAGATCCCTTCAAATTCTCTCTTCAGGTTTTCTATTTCTTTCTTTAACGCACCATTTCCCTCTTGAAGGGATTTGGTACTTGAATTTGAATTCGTCTTTCGTGTCATTTCCAAAATTTCACATGAACTCAGTTATGAACTCCTAGACAAAATGTGAGCTATCGCATGTGTCACTCGAGAAGTTCTGCGCTGCTGATGAAACCGTTTTTCTGCGTGTTCCGCGACATGAATGGATGCAAGACTAGGTTTTTTTCGAATTTTAATATATTTCAAGATATAAACGTGCACTAAACGCAAATGTCCGATGTTGTCTTGTTTCGTCTCTGAGGGTTTGGCGAGTTAAACACGAGAAATGAGTTTTTAAAAAGAGTTATCTATGGTCACACACGTTTGATTTCTAGGACAGAGGCACGAAATTATGTAATCTATCAGTCTAGTAAACCGCAATCATGTAATATTCTTTTGAACTTGTCAATAATTCCCTATCGTCATTCAGTGAACAGGGAGTAATACTATTTTTCATTGACCGCAAGTTAACCTGCAACAGAGAATGCTCGGCAAATTGATCACGCAAGCCATCTCCGATTTAGTTTTTAAAACCCGTTTTGAATCACTACAAAAAGAGTTCTTTCACAATGAATCCATTCACTTTGACATTCAAATTCTAAAAGTATGTAGAATGTTTGACTTTGAACCTAGTTTAATGGCCTACCTCCCTTGAGTCTCTTATAGCTTTATGATAGAGGGTCCCATCTGGTAATCGGAAAGTCCTACGTTCGAGATCATAACCAGGAGACTGTGACACGCATTTCCATTTTTCGAGTCTGGCTGTAACATTCCTCTACATATAGATCACGCCTATTCTTGCTTTAGCCTGCAGGACAGGCGTGATTCTTTTTGCTTATTTCAGGCGAACAAAGGTAAAAACAAGTCGCGCGGGAAGGCGAGTCGCGCGCGGGGGGAGGCGCGATGGGAGGAGCGCGAAAAAATATATATGTAACGGGTTATTTTTTTCGAGCTCCTCCCCTCGCGCGCGACTCGCCTTCGCGCGCGACTCGTTGTCGCCTCTGTTCGCAAAAAAATCACGCCTGTTCTGCAAGCTATAATTGCTTGTGAATGAACTGATGTCCAGACCCAGTATCAAAGTACCCAGCTATCCGATTCTCATCATGACTTAACATACACCTCTAACGATGGACAACTCCTGACATAAATGTCCATCTCTCAGCTGCCATATAAAAAGTATATAAAAGGACATACGTGAGATTTTGAAGGTGTACACAGTTACGTAATAACGTAATAACGTTCCTTACTGTCTTTTTATGGACTAATAAAAGAATAAATGAAATACCAACTCAGACACCAATCAGTCATCCTGATTTAATGACAAAAATGCTTCCAGAGAATAAGATTTTTTTCCAGATTTTAGCTGTATTCACGCGTGTGCGTATGTGGACGCTACGCACGTGACTGAACTGAAGTCCTCCTCCAGGTTATCTACAAACAAAGGCAATTTTTTTTTCGGAGTGATCTTTTGAGTATTCTAACATCTTAGTTAAATACAGCTAGCCGATTCTAGTGATAACCAAATCATAGTAATGAAGTTTTTGTTCAGGTTCAAAATGCTGCTCACTCGCAAATTCAACACCAATGTAGGTCGCCACTTATCAACTCGATCTTAATCCAAATTCCCTAAACTAACATGTTAAAAAGTACGTAGCACTTTATATATATACGTATATAAAGAGAATTACTTTTCAGATCCTGAGAGTAGACAGATATCTCTTAAACTCTTATAAAAACCTCATTCTGTACTCAACTGCCCTAGTTGGTTCAGTCATTTTTCACAGCATCTTAAGTTGTGTACATAACTGCGATGATCAATTAATGTCATTACATATTACTCTGCAGTTCGAATATATGGTCTTTCGTATATTCATTAGCATCATTCTTCTCCATCTACGGGTATGTTACGAGCTCACAATATGACCAGCTCCCAGTTGGCTTGATAGCTCAGTTGGTAGAGCACTGCTCCGGTATCGCAGAGGTCATGGGTTCGAATCCCGTTCAGGCCTGAGTTTTTTCTCAGGCTTTAATTTCACAGCATCTTAAGTTGTGTATATAATTGCGATGACCAATTAATGTCATTACATATTACTCCGCAGTTCAAATATATGGTCTTTCGTATATTCATTAGCATCAGAGTGAGATCTCTTAACTGGGTTTTCACCTACTGTTCCCTGCTCGACTGTCTCATGCTTTGGTTTTCTAAATTTAGTACTTCAATTGCTCTTCAGATCTCTTGTCATCTGCTGACTGAGACAGATATCTAATAAATTCGATGTATAAAACGAGCCTGGGACGTAGATTCCTTTACTAATTTAGGCGCGTGCCTAGTTAAAATATTCGAGAGGTCTTTCTTGCCCCCGCAGGCACCGTAAAAGTCCCCGTGTACACGATGTGCTGCATTGTTCAGCAGCGAAGGTAGCTGAGGCGATATCTACCTTTGGTTACTTTATAATTGTCCCGCTTTTCCTACCATACATCAGCTACTGTAATTTGATATGGGCATCTACATATGCCTTAACCACTATATCTACTACAAAAGAAAGCCTCGGTGTTATTACTTCCTCTCTTCCGCGCACACATTCTAAGCCTCTTTCTCTAAGCTTAATATTCTTATTCTTTCTCTCCACTCTATCTATAAATTCTATGTTGACTGTTTTGTATTCTCACATTGCAATTATCTTTTACCTGCTCCTTTTACCTCGCTTCTAGGCTTCAACTTTGAGTATCATGAACACTTAACTCGTTCACGTTTCAATTTGCATAAAACCTGTCTTAAGTATCAATTTTGAATCACCTGGAAAGCTCCTATTATCTGGAATGATATCCCTTTAGCTATACGGAATAGCATCACAGTTAGTAACTCTAAAAACAAAAAATTAAAACCTCATTTTTTTAAGTATCTAAAAGAACCTGTTTAGAGTAGTTGTATTTCTTTCAAATCCCTGAATTTTTCTTTATTGTTATCGACTTTATATATACTATACTTAACTGATCTTTACTTTATATACTATACTGTTCTATACTTTAATTTATATACTGTTCTATACTTTATTTACTGTACTATACTTTATATACTGTACTATACTTTATATACTGTACTATACTTTTCAGGTATGTCCAATATGTGTATGTATATGTGTTTTTCATGTGGTTAGAACAGTACACTTAATTTAATGCCTTTATTCTCCATTGTGAAAATTCTAAACTTGTCTGCTGACCACAGGCCATTTAAGCCGCTGGCTTTGGCTTCTCTAATGTAAATTAATTCCTTGTTTGTGGTTCTTTGTAATAAAGTTATAAGTTTATAAGTTATCTCGGTTTTAGTGAACGAGGCTCGCAAAGCATCGACGAAACGCCTGCAAGGGATCGACGACACGCTCGCAAAGGATCAAGGGTTATAAAGCGGTTCGCGAAGGGTGACGGTATTTGTAGTGTAACGAACATCAGATTGAGGCTCCTCAGGCAACTTTAGTGAGAACTATTACTGATTACAAACAGGAGCGACTGTTACAAATTTATTTGTTTGCTGTTCTGGTGTCCTTTGTCTCTTCCTGTTATTTATACAAAACAGTTCCAGTGGCTATTGGCCAGGAAACATAATCGCATGCAATGACCATTGACCAAAATACGTGCTCACATCCTTCTGACCACGATAACTCAAGCTTTTAAAAACGCAAAAGGGTTTATTTTCACTGAATTGAACGGTACTAAATTACAAAGGCTGGTCATTTTATTTAATCGAAAATGAAAACTTTCTAACTTTCTAAAAAACTCTAGCAACATTCAGGGACGTAGCTAGGATCTTTCATAGGGGGGGTCACACTGTGTCACACCCAGGGTACTTAACAGATTGTTATGTCGACATCCACGCAGTGTTTTACTAAATGTGAATTTTTTTCCGTGAGCGTGGGGGCGGGGGGGGGGGCGGGGGGAGGAGGGACAAGCTTACAAGATAGCTGGATAGATGAATTAAGTTCCACGTAACATAAATTACTCTAATTTAGTCTCACAAAGGGGGGGTCACGGGCACCCCAGGATCCCCCCCTAGGTACGCCCCTGACATTAGTAATGCTTTTATCGCGAAATTTGTTGAACAGAAAGAGAGTCATCCGACCTTATGCCTTTAGACGACCAACTGGATGACAACTCGTATTGCTAGCAACCAGTTGCAGTTATTACCTACGTTGGGTTTACGTCTTAAACTATGAAACTCAAATTAAACTCGTTCAGCGTACGTAGTTGCTAAAATTTCAAGCCAAGTGTTTGTCTTCAAGTATGGAGATGGCTGTAGTGGAAAGTTAAGTTCTCGTCATTTCAGGCATTCACTTGACAGCTGTATCAAAGTCAGCTTTTGGGATTAACTTACAGGAGCTAGATAATACGATGGCTGCTAGAATCATATAAACAACCCCAAGCAGTGAGCGACCTTTAAGACCTGAGCAGCTGAGATTATAACCACCGAGCTCCCTTGCTGCGCCAGGACCGTCTTATTTACAATAAGTTTTGACTAGTCTTGACAACTGTCATAATTATTCTGGCAAAATCACAAAACTGTACAAAGTCAAATGAACCGATTCAGAACACGAAATATATGTCGTCAGCACCGTGCTAGAAAAAACGAGGACAGGCTGGTGCCAGTTGGTTTTAAATTTATGTCCTGATTCTGGGAAAAGGGCGGGAGGAGGCAACACGAATTTTACTGTTTTATGCGACGGTAAACGGCAAATTGCAAACCTGGAATTTTGAGGTTTGGCGTCCAGGGTCTCATGACCTCTGCAGGCAGAAACCTCGACCCAATCCGCTAGCTATATCCTGCCTCCATTAGGCCAGCTTTGAGCTGCTATTTTTGACGAGGCTTAAACGGGAGAGAAAAGAAGAAACACCCCGTTTTAAGCTGTTGACAGCAACCAAGGTAAAAACAGAGTTTCGATGTTTATTGCATCTTTATTGGATCTGCTATTTCGTCAAATACGTACTTGTTTTGGAGACGAAATACTTAAGGTATTCCTGGAGGCTAGATTGACCCTTCCAGATTGCTGTTATTTTTAAACATCTGGTAGATAAAGGTTTGAAAAACATGTATGCAAAATTTTAGATCAGTAGAAACAAAACTGTCTGATTTATTGGGCAGTAAAATCTCGTCTCTACGGCCATTTTCGCGGTAAAAAAAGGAAAACGATACTTGTAGCGTCATGCTGTGGATATCCCACAGGATCGTCTTGTTGACAGCTCGATCAAATAAAACCTTGTAATCTGTAATGTAAGACCCTCCTTCAACATGGCAGGCCACGAGGGAACACGTCCGCTTGAAGAAGCCTTCAAGAATAACGGGTAAATAGTCATTTTATTAATCATATTTGTCGCTTGTTGAAGGCATTCTTTATGGCTTAACTTTGTTTTTTTGTCCCCTAGTTTCACGGGAACTCCTCCAGGACTCAGGCGCCTCATTCGAGGATTTTCGCAGAAGGACGGAGAAACAGCTGAGAAAGCAAGGCGGCGCTTCTATCACCGAATATATGGAATTTTGTGGGTAAGAACCTCAGAGATTTCTTTCTCTTGCCTCTTGTTGTGTGATTTTAGTTTTTTACTTACCTGTTCTGCATTTTTTCCGCGTACATATTGGTCATCTCCCGGCTTTGCGAATTATCGGACGTGGTAGATTGTCCATTGTTACTTTGCGAACCAATATGCAATTTATAAACAAACTATATTTCTGCAACAGTGCAGTATCCTATCTTCGTCTTATTGATGAAGTTCTAATGCTTATAACATCATCATTGCAATCGTCTCTGTTTGCCTTTTTAGTTTGGAAACAAAATCGGCACAGGGATGTTTCAAGGCAAGGTAAATCCAACATATGTGTATCCTGAGGCATTGAAAGTAGCCATAAGGGACCTGCTGGATGAAAATCTTCGAGAATACCCTGATCCTGAAACATCAGCGGTAAGATTTTGATTTTAACTCCATACTCTAGACGAAGGTAGAAATTCAAATGATATGTAATTACTCTTGCCTATGTCAAACTGTTGTGGCTAGGGGGTTTGGGGGAGGGGGTTCAGAACAACACTACTATCAGTGAGATGGGCTTGCTTTGTGAATTTCCTTTCTGCAATGGCTCTCACAGGTAATCAAAGTAAATATTTGTTCTCACTGATTTTATTTAAAATTCATTCTTTTGTAGGTTTACAAGGTCACCTTCAAGGACTTATACCATGCTAAATGGCCAGGAGATTGAGTCATTTGTAATTTTTTGATCTGCCCTCAAGTGTATTGCTTTTTTGTTACGGTTTCCGATGTGGAATTATTATTCACTCTAGTTAAATTTGTAATCTTTCTTTTGTTTTGTATTTTCCTTTTTTGTGACTGACAAATGACAAGAAACGTGTCTATTTTGCTTCTATGACAATACAGAATTTTTTGATAAAATTTTAGAGCCCAATCTATACAAACTACCCATGCAAACTGAATCCAATGTAAGGATTTGGAGCAACACAAACAATTGTTTGCTACCTTTTCTTTTCAAAAATACAAGTGTACATTACTTTTGTTATGGAATGTTTTTGTCAAACTTACATGGAGTTTGCTAAATTTTTTGGGTTATGGGGGCAGTCTTTGTGATTTCTCCTCACATGGGTGCTACTGTGGCACCATTTGCACTTTTTGCCCCCGACAGTTACGATGGCCGATTCTGGTGCAGCAACTGCAGCACCTTCAGGAATCGTTGGCATGCCACCCAATCCATCACGAACAGCATTTTCTGCTAGACAAATAGCCTCCGCTTCCATTCGGTCTTCATCCTCATCCTCTCCGTAGGTGTGTCTTATCTGACAGTTTTTCACATACTTCTTCCTGTAAAAATAGATTGCTCACTATAAATCGCCACACAAAGCTAATAACAACACAGGCCAAAAATATAATGGCATTCAAAACAGCCGAGCATGATATACGTTGACAAAGACAAACAGCTGGGGAATCAGAAAGAAACCCTGTGATGATACTTCAATGTAGTGCATAAAAAACACACCATTTTTCACTTGCAAATGGATATTTAAATTGTGAATATTTACCTTAATTCTTGTTCCTCTGATCGACTAATTTTTCTCTGTACCCTTTTCCTTTTTCCCGCCTCTGTCTTGTAACATTCAAGCCGTTTCATGCGGTCTTCATTATCCTTTTGGCACTGAGAGAAAAGTAATACAGTGAATGATTCTATATGAAGTGCAGTTGTTCTCATAACCACAAGTTTTTTGGGTGTCTGCTGCATTTGTAATACATTAATAATTAATTAATTTGTAAAACATACCATATTCTGGATTCCACTGAGAATTGGTAGTCCCAATCTTGAATATAAGTCCACAATCCAGTGGTACTGGGGACCCTTCTCTTTAAAGCACCAGGTCATATTGGCCTGAATGAGGCCCAAATTTGTAGAGGCCTGGTAGTGCTTCTGATGCAAATTTGTATCCTTGGCCCTGAATTTTGTTAAGACACTAAAGGTGGCCTCTGGGAGGTTTGAATGTCCCTTACCCATATCTTGGTGTATCACCTCCTCTGCTTTTTTGGCCCTGTCAGCACACTCTATCTCATACGCCAGTCCATGAAGTTCACATTTCAGGGGGTGAGTAGAGTGATATGGCTGACCTTGGCACTTCATGTCCGGGTAAAACCCATTTTCATCTGCCACACACTCTTTACATTTACACTTCACCAGTGGATGAAAAGAACATGATCCCCCCTCCCACTCATGAATGTCCCTGCCGTGGTATTTGCCAAGAGTCAGCATGGTATCTCTGTACTTTTGGGAGCTGTTGCCAGCCTGAACCAAAGCACAGTAGTGATTACGCTTGGCATTTTGAATGAATCCTGGACCAATGCAACCACAAGCAGGTTTGTTCTTTGTAGCAACAAATGTATGCTTTTTACCAGCACAACAGCATTTCACTGATTCAACTGCAGGAAATTCTGATTTGTGCAGGGCAATATATGCTGGGGAAAATGATGACATAGCTTTAATGTCCTCCAACTTTTTTCCATGAGCCCTTCCCACGTGCCCCCCACACAACATAATCTTTGACTCCTGCTCATTTGAAAATGAATACCTGAACCCTTTAGCAGATGAAGAGTCGGCATCCTGCCAATTTACTTCAACTTTCAGGTCTTCTTCTTTTGCCTTAGCCCAAAGCACTTGGCTCAAATGACCCTCAGCTGACTTAGCAGTGCCTTCCCATAATTCTTCATCTCAAATTCTGTCTGCACCTCGCATAGACAGATGCCCATAATAAAGAAGAGCACCTGTAATGTAATTTTTTATGACAAAGGTACAATTTTGACTGAAGTGACCCCGTATTAGCCAGCACCCATCACAGCATGTTACAGCTCTGGACCAGCTACCTATTTGCTCAGGTGAGAGTTGTTTCATATGATGCTTTGCATCATCACACATCTCATCCAGAATTTCTTTGATGTGTGGTAGGGCAAGGTCTATAACCTCCAAAAATGGTTTTTCTGATGTTACTCCCAGACCCAGACCCCTTCCCAATGTTTTCCTATAGGAGGCATAACCATGGCCACTAATAAAAAAGGCTAAGGAAAGGGCCAAGGACACAATCTGTCTCCTTGAATCCAATGCAAGCTGACTGCTCTTGTAGTCGATTGTTGTCAACCAGCATCCACAGCAGCTGAAGTTGAAGGTCATTGCCCCACCAAAGCCTTTCTTTCCATGTGCAGTGAGGACAAGCTTTCCTAAAATGCAATAAAAGGAAAATAGGAAGCGTGCAAGAAATTTCCCCGGTGAAGTGATCAATATTTGTGCAAACAAATTGCAATAATTCACCACTGGTAAGTTAGGTCCATTTTATTATCATTTCAGAGAAAATGGCAAAAAAAAATTGCATACAAACAAATAAATATTCTGTTCATTGGTGACATGCAGACCACAAGAAAGAGATTTTAGAGGAATAGAGTGCCACTAGCTCTGTTCTTTCTTTGAAATGTGCCAATCTAAACATACATCCATTTTCTGATCAAAACACTCTCCACAGTACATGAAATATGACTATTAGCAAATCTGACAACAGAAGGCGTCACAGTTGAACAAGACTAAGGCACTAAATTTTCGTACAGACAGTAAACTAAAGGTTACCTTTACATTTCCCTTGATTGGATGGACAATTGAAAAATTCATTGAAGTCTTGGATCAACTTCACAATGGACGACGTCGTCCCTACGAATAATCCTTCTGGAATACTAATGCTGCAAGAAACACAAAATAGCAGTTGTAATTTACAAAGGCTCATACTAGCTGGTAGGACTCGTAGAACATGCCAGAAACTGTGTGTAGAACTCAAATGTAAATGCCTGAGATATATCTTACTGAAAGTTTATTCATCATTTTAGAGAGAGATGCCGATAACAATGAAAGTAAGGCTAAATTATTCACATCAACTTGTGAAATATTGTAAAGTCTCACTTTTGTTAGAGTGAATCGTCTCTTCTGACACGGTCGAGTATTTACACAGCGAACCAAAACTGAAAGTTGAAGAACACATGCAAAAAGAATATCATATAAAATATCTAATATCAAAAGAAAGCTGTATGACCCAATCAATTTTTGTATTCATAGCCTCTAGATGAAAATTACCTCAGAAAAGCAGAAAATAAGCTTATATGTCAATATATATATGACACGAAAGAATCACAAAATAATTCCTACTCACCCTGATTTGCAAATATCCTCATGAGCTTTTTGCTTAGACGGAGGCTCATACTCTTCATCTGAATCTTTCACCGCCTGTGCAGAGTTTTGTTGTACAGGGACAGCTTTATCGACCGCTTTACCTTTGTAAGCTTCATCACCTTTCAGAAACTCATCCAAGGTGCCATCACTTTCTAGTTTCCGTTCCACGTCCTTGGCACTTTTGAATTTTCGGCCTTCAGGGTCGACGAAATCGGTTTTTTTTTTTGTTCCTGATTGCCGAGAAAGAATTTGCCAACCAGCTTCTCCAAGTTTTGCAAAGTCCAAGCGGCTTCTAGAACCACTTCCCGAGCCTCGAGCAGAATGAAGAGCGTTCGACCACACTACCGGATCACCGTCCGCCATAAATAAATCTCTCTGTATATGATCTCTAATAAATAAATCTCTCTGTATAGTAAATAAATCTCTCTCTTTGAATAAATATATATATCTGTAGTCTCTCTTGAATCGTTTTCCGATGAATCTCAAAATATTGCGTGGCTATCAACACACGCTGACTCCCGCTGACTCAAGCAGGCCGAGGTGTCGTTGCTAGGTGAAGGGATTATCACGCGATCTGATTGGTTTCCCGGGAAAAAAGGACTAACAAATAT